>CM076075.1:25895937-26338437 GCA_038088235.1 Zacco platypus
CAGGTTCAGTTTAGCATGCAAAGTTCAGTCCATATTAGCTAAGGCCAGTCCACTTGTACTCAGTAGGCCCATCCTAGCCCGGTCCAGTTTAGCTATAACCAGTCCAGTTGTACTCAGCTAAGCCCAGTCCATTCCAATTTAGCTAAACCCTGTCAGGTTCAGTTTAGCATGCAGAGTTCAGTCCAGATTAGCTAAGGCCAGTCCAGTTGTACTCCACTAAACCCAGCCCAGTCCAGTCCAATTTTTTGCCATAAACCAGTCCAGTTTTTAGCTAGGCCAGTCCATCTGCAAATTGACCAGCCTCTGAAATTCAGCTTATAGCTCGGCAGTGATGAATGGTTGAGTGAAAGGGTGAGGTGAAGAGCTAGAGCCAGGGAAAGGGGGATGGAAGAGAAAGAGAGACAGATGAGACTAGAACTGGAAGTGTCAAGTGTAACAGCCTCTAGTGAACCAGAAATGTATATAAAAGTGATAAGCAAAAATACAAAATGGCAATGAAAGAGAAGCATGGTGGCAGTGAAGGACACAGACAGATGAAGAAGATATGAGGAAGGAAAGACACCACAAGAGGCCTGGGAAAAGATAATAGTAAACGCAGAGGGACAAAAATGGAAATTTTAAGGTAGAGCAAGGAGAATATAGAAGACGCTTTTTGTTGACTACAGGCAAAAGACCATCCATGTGTATCTTCTGAGACCGCCATCCCATCAATGTTTGACAAGCTCGACTAAACCCATTTCCCAACTGTGTGTTTCTCTGTTGACAAGAGTTGGGGAGTTGTTGTTTGACCTGTCCAATGATATTTTTTTAGTGTCTCCAAACTCGCTCCTGGAGGGCCTGCAGTCCTGCAAAGTTGAGCTCCAACCCCAGTTAAACACACCTGAACCAGCTAATCAAGGTCTCACTAGGCATACATGAAACTTTCAAGCAGGTGTGTTGGAACTGGTTGAAATTAAACTCTGCAGGACAGCGGCCCTCCAGGACCGAGTTTGGAGACCTCTGCATTACAGTATTTATTAACAGTTTTCATTTAGTTAACAGTAACAACACTGGTCCTGTCCTTATGAACCTCTCCACAGGGCATGAGCATGACATCATCAGCATCCGCCTGTGTTTTAATGAACCTCCCTGGCTAGATCCTCATTAAGGACGGGAGAGTGTAGAGTACCTCAATCACATCCTCTCAGTGTGTGTGTGTGTGTGTGTGTGAAATATCATATTGTACATGCACATGGGAACTCTCAATGCTAATGAGCATGCTTGAGTGAGTGTTTGGCGCTGACATGTGAGTGTATGCCTCTTATTTGATGTGCCTAAGCTACACTGCAGCAGCATGAAGAGGCTGTAATCTTTAGGTGAAGTCCCGCTAATCCACGTGAAGGTTACTGCCGCACTGTATGTTGCATTCTCTAAATTAAAGCAACAGTGTACAGGATGTATGCTAAGGAATGCACCAACTCAATTTCATAATTGATGGATCAGGCAGATTAATCAACTTCGCAACGTATTAACTACATTCCATGATTCTACATCCGACCTCTGGGACAATTCAGGGTCATTTAGTGGCATGCAATGTACAGTGTATGCAAACACACTTGAAGCTATTATAATCAGGGTCCCTTGGATAAACAGCTAGTGTAATGCATAATTAATGTAATTTATTTCACTCTGGCGCTGGAATAGATTAGGGGTGCCCTCTTTGATTCAGCTTGACCTCCACCATCACCTTTGCATGGTCTGCCTTAAGGAAGCGTCTCATTGGAAGCCGCAGCGGATGTGTTCTTGCTCCTGTTGACCTTTTCGATGATGGGAACTTGTGAGGTGTGATTGGGGATTTAGGGAGCTTGAGCACGAGACAGAAGGTAAGAGAGAGAGGAGGTGATGGGAGAGAGCGAGACAAAACGAGAGACAGTTTTGAAGTGGGTGACTCCATTTCACACAGCTGCTATATTGTGACCTTTCTGCAGACCGTTGTCCCTCTCCTTCATCAATGCAGTGCACCGGATTTAAGTTGCATCAGCAGCAGCATGGTGCTAACCTAATGTTGCACCTCCCATTTTTCCGCTAGATGGGCGACCTTTAAGCCGCTTGTTGCCTTTTTAATGCCGATGCCAGTGAGCCATGGCTGCAGAAGGATAACAAAGGGATGTTGCACATTATTACTGC
Organism: Zacco platypus; assembly: GCA_038088235.1. Taxonomy (NCBI): domain Eukaryota; kingdom Metazoa; phylum Chordata; class Actinopteri; order Cypriniformes; family Xenocyprididae; genus Zacco; species Zacco platypus. The sequence continues at coordinate 25,898,104 of CM076075.1, forward strand.
AGCTTTACGGTAAAAAAAAGTCATTTGTGGGCAACAAAGAAGCTTGATGTGAAAGAAAATTGATTTTGAAGATTGGCTTTCGATCTCTTGTAGGAATTTGCAGATCTTGGTTTCGTAGAGTGGCCGGTGACAGCTGGGATCTTGCTTTTGTGCCACTGTTTGGAGATTATCGTTGGTTCCTTAATCACAGTACAGCTCACATACATTGCCAACCAAATTACATTTATAATATTCACTCCCTCTCTGACTTGAAAGACATTGTATGCATGTTTCCACCTTTATGATCAACAATCTGGCATCTATTGGAAACCCATGTCTGCCTCAGGATAAAGACATATCTGCAACTATATCATACAATTCCACCTTCATTCCATCTTTATATCTCTCGGTTGTCAGTAGAACAGCACGTTTAATTGTTAAAAGATCGCAATCTCGATTCAAACACCCAAGCGATCTTATTCCTAAGTTACAACGATTTGGCTATGTCTATTAAACCTTTGAAAAGTACGATTACAGCAAACATTGAAGCAGTTGTCATGTTTAGGTGCGAAACAGCTTCACTAACAGTCTTTTCAACCACACACATTATCATTATTATTATGTTGTTACAATGATTCAAATTATCACAAAAGTACTCGGATAATTTTATAGTTTATAAAAATGTATAGTTCGTATATAAACACTAATGTCTATGGTAGCAATCAAAATAGAATAAATCACCTTTTGAAAGTAACTTGACAAATTAATTGATACAAATTAAGATCGTATCAATTACATTGTTAAACCAGTAGGTGGCGACAAGTGACTGTTAAAAATGTATTTGTTATTGAATCGTTCATTCAAGAGATTTGTTCAAAAATACTGATTCATCCAGTAATGAAAGGTAAAGTCTTTATGAGAGTCATTGAATCATTCATTCAAATATTTTTAAAAACAATGCAGCAGTACTTGTAAATTATATGTTATTGTTTATTTTACTGAATGGTGGGAGAATCATGATCTCTATTTTAAACAAAATTTTGTGATTCTTAATTTGGAATACAAAATAGCAGCTCTAGTTGTCAGAATACATCTGCAATGTTTTGTTTCTCATAATTTTGACTTTGTATGTCAGATTGGGGCTTTAATTCTTATCATTTTCACCATTTATCGTAGTTGTGAGATCTTTTTCTCTCTCAATTGCCAATTTATATCTTGCAATGTTATTTTGTTTAGTTGCAACCTTATATCTCAAAATGTGACTGTTTTTCAATGTGTCTCAATATATTTTGCAGTTGCTATTTGCTTCTCATAATTGCAACTTTAATTCCCGCAACTGTGAGTGTTTATCATAGTTGCATTTTTTTTTTCACTGTGACTTTGTATTTTGAAATGTTTTTATTTCGTATTTTACTTTTTATCTCGCAATTACCTGCTATACTTTTTACTCTAAGATGGAAAGGGTCTTCTATAGGCATCCATTTCTTGATTATGTACATACAAGCAGTTTATATGTGCTGATGTTTTTCTTCCTTTGTGTGTGTGTGTGTGTGTGTTATTGTGTTTGTCTCAGGAGGGAGTAGCTATTACACATTTTATGTGCTATAGGAATGCTGTACTTCCTGTATAAGAATCCCAGCATGATCTCCGGAACACTTCCAGACAAGCACTGCAAACTCATCAGTTAACATTAATGAACCACAGCTGGCTTTTATAGATATACCTGCTGGACATTCATATTCTCACAAACTAGTTCTTCTGTCAAAGTTCAACATGAACTTTTATACTTCATCTAATGCATCTTTATTAGAGTTGCTCTTGTGTGCTGATCTGAGACTGGTTTGGGTCCAAAAGGTAGACTTCAGTTCCACAGTAGGTACCTTAGAGGGAGGTGTTTGGTGCAGTGGACATTTTTCAAATAACAGTCTCTTAGGTCTGCGATTGTATTGCACTGAGCCGATTGAATTAGCCTCTAAGGTGATAAGTAGCATGTTCATGCTCTGTTTACTACATAGATGTGCATCAGTACAGGTGGCCAGGAGATCTTGTTATCCACTGAAGCAGGAAAATGATGTGTTTCAGGTAGAGGCAGCGTTTATCAAGGTCTTTAATTTATGTAGCAGGTGGAGGCCCGTGTTCTTCCCTGTGGCTCATGGGTCATTGATAAACTTGGCAACAAATGAAGGTAACCAATATGGGGAATTGAATAACACTTAAAAAAAGGCCTTGTTCCTCATGACATGAAAGGTTTGCCATCTGGGCCCCCTACCTGCAGTTATCCTGGTCTGAATTTAGCAACATGGCTGAGGGACTGTTAGTGTTCCTGGAGGTCTGCTCTGGATCGGACCAGAAAGTCTGGGAAACTTATTGTCCGTCAAACCTTTTTGAACTTGGGTTGGTCAGAATGATATGCATTAAGAGGACTCAGATGAATGTTAAAGTGTGTATGTGGGACTGTTGATGGACAGATGAACCAATCTGCAGCGTTCAGAGTCCATGGAAAAGCTTCTGTTCTTGTCCTGTGCCCCTTTGCCCTGTTGGCTGGGCAGGTAATCTGTTCAACTGCCATGTGAATTAGGTTTGAACTGGAAGGGCAAGCAATTTACTGCTCATTCACAGACCGTTCCCCAGCTTATGAGAAAAAAAGAGGGGGATAGGGTTGAGGAAGATGAAGAGGAAAAGAATGGATTAGATAGAAATGGAAAATAAAAGATAGAGGATGAGATGAGAAACATAGAAAGACATTAAGAGAGAACAGGGAGGAGAAATATGAAGCGAAACAGAGGGATTGTGGAGAAGAAGAGAGTCGAGCAATATGCGAGACAGTGGGATCTGTTTGTATGAGAGAGAAAGAGATTTAAAGCTTTGTTGATATGATGGTTGTACCAGGTGTCCCAAAATTCCCAATGTTTTTCCAGGATTCCTTTTTCATACTCTTTTGAGTGGATAAACAACTGTTGAGTCACCAGTTGTTTATTATTGTGCATAATTTCTTTGACATTTCCTCTGAAACACACTGCAAAACAGTACCCATTGAACGTTTGTGAAATGTTAGCGTAATGTTGTGTGTAGGTTCAGTGCCTGAATTTTGTTGGAAAGCTATTTTGCAGACTTTTGGACCACCACACTGGAATGCAGGCTTCCTTTCCTCTCTTTCTCACTTTCGCTCTCTCCCCCAATTCTTTTCTTTTCCAGACTGTGTCCAGGAGCTCTGGGCCTGGAAACTCCCAGAAGCCAAAGTGAGTCTGAGCTGGACTGCTGTCATGTCAACAGCCACTGTGCTGCTAATATACACAGGCACCTCGGCACTCGATCATTTCATCGGCCAGAAGAGCCCCATAATGCCCCAGGCTTCACCCCAGCGCTCAGGATAGCTGTTGTGTCATAGAACAGTTTCTCTTATCACATATCAGCTTCCCAAAGCACAATCCCACTTTTGGTCTATTTTTATTATTTTTAGTATTTGAGTAGTTCAGAGCATCTTATTACCAGAGATAACATGAATTGTGCAGCTGTCATAGTTGGAAAGGATAATGTGAAAATCGCAGCATTAGTACTAGCAGGCAACACGTTAAAAGAGGATAATCTGGAAAATATTTACTCAGAGAAAGATGTTTATAGTAATTGGGCTGTGGGCATTTTTGAAAGCCTTGTCAGAGTGTAGAAAAAACAGTCTTGCCTCAGATATGGCATTGGTAGATGTCCAGCGATAAACCGAAAGAAGAGTTAGGAGCCGAATACACAGCTTGCATTCTTGCATTTAAAAACATCTAGAAAAGTAAATGCAGGCATATTGAAATGGTTGAACTATTTTAACTTGACATTCTCATGCTAAAAAAATGTATTGCAAAGGAAGAGTTACCTGAATCCAGCTTTCATAACTATATAGTTAATAATGAGGCAGTTGTGAAAGCTGTTTTTGGTTATTGTTTACCTTAGATGGCTGTATATCTGTCCCACTCGGCTTATTCTCCTATACTGCCATAAAGCTTCATCATAACACAAGATCATCCCACTTCAGCATTTGGTTTCAGTGATATTGTACTCTGATATTATTTGTACCTATATGATCACACTCCTGAAGATATTGCTCTGAAATTGGTTGGATACAGCAGCCCACTATGCTCACATGTGATGCCCCATAGAGCAGTGTTTTTTCCACACGGTGGGATGTCTTAAAGGATCGTTTTCAGGAAGGAAAGCAGCATCGAGTGGACTTTCACATTCCTCATTCTTTCACAGCGTATATTCTCCCTCTGTCTCTTTTTATGATGGATTTAACTTCACACTAAATATAATTAGCCAACAAATTAACCATTAATTACCTTCACCTCGACTCGCTAATGAGTTAGATTTCATTAAATACACTAGAGCAAGGGTTTTCATTTATGTATAAACATATAAACTTTGGTGTCTCATGATCCTTCAGAAATAATTATAGTATTCTGATTTGGTACTCCGTTATACATTCATACCAAAAATACTTTTAGCTTTATCCCCTTTTGGTCTGAATGATTTATTATAATTCAATGTGTTGTGATATAATTTTTTTGTTTATATATATATATATATATATATATATATATATATATATATATATATGTATATATATATATATATATATATGTATATATAAAAACAAAAAAAAATATATCACAACACATTGTGATTGGTCATGAGTGGATTTTTTTAATATTTTTGTGCTTTGAATAGTTTGTCTGGATATGCTTGATGAAGGTCATGGGACCGAAACGTTGGGACAAATAAAGAAATTTTGATACTTTTGTAAGCATTGGTAGTGTGCGGGACTTTTCTTTGTTTTAGAAAATTCAAAAGAACAGCATTTATTTGAATATGTTCTATTTTAACTGTCTTACTTATCATTTTTTTTAATCAATTTAATACAATTTTTTTGAGGTTATCAAAAAATATATGAAGTAGCACAACTGTTTTCAACATTTGATAATAAGAAGAAATGTTTCTTGAGCAGCAAATCAGCATATTAAATGAAAACTCAGCTTTAGGAATAAATATAATTTTAAAATATATTAAAATAGAAAACTACGAAGCCCCGCACATGACATGCAGGAAATAAATAATAATGACTAAATCATGCGCACGACGTTCCATAAATTTAGTCTACTATTTTTTTTTTCTTGCATGTCATGTGCGGGGCTCCGTAGAAAACAGTTCATTTAAATTCTTATAATATTTCACAATATTGCTGTTTTACTGTATTCTTTATCAAATAAATGCAGCTCACAATACAGCTCACATGCAAAAAATGTGTGTTCTCTAATTTCTAACTTATGAATTGTTATCATTATATAATTTATTGTTAGTTAATGTTCTTAACGTATCCAAACGTACTTTAAAAGCTCTTAGTTTCGCTGCTCTTTCACTACCTTTATCATTGATCTTGTGAGTAGAGAGGTCTCAATCAGAGGTTTTGTGCAGCTGTCCAATCTTTCTCTCCTCTGTTTAGTAAGCAGCCCTTCTCACCAGCAGTATACGGCCTTTAACCTGTGTTTGCTGACTGACCGGTGTGTGTTCTAATGTCTGTTTGATGGCAGATTGATGGTGTGTGTTAGGATGTGCTTTTCGTCTGACTGATGTGTTTGTCAGTGAAGGTGCTAAGGCTGTCACACACACACACATACATCCGTTTGCCGTTGACACACTGATGGTTCTGGTGGTGGCACCAGCTGGGAAGAGGTATTGTTCTGGTCTCCTCCGTGTTTCCTCTTCCAGCTCGCTGAGCTGGCCATTTTACACTCTGTCATGTGTGTGTATGTGATGAAATAAATGGGTTGTAAATATTTATTGGCATTGGATGCGGCGAGAGCTCTGAAACGCTGTCTCTGTGCTACAAAACTGTCATCACTCTTGATAGTCTCTCGATTGTACCAAGATCCCAAGTGGATCTTTGAAAAAACGCATTGTGATTGTACGAGAAAGAATCTTGGGAATCAGCTATATATATATATATATATATATATTTTTTTTTTTATATATATATATACAATATTATATATTGTTTTAGGTATACTATTTTGTATATATACATTTAAAATGGTTGTATTTTTATATACTGTAAGCACATTGATACAAAAAGAATCAATTGAGAGGTATTTTATTTACTAGATTCACTTCTCCAATAAAAATGCATGTTTTTTTAATATATATCTTTTTTCACTTTCCAGTTGAAATAGCTATATTGTGATATTCAATAAAATTATGCAATTTATGATTTTGATCATACTGTCCACCTTTGTGTTAGCTCAGATCGGCTGTTTCTCTGCTCATACAACCTTTGCGTTATATCATTATTGATCGTGTTTTCTCATTTATCCATTTCAGTCATGAGTTGAGCTTCACTTTGGATCTGTGCATTGCGGTTGGCTCACAGAATTTCCTCTCGTCATATGGCTCCCTATCAGGAATTTATCTCGTGTTCTCAAGGAGGGAATCAGACAGACTTTAGACAGTCTTGCAGAACTTCGATTATCTAGGATGAAGCCCACAGGGAAATCTTCCTCCGCTGGATTAATGCTCAGAGGTCATTCATTGCTCATCTGTGGACAAAGCAGAAAACAGCAGTGGAGAACAAATACAAACACTGGGAAGATGGCCTACTCTGAGATTAAATGATACTGAATCTATTTGGGGAAATGACATATCACTTGAATCTACTGTGAATTTGCTTGAGATTGATAAGATAACAAAGAGATTGAGTCTTAATGGCTCAAAACTTTTGAATAGTAGCCTATTGCATTCAAAATGTTGGGTTAAAAACAACCCAAGTTGGGTTGAAAATGGACTAAGCCAGGGTTAAATGTTTGCCCAATGTGCTTGGCAGTTTTATTTAACCCAACTATTGTTTAAAAGTTACAATATGGTTGGCTTAAAATGAACTCTAAATAGTATGGAAATTAAAAATCAGATACATAATTACTAGATGCAACACTAATAATCAAAAGGCGAACATTTATTAATAAATGTTTATTGTTTAATTATTATTCATTAATCTTATTAATAAATGTTAATTTCCAACATACTTTGGGTTCATTTTAAGCAAGCAATACAGTAATTGTTAAACAATAGCGGAGTTAAATAAAACTACCTAGCAGGTTGGGCAAACTTTTAAACCGACCGCTGGGTTAAAACAACCCAATTGTTGGGTTTGTTCGTTTTATATGAAAAAGTAGTCCTAAAACAGATGGTACGGACCATACAGAGATATAATGTCTCCATTATTGAGTCAGTCATTACATGAATGGTAGAAAGCAATTGAGACAGCCAAAATTCATGAAAGAACTGTGGAAAGTTCTCCAAAGCTGCTTTTCCGAACAGTAAGGAGCGGTTCCGGTTATATTTCCACTTGAGCTTGGTTCGACACGATTACAAACTGTTCTTGGCCAGGATTTTCTCTTGTATTGGTCAGACTCGAGGAGGGTCATTGGGGCCGTGTGAGCTGTCTGTAGCAATCTTAGGAACAAGACATGATTATGTGAGTTTCCTTATCATCATCACCTCACCATCTCTCAGCGGCCCTGTACTGGGCATGCTCACTCAACTCTGTGTTATGGGTTAGGAAATGGACCATTCCTTTCTGCTGCTGAACAGACTGAACTTCCATATATGTCTGAGTTTGTGTGTATGTGCTTGTATGTTGTGTTTAGTTACGTGCGTGTTTGTGTGCTCAGACGAGGGCTCGTTAAGGGAGTTTTGCTGGAATGCTAATCACATGCTCACTAATGGACACGGAGAAGAGTCGGCAATGTTGAGCAGCAGAACAGCTAGAGAAATGCAGAGAGTGAAAGAGAGGCCGCCTAATGTGCAGTGCCTTATTCAAACTCTGAAAATACTTGATAATAATGCAACCATAATGTATTGTAGGGATTTTCCTGGTTAAATACAAGTTATCGACAACATATGAGCTGTTGATTACCACAAGAAATAATTTTAGCTCATCCCAAAGTTTGTACAAGCAACCAATAATGTTGTTTTCAGTAATGCAGATGGAGAATCTATAGGACGATGTTTGAGCGCTAGAATAAATGTTATTGTTACTGTTTTAAAAGAAGAGTCATAAATGAATCACTTACTTACCTTCAATCCACCAAGAATCATTTACTAATCTTGTCAATTATATACAGTCATTAAACTTATGTCAGTGTAAAGACTGTAAATCTGGATAGTTTACCAACTCCACCTCAAAAACCTTAAATCCATCTTAAAACAATTTTATATTTTAAAATTACACATTTATAATTTAAGTTTGAAACCTTCTCAAATACTTGCCCCAGAGACATCCATTGTAAGTGTGTTACAACAAAACTGTAAAGTAATAATTATTATTATTATAGTGATCAAGGGAAGATGCTGTCAATAAAGCTTAAAAAAGAATATTCCTTTATTACTCAGTGACTCCCAACTTCATTATATCAGATATTTAACTATATTTAAGTGATGCATGATCCTTGTTTTAGTAACCAGACTTGTCTTGTCAATATTTTTGGTTTTCAAGTATGCATATTCACTTAGCATGAAGTGATTCAGTGCTCTGTGCTTATAAATCAGAGCTTTTTTCATTTTCAAAAATATGCCGAACTGTTCTGAGTGTTGGCTCGCTCCATTCTCCATCTCCTCGAGTCTTGAATAACCATCATTCTCAGACCGAAGCGATGTTGTACTGTTGCCCCCAGTGGCAATTGATTAGAGCCTGCCTAATGGAGAAATTTCAGGAGTAGATTCTTACAGATGGGGAAGTTGTGTGCTTGTGTTTTTGCGTGCACAATTCACAATGCCCTCACTCAACCCTCTAAATCCATTATCCAAATGTAGGTCATTTTGGTGTGAAGTTGTCTCATGTGCCGTGACATGTTTTCCATGCTCCGCCCACTCTCAAGCCTCAAAGCCAAATGAAAAAAAAATATCCGCATTAATACATACAGATGCATCAAATGATTTGAAGAAGAAATGATTTCATTTCCATGTGGCCAGATATAGTTTGAACAGTTCTTTCTTCCATCCTGACAGCAATGAGATGGAGATAGCTGCATGTATTAAAGAGCTCTGATTGGGTTTCATCCGATGGTGGTCATACCATCCATGCAGTATTTCTCCTTGAGTGGACTTGGGAAGAAGAAAAAAAAAAAAATGGGGGGAGATGGAGGGGGGGCTGTTCTCTCCTGCACTTTGCTCTTTGGTGTCAGTGGAGCATGTCTGCATATAGATTTGAGATTATGGTGAAACATACCTGATACGTGTGTGCTCGCTATACACACAGTGGCCTCAAAAAGTATTTTTAGACACTTATGCCACACTTAAATTGTATGAATGTCTTTGCATTATCTAACAAAATATGAAACCAAATACCATTTATTTTAAGGGGTTAGTTCACCCAAAAATGAAAATTCTGTCATTAATTACCCTCATGTCGTTCCACACCCGTAAGACCTTCGTTCATCTTCGGAACACAAATTAAAACATTTTTGATGAAATCCGAGAGTGACTCGTCCATAGACAGCAATATAATCAACACTTTCAAGGTCCAGAAAGGTACTAAAGACATCATTAAATCATTCGACGTGACTGCAGTGGTTCAACCTTAATTCTATGAAGCGACGAGAACACTTTTTGTATTCAAAAACAAAATGAAATAACGACTTTATTCAACAATCTCTTCTCTTCCCTGTCATTGTCCATACACAGGTGACGCAGTAAGCACAGTGAAGGCTTATGTCATGTTGATGAATAAAGTCGCTATTTTAAAAAGAATTTGTGTCGCTTCATAAAATTGAGAAGCAACCACTGCAGTCATATCGAATTTTTTTTTAGTAATTTTAGAAATTTTAGTACTTCAGCTTAAACTTTTTATTTCAGTTAGTTGCCAAGGCATCATTTAAATTTTTCATTTAAGTTTTTTAAATTTTACATTCTTCAGATTTATTTCAGTTAACAGAACTCTAAATAAATGTTTACAGCTTCAATCATTTACATAAGTGTTTGTGCACATTTATTTATGGTCTGTTTTCATTGTTTATTCTCTTTAACTACAAATCTTTAAAGTAACCTGAAATCTTAAACACTAGAAATAAACGGCAGATATTATGCTATTCTGTACTATTTTGCTTCAATGAAAAATGAAACTACAAAAAACCTACAAGTGAATTTGGGAATCACAACATTATTATGTACGGTATGAAAATTTGATAGTCATTTTGAGATTTGCTAAAGATTACACTTAACAGCACTATTAAATTATTAGTGGTTTTCAATATTAACTTTAAGTGAGCGTTAGATCTCGGCAAAAGAAATCTGATTGTTTATACAGATGAAATCAGCATGGAGGAAATAAATACAATGCTGGCTGATATCGATAACCAATATAGATCCAATAGATTGCATCCTTAATATTTCTCCGCCATGACATTTAAAAGAAGCCCGTTTATACTCTGCATGAAATCAAGTTTGCATAGACACAGTAGAATAATTGTGTTCATGTGTTTGAGTTTGTTTTGGCCCTTAAGCACTATAAAACTAGAACAACCCTAACTAAAAATGTCTTGATACACAGTAAGCGTGTGCTGAACAGTGAGGTCTGACACTCGCAGCAAGCCAACAAGTCAGGACAAGCAGACTATCAAAGAATATGTTGCTGTAGGTGGTGAATTCCTGAGGTCATGCTTGGTTCTTGTGTTGTAAATCCTGCTGTGTGTTGTCCAGGCTCTAGTTTGTGTTCTTCTTTAGTTTGATTGTGTCAGCAGGGAAGATGGACGGATAGTATGAATGAAAGCGTGTTTATGTATGTCTGAGATTGACAGGAACAACTTAAATCCAGCCTGTCAAGGGAGCACAGGAAAGGAAATTCTGACGTACTTAGACATCTTTCATTGCCAGCTGCGTTTGTAAAATCATCATTTATGTCCATCTGCAGCAGGTTTGCTTGTGTAAATAGGCTTGTGGACACTTTAGGGGTGTGCAAAATTACATATTCTATTTGTCGAATTGCCTAATCAACTAATCAGTGGTCCTGTTTACAACTGGTATTAAGATGTGTTTTGATCGATTGGATCACAAGTGGATTGCACTAAATACAGGTGTGCTAAATACAGCACATCCAGAGTTAGTCGAAAACGCATTCAATTGCTTTCGTAGTGTAAACGCTCATGTCGTCAAATATGTGCGAACCACAACAGAAGACTGCCTACTAAACTAATGCTTAAACATATTGGAAAGCGCTAGACAGACGGAATTTAAACTTTTTCAGTTGAAGACTCAAGTTTGGTTTGAAGATGAAAAATGTACCAAGCACAATGTTCTCTCACCATTCTTGATTTCTAACACACTCTCCCTATGTTCGTCATGGTCTTGTGGCTATCAGAGCAGTAACTAAAGCTGCTGTTCTCCGTATGTTTTTCCGTTGTCACCAGTTGCGTTCATTTGTAAGTTGCACAACCTGATTTTGTCCATTTCACGAGTTCACACTTACAAATAATCAGAGAGTAATTAGTATGCATATTTGGCGTGTGTGTCCGAGGAGAGGTCTCCGAGCTCGGTATTTGGCCCGAGCCCAGAGTACTCCCCCCGTATTCTAGTTTGGGAAGTAACCAGGCAAGTGCGAGGAGACGGGGTGGTGGAGGGATGCTGAAACTGTTTAAAAGCATGGGTGAGTCGACTGCGTCAATATATATATATATATAATTCTCTGCTTGTGCTGATTGGGCAGACATGTTGATTGCTGATTAATGACAGCTGGTTGGAGTGATGTGATGATTAATTAGATCATTTGAATGTGTTCCTCCTGAACTTTGTTAATAAAACATCATTAGATTGAAATATTTTAAAAATTCCATTCATTTACCTGCCCGTAGACCCTCCCCTCGAAGAAATCAGGACAGAAGTGGTTGAAAGATTAAGGATTAAAACACCAGATGTGAACAGGAATGTGTCTCCCTTGACGACTTGTGACCAAAACGCATCTTAATAGGTGTAAACCAGTTTTAAAGAGCTCTGTCATCATTTAATGACCCTCAAGTCATTCCAAACTTGACTTGTGGCCTCTTCACACCAAGAACGATAACTATACTTGCATCCACATCAATCTAACAGTGAATTTATGTGACGTAGTCAATATAGTGGAATAAAAACAACTCCTCGTCTTTTTCACTGCAACTTCAAAGGACACAAGACGATGTTGTTGAAACTAGCACTGGATACCTGAGGTAATTTTATGTTACCCTGTTTGCTAACCTGCCATAATGATCTCATCTTTTTTAATACTTCTCACCATTTATTCCGAGGGTATATCCATTTTTTTTTTAAGTATCCTTGAAAAAGGGGTTTGAATTGTCAAACACTGGTGGATTTTTCTGGACCTCGGCGATTAACTTCCCCGCAATGGGGGGGGGCCATTTTAAATGCACGAGTGTTGAGCCCTTAAATTTACTGCAATAAACTATATCTATATGGTTATCTCTATAGTTATCATTCTTGGTGTGAATGGGGCTTATTTTCCAAAATTCATGAACATTACTAATTGTTTTTTAGTTTAACACATTCTTGTTGAAGAATAACGAAGCCATTTTTGCAAATTCAACTTAACTAGCCAACTATATGAGATTATCTTGGTGACACATCAGATTTTGACAAATCAAAATTATAATTTGCAACAATAATGTGTCAGGGTTGTGTGTCCGAGTATGAAGCACAAGATGAAGTAAATCTTTGCATAGAACTTTTAATATGGTAACAGGAGAATAACTGAGTGAATTACGCAGCACAACACCATAAACTAACATCAACGCAAGACAAGGGACTGAAAGAAACATAGGGCTTAAATACACTGAACACAAGGAGATAACAAGACTAAATGATGACAAACAGCTGAATACAAATTAACTAATATCGACAGTACCCATAGTAACTAAACGAGTGGCGGGAAATATGAACAAAGGAACATGTGACGCATGAAAACCAAAGTCAAAAACACACAGACATGGAACACAATGTTGAATACATTACAGAAAATCAAATGCTTAAGTTTGCAAAACATAAAAATGGATGAACAAGATCAATAAATGTAAGAGGGCAACCAACACAAGCCCTAAAGGGCATTAGGCAGTTGTCAGTAGTTGGTGTTTGTGTATGTTGTGTGTCTTTGTGTGTTTGCCTCCATCTGCAAGTTAATTATGTCAGATAGAAGAGAAGTGTGGACAAATGAAAATACACAGAAACGATTCTGTATTACAAAGTCTAGATTAGGCGATACGTCAATGTGTGTAAATGATGCTTGTAATCGCTTACAGAGAGTGTGGAGTTCAGCCTCAAAGCGTGACATGATTGGCCGATAGGAGTCTGGATGGGGTACTTTCGTAGGTGAGTGGAATCCTAATGAAACAGTGTCCCTCGAGTCTCAGTTTGTGTTTCCATTGGTGCTGACTCGGAAGTTGTGCAACCACGGATTTGACATGTTACAGGTATTACATCGGGAAAGTGTTTGGCGGGTTGTGAAAAGGATTTGCACGCAATAAGCCGCTGCTAGCATGCGATGGGAGCCGTGTCCGACTATTTGCTTTGCGTCCAAGAGCTGATTGAAACAAGGATACAATCAGTTGGTGGCATAATACCAGGCACAAAAAAAAAAAAAAAATGAACTGCATGTCAAGGTTTGTTTTTGGGATCATGGGAAGGATTTTAATCCATCTGTTTGAGTGCATCCCTCTCTCTCTTGTCCGTCAGTGAAGTGTCCACAGCCATTTGAAGTGATGGATGGAGGGTTGGTCTCTCTTTAAGCTGACTGGAGGTGACCTTCAAATTGCTGTTGGTCTCACACCCTCAGGAATAACCCACCCCCTTCCCTCTCTCTCTCTCTCTCTCTCTCTCTCTCTCTTCCACTCAGTTAAATTCAATTTAATTCAAGTCAAACGAGGTTTATTGGCATGACAAATTGTACATTGTATTGCCAAAGTATTTACATGAGCAGGAAAAATAAAAATGAACAAAGGAGAACCAACTGTATGATAAAGTGTAGAAAAAAAAAGTGCTATGAATGGTGTGTGTGTGTTTGCATATGTGTGTGTACAAGAGTTTGTGTGTGAGCGTTTTTGTGATTTATGAGGACAGAAATTTGTATAATGACATGGGTATTACACTGGTATTACGACATAAACATGAACATTTCATGAGTCCTCATATTTAAAATAGCTTTAAAAACATACTGAACGATGTTTTATTAAAAATGTAAAAATGCAGAATGTTTTCTGTGATGGGTAGGTTTAGGAGTAGGGGTAGTGTACAGTTTTTACAGTATAAAAAACATTACGCCTATGGAATGTCCTCACTTTGATAGCATCACTGTTTGGTCGACTCTTCCCTCTTTTTGTGGCAGACACTGAAGTACCTTGCCGCAAGTGAAATGCAGTATCTTTTTTCACCAAGTAAATATTGAGCTTATGTGCATCATTCTCCTGCCTATTGATGTTGGGACTAATAATTTTAAATTTTGGAAAGAAGCGTTTTCATATTTCATTATAGTAGTTAGGGCCGGTGGTGAACGGTAGCTCTGTTTCTATTACTCCTTGGCTACAGTACAGGCATAACTTGCTCTCTCTGGGCAGCCAGTTCTCTCAGCATCTGCCTTTCTCTGTAGCCAGGCTGTGGTCGCTGAGTCTGTACCTTGTCATATTTTTACTCAGTTTGTGGACTCAGGCTGTGCTCTCTCTCTCTCTCTCTCTCTCTCTCTCAAATCCACTCTGCTCTCCATCAGCTGTACGAAAGATGATTGGCACTTGTTTTAAGAGTCTAAATTTGTCTCACCACAATTCCATAAGTGAGGTCATCATTCTAAAAATAGACACACTGCTTCATTTAGTTAAAGGGATAGTTCAGCCGAAAACATTCTGTCATCATTTACTCACTTTTTGTCCATATAATAAGTGCGTTTGCATTCATTTATTTTTGTTAGTCGGAATTCTGAAAGTTCGATTTAAATGAACCGTAAACATAGCAATCTGATTCAAATATTTGTTTACATATGTATTACATGTTTTCTAAACAAAATTTTAATGCATATGTAGTGCCCAGTTGCAGAAACGGAGAAAACCATATAATATCACTGGAGCCACCGCGAGTAGATCGGTTTTGATTTACATATTTTAAAAAAACAAGCTCACATTTATGTAAAAAGATTTTAAAGCAAATATTTAGTAAATATTCAGTCTTATCCACTGACAATTTCCTAAGACATGAGATGCAAATAAACATATGGTCATTAATGACATAAAACATATATAAACATAAAAATGACCTCACTGGGACTTCTGATTGAGAAAATGGTTGGTTTGAAGCATTTTCATGTTGATCGGATGATAAACCACCCCTTTAAAACTGAAGTTTCATTCTGATTTATTGAGGTATTTATATGAAGGCTTTTCAGTCTGATTGAGCCATCAATCCGATTATAAACTGATTATTTTGTGTGCATGTAAACATAAGTAATGAGAGTCAGATTGGTCCAAACAACATTGGACTCAATTGCATGCACAAACATTTTATAGACATTCTTCAAAATATCTTCTTCTGTGTTCCGCAAAAGAAAATACAGGTTTGTTGACAGAATGTTAGTTTTTGAGTGAACTGTCTCTTTAAGAGAGCTAGTTTGATTTTAAACAGGAAGTGTTCTTAACCCTTTTGTGTACATGTAAACAATATGATAAAATGGTTGTAATGAACAATATCTGAACATTGAAGTGGCAATACATTTTGGCTCATGTAAGAAGTTTCATTATGAATTTACAGTTTCTCAGAGTCATTGGTGGTATGGTTTCTAGTGAGTTGGTATGTGGTTGCTAGGGTATTGCTCAGTGGTTGCTTGGCCCATGCCAAAAAAAAAGCCCATCCTCTAGTCTTTGTTGTCCATTAGTTTTCTTTTGCATGGTTTTTCATAGTCTTAGTGTGTTTTAAAAAAGCATCACCTTTAAAAATAACTGCACACCTCTCTACAACATGTTGTGCAATTTGATATAATTAATATCTCTAGCAAAAATGGTGTGGGATGAGCTATGTCCTGAAGTTTGATGAATAATGGTGATGCTTGTCTTAGCAAACACTGTTAATCTCAAATTTCTCCTGATCGTCCTCGATTAAAGCATTAGCTGCAGACCCTGTGTATTACACCAAGTTTGGGGGGTCAGAAGGGTTAGGATGTGGATTTCACACGATCTTGCTTGTTCTCTGAGTGATGTAGCATGGCTGTTATTAATATGATTTAAGTAGGCCTGCTTTTCTAATTAGCCTACTCCACTTCCGAGAGGGTAAAAAAAGCTTGTCTTCTCTCAGAGGAAACACTGTTCCTTCTCTCCTCATTTTTTCACTGTTCCCAACATGCACAGTGACACTTATTCCTGTTGATGTGTGTGTGCACGGATCACAAACAATCGTGTGGATGTCTGTTTGTGTCTTGGTGCACTGTGCTGGAAATAGCCTATGATTTTAGAATAAAATGACAGATTCTTCTCTTGCTGAGACTAATTTCTGTTGCTTGAGCTTTATGCGTCCTCAATACATGCAATTTATACATATTGTAATATTGATATATATATATATATATATATATATATATATATATATATTTATATATACATAAAATCAATATTACAATAATATAACAAATTACAAGTCTCATTTTACATCTCAAACATGTTCTCTAAATTATATATTAATTGCATTTAAAAGTAGCAAAAACAAATGAAGACATGGTAAAAGTTTTCCTTTTTATGAGACTTTTCAAAAGTTTGGCATCTGTAAGTTTTTTAATGCATTTTCTGCATTTATTTGATTAAAAATACAGTAATAACAGTAATATTGTGAAATATTATTACTATTTAAAATAGCTGTTTTCTATTTGAATACATTTTAAAAATAGAATTTATTGCTGTGATGTAAAGCTGAATTTTCAGCATCATCTCTCCAGTCTTCAGTGTCACGTGATTCTTCAGAAATCATTCTAATATGCTAATTTGGTGCTCAAGAAACATTTCTTGTTATTATTAATGTTCAAAACAGTTGTGCTGCATTTATTTCATGATTCTTTTATGAATTAAAAATAACAGCATTGATATTGGAAGAAAAAAACCTTTTGACTAATTTAATGCATCTTTGCATTAAAAAAAAAAAATTATTTTTAAAAAATCTTGTTGAAAAAATTTAAATAGTAGCACATGTATTACAAAAGCAAAAATAAATAAATAAATAAATAAATATAATTTTAATAGTAATCAACCCATTAGTGTACTCATAACTGAATAAACATGTACAGTATATGTGAGAGTACTATTGGTATGTTTATGTTCCTGTATATCTGTGTATTTTTATATTTGTCATTTCCTGTCTACATGTGTTTTCTTGAGTCTGTGTGGATTCTTATAGTCAAATGTGCTGCTTTTGCCCGCTGAGAGAGCTTGTCTGTGAGTTAGTAGAACAAATAGCTGGACAGTGTCTGAGCTGTCAGTCTCCATGTCCTGGAGAAGACTCTCTCTCTCTCTCTCTCTCTCTCTCTCACTGTCTATCTCACTCAGTCTGTGTGTGTCTGTGTGTTTGTGTGTAGGCAACACATCTGACAACACACAGACACACTGGCTCATGGCGCCATTCTCTATTCCCCAGATCCACTCAGAAGAACTCACTGCTCCACAGCCACCGGCTGACAGGAAGTGCCACAATCAGGCTAGAGCAGACCGATTTCTGACCTCTGTGTTATTGATAAGACATCAGCATTTCATAATCCAGCAGTAATCCCATCAACTGTACAGAAGCCTGGCTGGGTGATAAAAAAAAAAAAATCATATTTTATTTTTTTTCAGTATTTTTCAATGTTTATCCTGAAATGGATTTAACATTTTTTTAATCAGTCACATGAACCAAACAAAGAGTGTTTTCAATATTAGATTTAAACTGTAATGCAAGTAGTACAATACTAAAGATCCTGTTTAATCAAAACAGTTTTTCCACATAGTTTTTCCTCCAAATGAAAGCAAAGAAAATGTTTAACTAAAATGTATTTAAAGCTTAAGTAAATGTAATTTTTGTGTAGTCTTCTGTGAGTAGTTTTACATTTAATGAAATCAATGAATTGGTGTTTTGAACTGAAATAATTATGATATTTTGAAAATATTGCTTCATTTTATATAAAAAATCATGTATCATTCTAACGTTATATTCTACTCAAAAGTTTGGAGTCAGTTTTTTTTTTTTTTTTTAAAAGAAATCAATATTTTTATGATACATTAAATTGGTCAAAAGTGACCGTAAAGACATTTATACAAATAAATATATTTTCGTCAAAGAATCATAAAAAAAAATCATGGTTTCCACAAAAATATTAAGCAGCACTCAACATTGATAATACTAAGAAATGGTTCTTGAGCACCAAATTAGCATATTAGAATGATTTCTGAAGGATCATGTAATTCTTAAGATTGAAAATTCAGCTTTGCCATGCGATTAAAATAGAAAACAGTTATTTTAAATTGTAATAATATATAGTAAATGAGCTCTTATCTCTCAGTTTGCCTTCTTATGGATCATTAGTGGTCTTTATCTATGTCTGATATCCCTTATCCTCTTCCTCCATCTTCTCAACCCCCCCTCCCCCCCTTCCTGCGGATGTTAATTGAAGTAAGCTGAAATGTATAGCATGCTGCTGAGTAGACATGTATACCTGCCTGTTTATTGGCAGCATGATCAGCCATTTATTCCCCACAAAGAACAGTTCTCTTCTCTGGTGCCTCTTCCATCAGCTCAGCAGCTTGATAAAGTACTTTAAAGCATTATCCTCTGAAAATGAAAAGCTTTGGTATGAGGCACAAGGGTGAATGTGTTTCAGGAAAAAAGCAGTGTGTGGCACAGATAAACGTTGTGTTAGCGTGAGTGATGAGCGGGGTCAGAGGTGAGGATACATGCAGGATCAGCGTTGTGTGACCTGAGCTGATGGATGGTGGTAGGAGAATGTGGAACGCACTGCTCCTAGTCTCTTATCAGAAGAACTGGACATGTCTGATCCATCTCTACTCCCTTCACTGCTACTCTACTTTCCTCTTGTGTTGTCCTTTGGGGCTGGTAACCACGGAAACACAGTCTGACCCTTGGCCAGTGTCAATGTGGGTTGTATGTGCAGGAATTTTGCAAATTGAATAGAGTAGTTACAGTATTGCTTTGTTTCATTCAAATTTTAGATAATAGTAATAATAATTAATTTTATTTATGGGCGCCTTTAAGGACATTCAAGGACACCTTACAAACAACAACAATGAATATAAACATGAACAAAAAAAAATGCACAAAGGCTATGTCAATCAGAATAAGCTAATCTAAAAAAAATGTTAAGACTTAAAATTTATAATACTATTGCGTATATCTTGAAGTAAGGCTTTCCAAGTCTCTGAGCAGTACAACTAAAAGCTCTACATTTCTTGGTGGTCAACAGATGGTATAAATAGAGTCGTAGAAGAAGAAGACCTGAGAGATCGAGTAGGTGAATACACATGAAGCAATTCACACAAATGTGAAAGTGCTAGACTATTGAAAGCCTTATAAGTGAAAATTAAGATTTTAAATTGAATACAATAGTTAACAGTCCATGTAAAACTTTCAAAATTTTGCAAATTTGATTTAGTGCCTACTAATAAAATTTCAGTGTTCTCACAGTTTACCTTAAGACATGTACATGTTACATGTAACCCGTGATTTAAGTTCAGATAACCGAAGCAAGAGAGGAAGGTGGTAATGTTGAATTAGGCTTTGAAGACATGTAGAGCTGGGTATAAACTTTCACTAGCATATCAGTGAAAGTTTATACCAAATTTGTGTAAGATTTGTCCTAAAGGCAATAGATAAATAATAAACAGAAGAGGGCCCAATACTGAGCCCTGAGGCATGCCACTAGTAATCTGAGATGTCCGTGATCTTAACTTTTTAAGCTTTTACGTACCTTGTCCGACCCAATGTGGGATATTAACTGGTAAATTTTCAAAGTTGAAACATTCCATGGTCTAAGACCCGACAGATGATATATATAAAGAAATAAAATTGCAATCCTGGTCAAATTTGTAGGTGTAAAATTTAGGGATGTACAAAACTAAATATATTCAAAATATTAGACTAGATTTTCATGATATACTTGATGTCTTTTAAATGTGTACTAGCATTTACATGATGTGTGTTTATTACAACTGAATGTAGTATCATGTAACATACATTATTGTTGGCGTCGGTAAGATTTTTTATATTTTTAAAAGAAGTCTCTTATGCTCACCAAGGCTACGTTTATTTGATGAAAAATACAGCAAAAAGATTAATATTGTGAAATAGTATTACAATTTAAAATGTAATTTTTTATGAATTTATTGCATCCTTGCTGAATAAAAATATGAATTTCTTATAAAAAAATTTTTTTTTACTGACCCCAAACTTTGGAACAGTAGTTTGTATATACAGATAATATAAATATGTTTTTACTTTTAATTTTATTTAATTTTATATTGTATGTTATTTATAATAAAACATAAAAATGTATAATAATAAATTCAGAAAATATTAATCTATACCAGACTCCATCATTCAAATGCCCTATAGTAGTCATTTTAAAAAAAAATTACTATTGTATTTGTCCATCATGCTTTATTATGTTAAATTGCTATATTTTGGTATTAAATAATTTGATTGTAAATTTCCAAGCCTGGTTTCGATGTTGCAAGTCCAACATCCAAGTTGCATTCTGTTACACTTGTCCAAGTAATTGACTAGTTGACTGTAATTTTGTATATGTTGCTTTCAATATCTGTGTATTTTATCCTCTCTCAGTCAAAGACAGTCCTATGTGATCTTACTTAGGTTTATCAGAAGTGGGACACAGTAATTCTGCAGCTATTTAGATTATACGTATCATGTGACAGATTGTCACTCTAATTTATCCTCGGGCCATTATCTGTCTATCCTGTCCCAATCTTTTTATCCTTTCCTCTGTCCTGTCTTGTCTTTTCCCTCCCATAGTCTCTAGTGACGTGCACTCAGCCTCTCTCGTTGTTGGATGGAGCCTGACACACGCAGATGATGCGTGAGTGTGGCCCAAGGCTGATGACATCATCAGCCGTACAGGCTCAGTGGGGTGTTTATGCGAGTTTCGGTGCATTTGATGTTGGACATGTTGGACTCTTGAGCTCGTAGGCCTCTGGCAGTGTAGGGGGAAGGAGCTGTAAAATGTTGTGGAGGCAGTAAGTGTAGAATACCAGTCCTTTCCTATAGTGGTCATCATCTGGGCTTTAATGGCCTTTACCCTCAGGATAAAGTTAAAAATGGCAGCTGTTCATGTTACGCTTTCTTTAGCACAGAAGCAACTTGTATAACTTTAAAAATAGAATCTTTTCAGAAGTTAATTTTAAAAGTTTTAAAAGACATATTATCATATTTTACAGTCATATTTTAAATTTTAGCCATTGTTTAGAATAACTATATTTAATTTTATTAATTGTATATATTTTTTATATTATTTACATGTTTTATTAATTTTTATGTTATTAAATATATGTATTTTTATATATTTATATGATTTTATATATATATATATATATATATATATATATATTGGCATTAACAGCACTGACATTGACATTTTCAGTTGTCAGTGTTTTAGCCTGTTTTTATTTCTCTCTCTCTTTCTGTGAAAACCCCCCAAAATTACGACATATCTAGACAAAATTTTTGGCAGCCGAAATTTCAGTGTGTCCGAACTCCTGATATTATAATTTGACAAACTTTTAAAATGAACATGATCATCTGTGTGCTTATATTGTTTCAAGTTATCGAGGAAAGAGAGAGTGAGAGAAGGAATGTGCAGCTGTGTAAACAACAGGTAGATTCATCAAAGCCACATCGCGTGTTTTACCTGTGTGGACAGGAGCCGCATTGGACCATTGCCCTGTTTCCACGGCGACCCCAATCAGAGGCTAGTACTCTGTGCAGGCATGAAACCATGGAAAGCGCAGGAACCACCCTGAGCAGCATACTTATATCTATGACCACATATTACTATAGGGTGTATGTTTCATGCACACTTGTATTTTCCAAATACGGTAACACCAGAGCAGAGATGGAAAAAAAAAAGGTGTGGAATGTGGGGTGTTTTGTCATAGAAACACATAGTTATTATTCGATTGTGCAAAGCGTGTCTCCAGTGAGCCAGAACAGGATCCAACAGGTCAGGAATGAGCCACGGCGGCAGGGACGCCTCAGAGCGCACGATTGCACGTACGTGGACACGCGCCGAATATATTTGCATATGAATGCCTTTTTACAAGCGCATCCTCATTATTACTACACAGCAGATGATTTGAGTCAAAAAGATTTACTGCGTCACATGCCACTCTTGTGTTCACCTGGTTTATTAGCGTAATGTGCAAGGTTTAGTATAACTAGCCTTGCACAACCATAATTCCGTAAACTTTCAGTCGTTTCAGTTGCACTGGTGTACACAATATAGACTGTTTCCAATTAGTTGGCATGTCTGAATCTGATGTTTGTGTAACTTCCTGCAGTCATTGCAGCATTGATGTATCCTTTGCTGTCTATGATAACCCACAATCATGTATTTTGTGAGTTGATAGAAAGGATAAAAATGCAAATAAAAAGAAAGGTTAGTTTTTTTTAATGTTTATTTTATTTCATAAAGTTAAAGTGGCAGTTGCAACAAATATATTCTTCCATATTGTGACATACATCTGAGTATAAAAAAATGTAGCATGGGCATTTGGTTCAATCTATCGGTTGTTGATTGGATTTTGAAATGGAAGCAGGTCTGAATGCGAGTTTGAGGTTCATTGTGGAGAGGTGGACAAGGCTCATTTTACAGGAAGATCAAGTTATGAGGTCAACCAAAAAAAAGGAACATATGCTTGGATGACGCATTTACACGAGATTTGAAGTGATCTAATTTTTCCACTTTTTCAGAGATTTGTACAAGGCATTATTTGTATTATTTATTAACTGTATAAAAGGACTATGGGACTTGAAGCCGTACTATATTGTAAATAAAATGTGAGCACATTATAGCATAGCCTCTCATACATTAAAGGGATAGTTCACCAGAAAATAAAAATGTTGTCATCATTTACTCACCCTAATGTTGTTCCAAACCTGTATGAGTTTCTTTCTTCTGTTGAACACAAACGATGATATTTTAAAGAATGTTGGTAATCAACAGTTGATGGTAGACACTGACTTCCATAGTAGAGGAAAAAAAAATACTATGGAAGTCAATATCTATCGCCAAATGTTTGGTTACCAGCATTCTTTAAAATACCTTCATTTTTGTTCAACAAAAGAAAGAAACTCGTACTTATTTGAAAAAACATAAGGGGAGGAAATGACAAAATTTTCATTTTTGGGTGAACTGTCCCTTTTAATATTATGCATGAGAGAGATACACTTCCAAACTACATGGTTATTTCGGGCCCGTGATGAAGTCTGTTTTTCTGTGTTGCTGTGCTTCCTGAAGCACAGAGCGCTGTCATATTAAGGTTGATGTGTTGTTTGTCTGAGCGGACGTCTCATCTCCTCCCCTCCCCCTCCAGGTGTTCTGTAAAATGTTTGACTGTCTACAGGGGACTTCAGCTGAGGTAGGTGCGGCATGGAGTTTGGGATAGTGAGAGAGACTGAGAGAGAACTGACTACTCAGTCGTGCAATGGATCTAACAGCTGCCGGTTGCACTTGGATGCTGTGGATCTGTTTGCTTTTGTTTGCAGTGATGTCTCTCAGAGAGTGGTGCATGACGGTGCTGTTGATGTATGTAGATACTTGACAATTAACCACCAGTGATCTGATCCTTCTCTTTGTGAATACTCTTCTTTCCAGCTGATTTCTCTTAATTTCCCATTCCTTTCTCTCTCCGGTTCTCATTCTCTCTCTGTTTACGGCCCGTTACCCCTCTAATCGAAGCCCTAGCTGTGAGGAAACTCCCTCTCTAAATGAATCGAGAATTAGAAGCCCATCAGCAGGGCATTCTTCACTGCTTAAGCAGATCTTCTTTCTCTATAAAGCTTTAATGTGCTCTTGCACTCTCTGCAGCTACTTTAGTAGTGTATACTATATGTATGTATGCATTTGTATTTGTGTGTGTATTAAGGATGGGCATAATGACAGAAATAATCAATCATAAAACATGATAATCATGTGAATTATCATGTAAATATACTGTATATCAGAACCTTTAATACCGATCAAAATCCAAAGATTTGTGGTTTCCATTTTCACGGGTACCTTTTGATCGAGTTCTTCAGAAGATCGTTTTTATCATTCAGAGACTTTAATATGTATTTTTGTACATGAATATTATAAATGACTACAAAGCAGTAATTTTATATTTTTACCATAATTCACATGCTTTGTAGGACATATTAATTATGCAAGATTTTATTTCCAAGGTTTGAAATTAGATGCATGAATATGAAGGATTATCACTTTGCATGTATCTGCAAATGACTGTGTACTAAAAAAAGAAAAGAAAAAGCAGATAGATTACCAGGCCATTATAGTGTATTTGTGCTCCAGATCAGTGTGGTCATTTATCTCTGTCTCACTGCTCTTTGATAGATAGGATCTAGAATGCTGAACCCCTCATCTGCAGGATCTGGAACTCATCTAGAGAATCACCTACTTCCTACAGAGCCGCTGGTAAGAAGTGACTCTCAAGGCAACAGTGGCGCCTCCTGCTGACCGGCGAATGCACAGAATTGGCATAACTCACACATAACTCTTAGTAACAACACAACCAGCAATCGTGTCTGCATGATCGCTGCTCTTCACAGCCTGATCTCATGTCTAAACAGGGCGTGAAAACGGTATGAAATATGTTTATTTGGCATCTTGTATTTATAAAGCCCAGGCGCCTCTCAAGGTCAAACGGAGGCATAACTGTACTAAATTGGAGAGCAGAGTGTGTGTTTATGTGTGTATGCATGCTTTGCCACAAAGCTGAATGACATGTTTGTTTTCCCCTCTCCATTTATCTAACCACTAGCTCAGTGGGTCTGTAATGAGTTATTAGCTGCTGGTCAGGCCTTTATTTCCAGCACCGCAGGCAGCATTAGAGTTGAAGCCATATCAGGAAGTGATGGGTCTCTGAGATGAGGCATTAATGGCACACATAGCTTTGCAGAGCAGCGCAGATACTGATCTCTCATTAAAGGCCATTATATCAACACTTACACCTACCCACACACATTTTGGAGTGATTTATAATTAGAGGTTTGTGTACCCTGGGGGCACTTGGAAAGCTTTTTATTATGTTAACATAAAAGAGAAATAACAACTTTTAATATCTATATTTTAGAATAATTGTAAAATTATCAATTTAAAAAAATTATTTAGAAAATTATAAAATTGCATTTAATAAATATTAAATTAAATAAATATAAACGATACAGGGATACCTACGTTTACTGATGGGGTAATTGCTGCTTTAGAATGAATGCGCCCTCAAACACAGTGAATCAATCAATTACATTTATTTTTATTGCACATTTAAAAATAACACATGTTGGCCAAAGTGCTTTACATACCAGGACCTAACAAATTCATACAACCTACAAGCATGAGAGCAAGTCCAGAACAAATATAAAAATGACTGTAAATTAAAAACAGTTGAATGCAAGTTAGAATAAATGAGTCTTTAAGTGAGATTTAAAAACATCAAGAGAGGTACAGGATCTAATATGGAAAGGTAGGCTGTTCCATAGTCACGGAGAAAGCCTTATCTCCTTTTGATTTTAGATGAGACTTGGGAATAGTCAACTGAAACCTCTGTGAAGATCTTAATGGTCTAGAGGATGTATGTTGCTGAAGAAGTTCAGCAATATAACTGGGTGCCATTATATGACTGGCTGTCATTAAAGCAATTAAAAAGTGATTGTAAGGCCAAATTGTCCCCCATCTTTAGAGGGAGTTAAAGCTGAGTGTTTTCAGCATAACGTTGATAATATATGTTATGTTTTTGACAAATTTTGTCCAGAGGAAGCATATAAATAGAAAATAAAACTGGGCCCAATATAGATCCTTGTGGAACCTCCCATTTCATTAAAGCAGAAGAGGAAGAATAATTCAACAGAAAAAGTTCTCCCGGAAAGACACGAGGCAAGAACATTTCTTTGAATCTCTGCCCACAGTCTTAAATGCTCCAGAAGAATTTCATGTACTATAGTGTCAAATTCAGCAGTCACGGAAGAGCGATTTGTGACCTCTGACCCCACTGCTCAATGATGTCATCATGAGAGAACAAGAGCGCACCCTTTTTATCCTACAGTTGTCTTTGTCTTGTGCAAAATTGCTTGCTCTGCTGTCAAATGCCTGGTATTTGGGTGATATTTGGCTTTACCCCATCCCACTTTCCCCCTCTAATTTCTCACCCACATTCCAGACCCCTTGATAAATGGGTGTTGTATTTCACCAGCGTGCACACGGGTCAGTGACCCCACACTGCACTGTACTTCAGCTGGGGTAATGGATGCGCCCCCAGTGGCCGGCTGGGGAGAGAGGTCAGAACAGCCGACCCTGGCACTGCCCTAACCCACTGACAATACGGCAAACCTTGAGATCCAGACATCACGGTGTCTCAAAAAATGTGTCTGTCTCCGTGAACATTTGCCCTCTCCTCCTGTGGGCTAAATGAGGTGTGTTAGATTATATGCTGTGGTGGAGAGACAGCCACAGGGCCAATCCTTGCTCTCCAGTCTCTCACACAGATCAATGTGATGTTTATCTGTGGGTCAGTGAAGTTAATAATTTCATCTGACCTGCCTGAACTCTATAAGCACCACTGCACTGCAGCAGGACTGACATGACTGTCCATGCATTAGATGATGCTGCTGTCTAATGGTGTTTGAAGCGTGAAACTCTTTCATGATCCCTGTTTTAAAGACATTGACACACTGATTCATGTTCTGAGAATTGAGAGCCAGGCGTGATCTTTAAATGCGCTCACGTATGGCTCTCTCTTCTCGCTGGAGCCTCATCAGGGTCTATTTTGTGTAAGTTATGGGGTGGCATGGTTTAACGGTTAAAGCTCAGGGTTGATAACAAGAAGGTTGGAGGTCCAAACTCTGCAATATGAGCATTTCATGAGCTACCGTTGTTCCCTTGAAGTTCAAAGCACTTAATCACAGGATGTTCCAGGGTAATTGCCCATTTCTGAGTGGCTTTGGATAGTGCTGTCAGATATATGGCCAGTATAGGTTTTCAATAGATATGATACCAATAACTAGAGAGATAATGGCTGATACAATGCCCATGTATATTATATAGGCTTACACAATTTAATTATAGTAAATGAGATGCACACAAAACTTTCAAATTAAAAATTGTTTTATACAATAAAAATGCAGATAAGCTAAAATTGTGATTGGGTTAATCATTTGGCTGATATCTATGACCATAAATACAAAAGTGATGTCCGGAGGGAATTGATTTGGATATTTGTTTTTAATGACTCTATGCTTGATTAAACCGTCAAAATATTGGGAAATATTTAAATATTTTAAAAATGAGGGAAGAACAAAACACTAAACTTGGGTAAGGTATTTATCTGATGAAATTATTAGGCAAAAAAGGAGTAAACTATACTATGCAATAAATGCATAGAAAAGCATAAAGCTCACAGGAAAAAGCATGATTACATTGACTAAAACGTAATCAGTTATTAATATTTTGTTGGTTCTCTCTTGTATGTGTTCACTGTTCATAATTTCTTTGAATGACAACCTGGCCAAAAATAGTGTCCAACACAATTTGGCATGTTTCTTTGTGTTATCACAAATAAAACAGTTGACTCCAAGCATAACCATGCAATATGCTTTCAAAATTTTTAACACATTTTGAATAATTTGAATAAAGGGTGAAGGTGTCAATTTTCCTTGGCCGGACATTACTATACTTACTGGTACTGTAACTTTTTCAGTGTCACTCAAGCGTTATAATGTAGATTGAAAAAAGGCTGTGCTCTGAGATTTGAGTGAATGTGGCAGTATATGGAATGGAAGGAACTGCAGAAGTTGGAGTTGAGAGAAACCAGAGGCTGCATTTCAGACCTCATAACTGAACTCTGACCTCTCCCCCTTCATCTCAAGCTATTATCATTATTAGTTATTTGGTGCTGTGGTTTCGCTCAGCCATCAGTTGTTTCAGTTGTACAAGTGATTCGAAAATATAAGGAGAGTCATTTGAACAAGAGTCATTCCATGAAGAAAGTTCCAGTTTTTTCCACTATATTTGATTTATTTTTTAATAATTGTAAACATTTACAGGCATAATTTATTAATAAATATTATATTTTATTCAGCAAGAATGCATTAAACTGATCCATTTATAATTTTACAAAAGATTTCTATTTCAAAGAAATTCTTTTGAACTTTCTGTTCATCAAAGAATCTTGAAAAATATAAAAATATTAATAATAATATTTTTTTTGAACACCAAATCAGAATATTAGAATGATTTCTGAAGGACACTGAAGACTGTAATGATGCTGAATATTTCACATTTAAAAACATATAATAGAAAGCAGTTCTTTTAAATTGTAATAATATTTCACATTATTACTGTTTTTACTGTTTTTGATCAGATAACTGCAGCCTTGGTGAGCATAAGAGACTTCTATCAAAAAATCTCCATCACAAATATCTCAACATGAATTTAGCTTGATTTTATTCAAACTTCAAGACATTCTTTGTGTGATAGAGTATTTATAATCTTACAAAAATGTACATTAAAAAAAGGTCCCCCTTTTCATATTTTTTGGCAAAATCATAGCACCCTCGATGTATCATTGAAAATCTATATTTGACAGTAAAGAGTGGCATGAAGACTAATCAGATGAAATTAGACAGGAGTCGGACGGCAGAGAGACAGGTAATGAGATTACATCAGATGGCAGTTACTGATGGCCTGTCAGCTCTGGCTGTGGTGGTCTTATCTCAACACTTCCTCGAGACCTCCGCTTATTGCCTTATCCAGACACCTGGGACCCAGAGACTCTGTTTCTCACACCGAGTCGTTCATTTTCAAGGGCAGAGAGCAAAGTCTTGGATACACAGGGCCAATACACACACACACACGCAGTGAAACGCAGTAGACTAGAAATAAACGAATGAAGCAGAGTATCAGGCAATTGAGTTTATATCAAACGTTTCTCATTCCCCACAGATAGCTTCAAACAGCTGCCACGTTCTGATTACAACTGCGCTTTTTATTGTTGGAAGCACATTTCTGAAAGTGGGAAATCGCAGTGATTCGTAATTAACCTTTCAGACAGTGAAGCTATTTGTAAGACAGCGTAATAACACCGTTAATGTCTGGGAAGAGTATTACCTCACAAGTCTCCAGACAGATAGTTTAACGGGAGGAGCGTAATTAAAGCTGTTGTTGTGGAGACCCTTATTCATTTCGGTTGTATGGTTGAGGTGAGGTTCAAGCAGAAAGGGCTACTTGGACAAACCCGGCCCATGGGAAAACGGTCCCCTTCCTGGAAGTGATGGTCGGAGAGAGTGGCGTTCTGCTAGGGTTAGCACCACATTCCTGCATTCCACTGAGAGGGGGAGGGGAGGCCGGCTAATACTGCGTCTGTGTCCGTCTGAAGGAGACTCGTAGGATTGTTTGGAGTTCTTTGGTGTCTCACGGTGTGTGTTTGCGTGACTGTGTCTATGCATATCTGATGGGTTTCTCTTTTCATAGGTGTTTTAAAATGTAGTCACTCTGAATGCTGCAGTTCTCACTAGATTTATGGATTAGTGTGTAGGGAAGTTTGCTAAGTCTCACATGAACTCCAGTCTTAAAAGGTAAAAATGATTTATAAAGTGAATAATGTTCTTAAAATTATTTTTTGGCGTATTGTAAAGGTTCAGATTAGGGTTAGCTTTGCGTAAAAACAGTAGAAGTCAATGGTATGTTGCCTCATTTAGATTGCTAGGTAAATGTAGACACAAAACGGTGCCAAACATCCTGAAAACCTGAAAGATTTGTCAGATGAAACATGGGAAAAATATCAAAGCATCAGAGACAAGTCACATTTCCAAAACAACAACAACAAACTTTTCCAGACATCCCCACTCTAAGAAATGAATTATTTAAAAAAGTAATTTTGAGGAAAGGGAGACACAGTGTGATGATCATTAATTATTTTATTGGGTGATTTATTACTAATTTAGAATTTTTTTATTTTTACTTTATATTTTATTTTCACATTTTTTTTATTTTAATTACATTTCTTTTATATATACATATATATTGAAATATTGTTAATCTTAACACAATATTATTAATTTTATTTTATTTTCCTTTTTCATTTAATTTAATTTAATTTAATTTAATTACTTTTTTTTATTTGTCCCACTTTTTCCTTTTATTTTATTCCTTTATCTCTTTCTTTACTGCACCATATTTATTTTCTGTATTTTGTTACTGTAAGTATACACTTCAGTAATAATGTAAATGTTGACAATCATGCCAATAAAGCTCTGTTTAGAGAGGGCTCAGGGAGAAGAGAGCACTTTCCAATGGGATCTAGAAACAAGAGAGAATAAAAAAAACAGATTAAAATGAAAAATCAAATCATCTAATTAACCAGCGGGGAGCCCAGGTTCATTTATTGCTCTCCTCCATTTCTCCCTTCCTATTATATGTGTGTGTGTGTGTGAGAATACAGGAGGAGGTGCTGATTGGAAGACTCTCTGCATTTTTGAGACTGTGTGAAGCAAACACACACACGTGCGCTCACACAGATTGTGAGTAATATCCCTAGCACTCCTTTATTATGCTCAACTCTACATAATGCCATTTACTTCCTGCCACATTAATGCTAATCTTTTTATTGCAGTGAGGCTGAGAAAAGTGAGCTAGTCGTCTAGCGTTGATGTTGTTCTCTCTCTCTGTGTGTGTCTGGGTGAGTGAGTGTGTGTGTGTGTGCTTATTTTGCTTGCTTTGCACACGCCATAAGTCTCATCCTTGCAACTTTAGATTAAAAGAGAGGAAGACTGATTCACTTTGTGGTTTTTAATCATCTTAAAGTATTACCATGACTGATAAGAGGACAAATAATAATGAGAACCCAAATCTGAAAATAAACAAATATAATTATCTATGGAAATTAAATTTCGGTAGTGGTCTGATCAACTCCTGCAGTGTGTTAAGCGTGTAAAATAGGGCCGTGATTTAGATTGTGATTGATTTTCATAGGGGCTAGGTCTTGTTTTTTCCTGTTCTGTACATATACAGACGCTTATCCTCTGTTTGTGGATAAGGGAAGACCACAAACACTCCAGAGGGGATTTTGGAAAGCTTCCTATCTGCCGGTTACTGCATCTGCTGCAGTGTCCTGTAGGACAAATCATTGTCATTTTTGTGTAGTACATGTTTGTGTATTTATTTAGGCCTGTGCTTTTAAGCAAGTGTGTGTGTGTGTGTGTTCACGTGAGTGTGTGGCTGAGGATTTACTCTCTCCTTCGTCATAAGTAGTTAAAAGACCTCAGTGACAGACTGCGCAGCGGGCCTGACAGTCCCAACAAAGAAAGGAACTCTTTATTCCTTTGTCCTTCAAAGCTGCATGAATATTGCTGTTGGCTAGGGGACCGGATGTCTCAATACAAGGATGTGCATTGTTTTTTTCTCAGAGCAGAGACGAGAGCAGTGCATCATGGGCAGGATGCTCCTGCCACTGCTGTTGTTTTCAGGAGATGCATTCGTAATTCTTGATGATGTGGCACCAAAGAATTAAGCTCCCAATACAGCCCTCATTCAGACACAGGAAATGCTTTGAGTGTTTCTCTTGACTTTGACAGTGATCTTGGGGATTATTTTAGCCAGTCTTTTCTAAGAATTCGTCATAACATAAAGATGTCAAATGTCACTGCCATATTGTGGTCATGTCACAATATCAATGGATTCAGATTATTGGAGAAGGGAAGCGACACTTGTTGACGGGAGAGTTTGATACTTCTGAACTTATTTTTTTTTAAAACTATTTTAAACTGATGCTTGTAGGCCTTCATTGGGTTTGATGTAAAATATTCTAGTAAATTAGGAATGCACAATTTATCAGTATCATATTGGTTACAGGACAATATAATATTTTATTTTTCTAATTTTTTAAATTTTTTTGCATTTAGATGATATTTGCCGTTATCGAACACTCACTTTAAGTTATTCTTTAAAAGCTTACATACTGTTCATTATAATGTTGAGATGTCTAAATTCACATAGTTTTTTATTTTATTTTTTTTTAGGTTTTTCGTGTTTAATTTTTCATTCATTTATAACTTGAAAAAAATTACCTGGCTTATTGTATTGACCAGAATTTTAGTGTCAGTACATCCCTTCTTTAAAAACAAAATAAAAGCCATGTTCATTTAAAATTAACCAGTTGGTTATTTCAGATTGATGGGAATGTGTGACGTCTACCAATTAAAAACAGTAAAGGAAAAGTAAAGTTTTAATTAATGTCAAACATGACACCCATTTGTATTTATGTCAGCCCCAATGGGGAACACTGAATACACAAAGTAAAATGTTATACATTTGTATGTTATATAATTTCATATTTAAAATGATTTAAAAAAAAAACAAAACTGTATGCCATTCCTACATCCTACACATAGTGTTTGAAATTCTACTCACTCTTGGCTCTATTAAATAAATCATCCTATTATTCTGAGATATATCCTAGTTCTCCTTCCCACCAGAATTTTCTAGTAGATTCTTCTGGAATTTAGAGGACTGATGTAGAGAGATCCTAACGACGATGTTTTACTTCTTGGAGCGGTTCAGATAGCTAGAGAGAGAGAAAAAAAAATAGAAACATTACCTTGATTCAGAGGGAAATGGGATTTCCATTTTCACATTATCTGACCCACATCTGTATCCCTAAATGCTTGGTCTGTTCTGGGGGGGCTGTGTCCGATCCGCCTTGGCTGAGCCTTTCTTCCCAGATTGCCTTGAATCTCATGACACGCGCGGCATGCGGAGGGTTACAGAGGCCACGGGCAGCGGTCACGGTTCCAGGGCCGAAACACTGCCAGCTGAACAACATTGTGCGTAGGTGTGACAGCCTGACCAAACCGAGACCGGGCAGCTCGGACACAATGGACACACTGTTCCACACTCACTGAGCCATAATACTCTCCAACAGAGGCTAAAGTATGGAAGACGTCACGTATATTTTAGTAATTGAATATATTATATAGAACGATTTCAATCTTTTCCAGAATGGGTGCAACGGTCTGTTACACACAGCAAAGATTGTCTCGTTTTCACCTCTCTAGCGCTTTGTGACAGGCAGTTAGACCTCTCACCTCCTCAACACCCGCCTCTTTCCGATATGGATTGTGATTAGTGGGCGCTGACGGAGGGGGCTTATTAGCTAAAGAGCGAGAGGGGGTGGGGCGCTAATTGAAATGATGTCTGATGTGATAGCCTAATCTTTATGGTGACAAAATCCTTGCACACTTGCTAATTTCAATGACAGCTCTGATGTCACTCAGGCTTAGCTGACGGAAATAAATAACAAACATCCCAGAGAACGTTAGAAGAAGAGAGTGTAGCCTCAGCCATCGAAATCCATCTTGTAGACACCCCATAGTGCAAGATGAAGTGCTGCTCAATTGTCATGGAGACCAGACACGGCACCTTATGGCCTGAGAAGACAGCCACTGCATGAAGATAAGGGCTTTAAATTCCTACGGCACTTTCAATTAGGGAGAATCTTGCTGATTTGACACCAGTTATGCAGTGTAATTCATGGCTCCAGATTCATAGGCTTCAGGAGATTGTAGTCGTTTAGGTATGGGGGGGACTGTCTCTTAATTCCCATTCTGCCTCTCTAAAATGTGAATATCGTGAGCATGAATTCGGGTACTGAAAATTGCTTTGATACGCTAAACATTGGGACCCTGATGACTCGATTACCTGTGACACGATAACAAGGTCAGGCATTAAAAGCACTAGTATTTGATATCATCGCTGTATAACACTCCTTTGTTGTAGCTATTAAAAAATTGCAGTGCCATAATGAAGTATTTGCTTGTCTTTCATTGTTTTATTTTTAAGCAAAATAATGCACAAACGCTACCGCTCAAAATTTTGGGGTCAGTAAGATTTACCAAAAAAAAAAAAAAAAAAAAAAAATATTCTGTCATGACAACTCTCTGAGAGATTGGCATAGTAATGGATATGGCAATGTTAATGTATTTGATCTTGGTGGAATCGATCTGCTTCACTGCTGCTGCAGAGCAAGTACTGAGACTTGCTACTATCAGTACATTTACAGATATTACTATGAGTATGCAAGATATACATTAAGCCCAGTAGCAGATCTATACAGGTGGAGCTGGGGAAGAGGGAGGATTTCTGAACGCATGCTGCAGACTGCTAACAGCAACACTACTGTTATTTGTTTGAATGCTGAGCCGCAGCTCATGCGGTTGCAACAGCAACTAATCAGCTGTGTTAAGTAGATAAGGATGTGATTGCTACCTGTCAGCCTGTGCCATCTAGAGTTTCATGCCAGAACTAGCTAAAAATGCTTGGTGAGCATAATAGACTTATTTCAGAAACATTTAAAAAATCTTACCGTCCCCAAACTTTTGAACAGCAGTGTACATAAAGGACATTAAAGAAAATGAATGACAAAAACAATAATTATCCATACCCCCAGAAGGCCAAAAGTTTTTTTTTTTCCAAAATATTCCCTTTTGTGTTCCATAGATGAAAGAATGGCATACAGGTTTGGAATAACATGGAACAATATTTACATTAGCTTACAGAATTTAATTTTTTTGGGTGAGTTATCCCTTTAAAAGCTTAAAAAACAGCAGTCTCTATGTGTATTCACATTATTATTTCCAGCATTTGTGAGCATATGCTGCTTTTATGACTTTTACTTTGCATTCTAGTGAACATTTTAAGTGCACTGAAATGATTTTGACAAGCTGCAGAAATGTCTCCTTGCCTAGCTACTGCCTCTAAGGGATACAATAGTTTATCCAAAAATTAATCATCATTTACTCCTATCCTCATGTCGTTCCAAACCTGTATGGCTTTCTTTCTTCTGCCGAACACAAAAAAGACACACCTAAGGATTTTTAAACATATATCCCCAAATTGAAATATCTCCACAGGGTTATCTATGAAATCATGACAATAAGTGATACTACAAAACTGGCTTCAGGTCAAAATGAGAGAATATTCTCTGGGAGGATAGATCAGGTTTTAGAGGTTTCCAGTGAGGCAGGGTTCTCCTACATCACTGACCTCTCTCCTGACCTCAGCACCAGCTGAAGATGTCATGGCAGTTTGAGGACAGTGCGCCTCTCTTCTGTCACCTCTCTTACATTCCAGCTTTTAGGAAGGAATGGTGACTTACTTTATGCCTTGCTTTCATCTGAGCACTGGGATTTCTATCTGTTATTTGTAAATCGCAGAATACAGTCCATTAGGACATGCCGCTTTTGCCTGTTTACCACATTGATTTAAATGTGGATCCCAATTTGACCCCCTGACCTGGTCACTCCCTCATGGGAGAATTGGAGAATGATGTCATGCTTTGAAATTCCTGGTGAATTTTGAACACAAAAGCAGACAGGAATGGATTAGCTTAGTTTATTTACTTAACCAACAGTCATTATTTAAAGTCATTTAATTTTTAAGTAAATATGTGCGCAATCAGGATTATTTTGGATATATTTTTATTATAGTATTAAATTAAAATGTTTTATTTTATTTGATTGCATTTTTTTTCATTATTGCATTGTCTATTTTTTTTTTTTTTTTTAAATAGTAAACTTTTTTTTTTTTTTGCTTAAATGTCTTTTCCCTATAATTTGTATTGCAAAAATGCTTCAACTAATTTCATTTGAAATGGAAGTAGAAGATAAATAGAGAACACAGTTTTGCTTCAGTAATATATCAAATAAATAATATATCCCCTCAGGATCCAAGTCTGTCCATCTCTATCTACCCAGTCCTTCCTTTTTTTAATCAATGGTAGTTTAATAATTCATGTCAGATATATACTGAAAATAAGAGGTTAAACGTTTCAAAACACTGCAAATGTCAATAGAGTTTAGCTTTTTGTCTCCTGTTGAAGTAGAGAAGAAGGGTTGTGTGAGGGGATTTACTTCTAGAACAAAAGGCAACAAGCAACAAAATCGGCACCAAAGGGAAGACAGAAAGTTTGAGGCTGAAGGAAAGGGTCTAGACAAAGCTGTATGTTTGTGTGTCAGGGGTACAGCGGATGGCCAAAAAACCAAATGTCTGTGTCTTTCTCAGGTCTACAGAGAGGTTCACTAAACATTCCTCACAGGCAGGGGGAGGAAGAGGGTAAGGCTCATTATCATAAGAGCAGAGTCCTAAGCCAATCCGCAGCAGGGAGAGGGAATGTCAGGATTGAGAAGGAACTGGGAGGGTGTCAGGTTACCCTATGCATTCTTCCCTCCTCCTTTAGCTAGAGAGGAAGGGAGAGAAAGCGCACAGGACGGACGCGGAGAGAGCGAGCGAGTTCAAGACTGAGAAGTATATGGGACAGTCTCATTCTTGGCCTCTGACATCACGGAATTGGAGTATGTGTTAGGAGCTGCCCGGACTTTCTGCCCGTCGGAGACGCAGAGAGATTTGACAAAAGAGCTGGACGGTCCGAGGGAGTTTTCATCGGGGGTCAAATCTCAGACAGTTGAGTGCTGTCTGGAGTCCCAGAGACTCACACAGCGGGGCTGAAAATGAATTATCTGGTGAGTGTGTTTGCTGTTCTCATTGTTGTGTGAACGCTTTAAGTTGGTTACGCTAAATGCCTTCGGGTAATATATATAGAGTGAATGGGAAAGTGTAGTCATAGTGGACAGAAGAAAAACAAGAGACACATTTAACTTTTTTTTTCTTTTTTTACTTCTACTTAAGACTTTTTGTCTCATTTAACATTTCATAATTTTTAAGGAGCAACAGATCAGAACAAGTAGACTATCAGCTTATAAAGCTCTAAAAAGACCCAATAATAATTGCCATAACACTTCACACAGAGGCCATCAGAATATGTCGGCAATATCTGAGGTTTTTAAAAATGGCCTTTTCTTGAGGAGCAGTGAGTTCTGAAAGCTTAGGAGAGAGTGTGAGAAAGCAGGCGTAACGGGAGAACGAAGGGAAGGAAAAGGAGCCCTGCCGCTGTGAGCTTCTCTGCTGACTCAGGAGAAAGCTGAAAGATTAAGGTTTTATGGAAAGGAGCAGGGGAAAGAAGGAGGGAGAGAGAGAAAAAAAAGAGAGGGAGAGAAGAACAGCGTGAAGTGACGGGCCGAAGCATCCGTTCCTTGGCATTGTTTGAAAGTATTGGTGCTCGTTCAGCTTGTAAGGGTTGGGAATGACACAATGCTTTGGAATTTGGACGTGAGAGTTGAGCTGCACTGTATTTCCGTCTGTGAGGAATCTGGACGCTGATATTCACCTCCTGCAGAGGCTGGGATATTCCCCAGCCATAGAAATGGACCTTGAAATGGTTACGGTCAATTATTAGTGCACTGAATATCAGAATGTGGATTCAAAACAGATGATAACTGTTTTAAGGTTTTAAGAAGTTTGAGGAGTATGAATTTCATTTTGGTAACACTTTAGTTTAGGGACCAATTCTCACTATTAACTAGTTGCCTATTAGCGTGAATATTACTAGGATATTGGCTTTTTATTAGTACTCATAAAGCTCATATTAATGCCTTATTCTACATGATCATATTCTACGTCCCTTAATCCTACCCAAACCTAAACTTAACAACTACCTTACTAACTATTAATAAGCAGTAATTATAAGTTTATAGAGGCAAAAGTCATAGTTAGTTAATAGTGAGAATTGGACCCTAATCTAAATTGTGTAT
Organism: Zacco platypus; assembly: GCA_038088235.1. Taxonomy (NCBI): domain Eukaryota; kingdom Metazoa; phylum Chordata; class Actinopteri; order Cypriniformes; family Xenocyprididae; genus Zacco; species Zacco platypus. The sequence goes on from CM076075.1 coordinate 25,936,033, forward strand.
AATAGTTTTATATTCTGTTGAAACCAGAGTCAGTATATATTGGTTCCTCCTGAGGTGGTCCGTGCTGAAGGTGGGGAGTTACGTACTCTTGTGAGTGGGCTGTTGATTTATTGAGATCACTCGAGTTGAGGTAACCAGGCTGAATCAGTTGCTATGTTAAGAATGTTGAGTCATGTTGTGTTAGGGATCTTTAAATAAAAGAAAGACCCCTTCTTCAAGAAGACAGCTGAGTAACCTGAGTCCATCTCCCCCCTGCACTGCCTCTCTGACTCAACCCTGACTCACCCTCCGGCTCTTGAGTTTGAGAGGGAGGAATTCCCCACCACTGGCCTGAACCACCCACCCTCTCCTGGGGGCTCTGATGGACAGGACCTGCTCCTCATCCTCATTATTCTCATAATGAGGCTTTGACATGAATGTCAGCATCAGACTGTATAGAAGTAGACCAAATTCAACCTTTGGTAACACCACGCATGCGATGCCTTCGTATTGTGGTCCAAGCACTACAGTAGAACATTTATAGACATTTAACCAAGGTAGCATCAGAACAAAACAGGTTACCAGGTGTGACCTTTGATCAATGCCAGAGCGAAGAAGGTATGATGTGTTATGTCTGTGTTACCAACCAAATATTAGCATAGTAGTTGCAGTTAGGTTAGTTTATGGTTTCCTGTTGCACTTTGTTTCTCTATACAGAGGCCAGTTTGTTAGACACACATTAAACTATCTTAAAAAGAGAATGGCAGCATTTTAGAAAAATTTTTATGTCTAAAACGATCATAGAATCTCCACAAAGGAATATCTGGTTACTCAGAGCTCAGGAGACTCTGCTTCATTTAATATTTAATGTCTCAGATTTTCTCCTAAATATCTTTTGAAATAACAGATGCAACTGCTGTTGCACAGTATAAAGCTATCAAATTGCTTTACAAAGCTTAATAATTTAGCCAAGGAAATATTTCAGTATATATTAGAGTATGTTGATAATTTCTGGGGTCTTTTAGAAGTAATTTTCTCTCCCTTCTGAAAAAGATCCACTTGTTTGCTTGTCTAAAATGTTTTAAGCTAGTATTAGCTGGTTAACGCTGGTCTTCCAGTCTGGCCAAGGTGGTGTTTAGCTGGGAATGTTCCTAAAACCATCCAACAGACCATCCTGACCAGGCTCTGGGACCTTCTACAACCAGCAAGCCGGCTCAGGATGGTTAAATATGTTTTGAACCCAACAGTTGCGACATTTAAAGAATTATCTTTGCTATGGGTCTTGCTATAGCCCTGACTGTCATCTCATTGAACATGGGCAGCAGATATTGTTTAGCTGCCAGAGTTTAAAGTGAGTATGATACTGTGTTTCTCTCCTGAGCATTGTAACAAACCATGAGAAACAACCTACAATAGCTTATTTCAAAGACTTGCAACTCTTCAAAGAGACAAGGGTTTCCAATACAATTGTGAAATGATCATTTTTTTCAATAGCTTTACACTGTGTGTAGTCATACACATTCCATGTGAGAGCTCCTCTTCCTGTCTTTGTATCCCAGGCCTCCATGAGTTTATGGCCTCGTCACTGATATTGAACTTGCGGAATGACTGTTTGAGGTCGCAGTGACGTTCAGCGCTGGAAAGGAATCATCGTGTTCCATTGAAGCCTGTCATTTTTGGATTTATTGTTTGGCATAGGCAGGATTCTGGACATGTTTGTGCAGTGATGAAGGTCCTTCGCTCAGGGTGAAGAGGAAAAGTGATTATAGCACATGCTGAAGTCCTTATGAAGATTCCCTGTGTCCTTGTTATACTCAGGTTTATCTCTTTTTGACTGTCCCATCTCTGTAAATCACGGCGTAAAGATCAGCACATCGGCATTGTGTTGCCGGGTAAAAACATTGGCAGTAAACCAACTCTCATTTGTAGCCTGTAGCTACAAGAAGCTGTTTTTAAAAAAAAAAAAGGGTGTTGCAACCTTATCCTGCCAGGAAAGGAGGGGCAGAGGAGGTGTCTTTGTTTTTTTTTCCAGTCAACACAAGTGAAATGGATGGTGAATGTTAAGTTCACGTAGGAGTGTGGTTGGGTTTCTGGGATGAGCTGTGTGTTTTTAGGATTTGGATGTGATCGTGTGATTTTTGTCACGCAGAGGATGTCTGTAGTATGTGATGTAGTATTCAACAGTGGTGTCTGCATGTGCCTGAGTGTGGACTGTCCTGAGGACATGAAATGAATAAGGTTTACGGTATGGAAGTGTGACTGTGTGTTGTGAGGTGGGATGAAGGTATGGAATGTTGGCTAATATCTGTGTTAAATTGAAGCTGTGGAATGTTTCAGGAATGAAAGGATGGGTCCAGTCTTGCATTGAGAATGTACAAACACATTGACAGAGCTATCCAAGTGTGACACACCATAGATTTCTATTATAGTAGATTATAGTAGAAATGTTTATTTACATTTTTAACCTTGAATTGTTTATATATATTTATATACATTTCAAATGTTTGTGGTCAGTAAGATTTTTTTTTTGAAAGTAATTAATACTTTTATTGAGTAACGTTGCTCAAATTGATCAAAAGTCATAGTAAAGTCAAAAAAATTGTTTTTACAACTACAAAAATGATTACAAAATATTTCTATTTCAATGCTGTTATTTTGAATTTTTTATTTATTAAAGAGTTCTGAAAAAAAGTATCTTGGTTTCGACAAAACCGTTAAGCTGCACAATTGTTGCGACTTTCATAATAATAAAAAAATGTTTCTTGAGCAGAAAATCATCATATTAGAAGGATTTCTGAAGGATCATGTGACACTGGAGTGATGATGCTGAAAATTTGCCTTCGCAGGAATAAATGACATTTTAAAATACAGTAAAATTTTATATTTTCAATTGTCGTCATATTTCACAATATTACTGTTTTTACTGTAATTTGCAAATAAAACATATCAAAAAATAAATAATCTTGCTGACCACAAACAATTGAAAACAGTATGTTTGTGTGTGAAATATTGCTATATAACATTATTATTAACATCATTATTATAATTTTTATAATTATATTTAAGTGAGTGTGTATATATATATATATATATATATATATATATATATATATATATATATATATATATATATATATATATATATACAGTCATAATAAATTGTTTCAAATGCTTAATTCATCAATTATTTTACATCTGAGGTCATATAAGACATATAAATCCATATTTCTCCAAATGTATGTAGTGAACTGTGACTGTATCATCTGTTATTGTCTGTTTTTTGCTTAGGTTTGTACATTCAGGATTAATTATGTGCCTCCCAGCCTTTGCTCTTTTCCTCTGCAGGCCTGTTGTTAATGCTCAAGTCTGGTCTTGTCTGTTGTAAACTCACCTATATAGTGAAAATAGAGCAGGCCACTGGCCCACTGTTTGTCTCTGCCATCAACCTTCTGTTATAGTCTTCCTTTGTGTCGAGATTTTCAGGTTCCTTCCTGCAAATAGAGCAGGATTGTGTCCGACTTGCATTGTATTCTTTCAGCGTGCTTTAATCTTTTAGGCATTCATCCAGTTCATATACATCCAAGAAATCTGTTGAAGAGAAATAGACAGTTTATGATGATCTTAAAGGGAGAGTTCATCACCAGTTTCTGTGGACATAAATTGAGATGTTTATACGAAAATCAAACATTTTTAGAACAGCATAAGGGTTAATAAATGATGGCATTTTTCTTTGTGAGCTTTGTGTGTCATGACTAACACAGCTGATAGCGGCAAACGTCCAAACACGCGTCTAGCTGTCTGAGTCATATCTCTGATGACTATCGCTACTGACTAAAACAGAGTCTGCTTCTTGTGTATATGTCTGAAAATGTGTCTACAACAGCTTACCATTCTAAACTTCACCCGCCTTATAATTACTCCAGCCAACCTGCTACTTATGCAACCAGTAAGCCCCTCAAAATAACAATCCCACCGCAGAATAACACCCAAGACTGAAACGAGCTTACGGAGTTGTGTATACTAAGTTCTGGCTGCTCAGTTCAGATAAAATGTCTAGCTTTTGTTCTTGTTTGGTCAGGCTCAGGTGTCTTATGTGAACGGCAAAACAGAGATGGCCTTGTTTTGTCTGCAGTGCCCATCTGTTTTTAAACCAATAAAAACTTTTGATGAGGTAGGGAACGTTTTCTCCCAGAGCTCAGGAGGTGGATGTGTGATGAGAATAGACCCTAGACAGATGAGACTCTGTCTTAAATTTGGTGTGAATGAATGAAAACCAGGCCGTGAGGGGCTAAAGTACAGCCTGTTCAATATGTCAGACTGTACCTGAATGTCGATCATTCACTCAGGTGAAACCTGGGAAGATTTTTAGAGTTTCAGTTGAACAATCAACACTCGGGTGCACGGCTTACCTTTCCTTAATGATCGGGCCGCCTGTATCGATATTAAAATTCTGGCTGTTTTTTTTTATTTATGGTTTAGGTGATATATTTTTTTATATATTTAATTATTGTCATATTATGGCCAATAATGTCTGATATAAAAATTCTATACTACTTTGTATGAATAAATAAAAAATTAAAACTAAAATTTATCATTTTAAAATGCTACAAGTGAAATTAGGCATCACAACATTATGATGTTCAGGATAAAAAAAGGGATATTAATTTTGAGATTTGCTAAAGATTACATTTAACAGTGTTATTAAATTTAAAGATTAATTTACATTAACATTAAAGATTAATTTTAAGTGAACGTGGACATAATAAAATTAAAGATAAAATTTAAAAGTTTTATTTTAGTATTATTATTATTATTATTATTTTAGTAATATTGTAGTATATTTTATATAGTATAAATTATATTTTAAGCTTTTATTTTTATATTTTCAGTTTTGTACTTTTGTCATTTTTTTAATATATATTTTTAATAAATGTCTAAAAAGCTTTTTTTCTGTTTTAGTATTATTTTTCGTACTTCAGCTTAAGCTTATTTATTCCAGTTAGTTGCCAAGGCAACATTTAGAAAACATTTAGAAAATTTTACAATATTATATGTTAACGTTTTTCATCTAATATTTTATTTTATTTCTTTTTTTCAATTACCAACAAAAATTATTTTTAACAGATTTAGTTTATAACACTGTGACAGCCGTTCATTTTCAGCTGTGCATTTTTTTTCTTTACAATAACTCATGTTCATGAGATGACCTATAGCCGTGTTGTGTTTTTGAGGAGTGTTATAGAGGTCTTCGTACCGTCTCTGTGTCCTTGAAGCTAATGAGCTCTCACACACTCACAATAACAAACAAGAAAACACTACCTGCCCCCACCTTGCTAACTTTACTAGTGTTTGTCCCATGGGGTCATGCAGAGGCACCAGACAAAAGCTGTTCGACCCCACCCCCCCACAACAATACAAACACACACACTCATTGACCTGTCTGTACAGAGCGCGCTCCAGCAGCTGCCACATTACCTCCTGTTCAGTGGCTCTGTCTGAATGAAGCGCTCAGCCCCTTCCTTCCTTCCCTCTGTCACAGGTCCACATCCCTCTTTCCTCTCCCCTCCATCCTGTGGAATTCTCTTTCATTCTAAACATTTCTTCCTCTTTAATCCCCATTATTAAAGGGATATTCACCTAAAAATTCAACTTCTGTCATCGTTTACTCACCTTCATGTCACTCTAAATATTGCTGGTTCAATCAGGACGCAAAAGCACCATAAAACTGAAGTCTCACGGACCATTTGTTTTAATGCTTTTATGGTGCTTTTTATTAATTTGACAACATCAGTCTTTATTTACTTTCAGACTAGGATATTCTTCAAAAAATAACTTTTGGAAGTCAAACAGGTAATGTAAATGATCATTTTTGAGTGAAAAATCCCTTTAACTTGGCCTGCAAAACTCTCTCGTGCTCATGACCTTTTTAAATGCAAATGGCCATTTTGTCCTTTGGATGTCAAGTTTCCTTTTCTTCTCCATTCTCGTCCATCTCTTTCATCCATTCTCTCCAGAGATAATAAAGTTTAGCATCAGTCTCTGTCTGCTCTAGCCACGGGGAAAGTGTTTGACCTGGACATTTCCATGGTGATGATCGCCAGTGAGAAATGAAGCGAAGCTCTCGTCATCCACTCACCTTTTACGAGCCTCTTTAGTACTTTTCCCGAGACAATGCGTAAATAACAATGTTGGCCAGTAACTAGCCTAAAGTAGCATGACAATAACTCAATGACAAAACAATGAGGGTTTTCCAGTGAAAATAAAGTTACTTTGTGGTGTTTTGAAATGGTGTCTTTAATGTTAAATTGTATTTATATTTACATCACACACACTTAAAATGTCTTAAAAGTCTTAAAATGTCTATTTCTTAGGTAGCACTGAGAAGTCTAATCATTTTAGTGAATCGTTTTATTCATAAATGATTGGAGTAATCTGTGAGTTATTTTATTGTTCATCATTGCGATTGTTCGTGACCGTAACGCATTGCAAGTAATGTGAGTTACGTAATCAGATTACTTTTTCAAGTAACTAGTAAAGTAGCACATTACTTTTAAATTGGCAGCACAGCTGAAAGGTTCGTTTGTCCTCTACTGTACAGGCGTGAATGTGCATTTCCTTCAGCCCGAGGCTTATTCATTTCACTTTTTGTGTGAAAGGGCCTTTACATTTGCCTAAAATAGAACTTTTTTTTTGTTATTAAAAAACAAGCAAGCAAACCCACCCAAGGAGAGAAAAAGTAACAGAAAAGAAACTTAATGCGTTACTTTACATGAAAAGTAACCAAGTAACGGAATTACTTACTGTTTTAGGTAGTTACTTTTAACTTTCCCCAACAATGTTTGTCACTATCTTTTTGACTTGGTTATATAGCATGTTTCTTGTCTTATCAGTAGATTTTTATTATTAAATTAAATTATTAAAAATCCATTATATCTAATTATATATTTTCAAGACGCCATAACTCCCTAAGTTACTACTTCTTCTTTGAATGAATCAGTCAGAAAGACTCATGAAGTCTGGACTCAGAATTCAGTTGGAAATATTGTTTTTGCTTACAACTTTTTAAAAGTTTAGTTTGACTATAGCCTAACTGCTTTTAGTGATGAATAGCTCAAAGTATTTTCAAAGCAGCTTCCAATTACTGCTTGATAAATGCAGATGTACACCAGAAAACACCCTTGAGGAACCAACTAATTTTCTGTTGTTGTTTAATGCACAGTGCTTTACCGTTTTACTTTATAATTGATGGAGATGGAAGGTGTGATTTATCCTAGGCTGTGAAGATGCTAATAGATCCATTGATCAATAGTCAAATATTCCCATCTCTGTTATTTTCCTTCATTTATCCTCCTGCTGTTGCCTTAGTGCTCATGTGCATGTGTTCTCCTGTGTGCATTTACAACAAATGAGAAAACATTCACTGAGTCATCGACTCACCCTTACATATAAACCTGTGTGAATCACTCCCTAAATGTCCAGCGTCCTGAGAGAGAGACAGAGAGAGAGAGAGAGAGAGGCAGGGAATTGTGGAGAAGTGGGAGAGGGACAGAAAGAGACAAACAGAGAGGCTTGGCATACTTTCTATAATGGAGGCAAAGTTCAACAGCTCATGATGTCATCAGTCCTCCAGAGTCTTTTTCCTTGGCAGGAAAATATTCTTCTGAAAAAAAGGAAGGTGAATAGCTCAGAAAGCATACAGCACCCTTTTTCTACTGCAATTTGCTTCTGCTTTTCAAAGGCAGAACAAGCAAGTGAGATAAGACGGGAGAAGAAAGACAAAGACATCAAGTCACAGAAAATTCTTTTCTGAAGGTTTTTGTCCAATTGCTGCAACAACAACGTCAATCACCTAATTAATTTAGTCGTTATTGTCAGCCCAATCAGGGAGGATGTAACTCTCTCTCATTTGTGATGGAGGAACTGTAGCAAGCTTCAGCATTTTTGTCAGTACATATTCATTTTATTTTATTTTAATCTGTGTGGTAATCACTATCTTTGGAAAATTCAGTTGAATTACATACTTCACAAATGAATGAATTTCATTATTTTCTTTTTAATTTGATCTTCATGGATGCAACCCAAATGACATGATTATTCATAATCAATATATTTGTGACTAAATGGTTTTAATATTAATGTGGTAAATTGTGACATTGCTTGTCAACCTATAAACATCTAAACATAGCAACACCCTGCATTGTTCTTTCCTGTGTTGACATATTTCCTATTGAAACAGGAAGTTTGGATATTTTTTAGGCTTTAGTTAGATTGTAGCTGGTATCATTATGGGCTAGAAGTACATTTTGTCAACATTTTATATATATAATGTGTGTGTGTGTTTTGTGTATATTTATGTATATAAATATATAAATACATACACATAGATGTATATATTTAAGAAATATTCACATGTATACATGTACATAATATATAATTATATATAATTATTTCATATATAAATATAATATATTTTTGTTAAATATATACATCCGTGTGTGTATTTATATATACATAATAAATATACACGGTACAAACACATATGTTATGTAAACAAACTTTCATTTTGGTTGCGATTAAACATTTGACAGCACAATATATATATATATATATATGGCTAACACATGTACTAAAAGATTTCATGTTTCTTGTTTAGTGCACATCCTGTATTGTAGTTGACTATTTTTACCCTTATGGTTGTCTTTCATTTGTTTTAGTATTTTAAACTGAATGTGTGGCATTTAATTTCTCTTATTTCTTATATTTGATGCACATGTTTTTATTGATAGTGATATTTGACTATATAATTTCTTGTAAAGCACTTTAAACTGCATTTCATGTCTGAAAAGTGCTTTATAAATAAAGTTTATTTTTATTATCCTGTATTTTTGCATTACTCCACATTGCACTCATTTAAATAATGTGAAGTTGTTCTTATCACTGCAAATATCTACATACTCCGTAGCAAAATTGACACCATCCTATTGTTGCCCGTAATGCTCAGCCCTAGTCAGAATGTCTCATTCAAGCAAAGACTCCCAAAGAATGGCTTAAACTGCCTGTATGGAGAAAAAAAAAAAGCCTATGGTGTTGAGCTCTCTCAGCTGGTCTTAGTGCTACTCATTATTTTGCCATTGTGAGTGTGTGAATGGATAGAGGAGGCTGTGGAGGTATGCGTGCACGCATTTGTCCATGTACATTCACGCATTCCTCCGTCTATGCGTGCATCAGTGCTCTGTGTGTGTCTGCGTGTGCCAGCAGTACATGGTGACATCTCAACCAGCTGCTCGCAGGCAGTAAAGCCTCTCGGGCGCTATTGTGTCCAGCCTCGGTGTCCTCCGGCTTTAAGGGAGACACTACAGGGACTGTCCCTAACCCGGGCAGCACAGGCAGGGCATTCATCTGTCAGATATGCCCTCCGTGAGCCTCTCCTCTCTCTCCTCCAGCTCCCGGCACAGAGACACCATTCATCAGAGCGCTGCCACTCTCCACACAGACCTTTAAAACACACAGGGCGGGATTCACGCGGAATGAATTGCGCCAGCTGATAGCGGAGTTTGTTTGCTGTCTGCGTAGTTTGGCACAGAGCGACGCAGACGAGACCAAGAATTTTGCACTAAATGCAATTTGTATGACACAGTTCTGGATATTGTGGGCACTGAGGTGTTTCTCTGTGTGTACAGAGGTGCATAATTAGCTTTATACCACAGGGATCCGAAAGGACGACGTAGCTGCAGGCTTTGGATGCATCCCAATTCACATCACCTACTATCCTAGATATTATGTTAAAAACATAAGCTCAAAAGTCCTCAGATAATGTACTATTTCTACAGTTTTCTGATGTTCCAGCGGCATACTCTCTGACTACATTATCAAAAATACACTTTTACATCAACAGTGAAATACATGAAAGTTTGAGTTTGCTAAGGTTTGTTAATATTTATTTTTTATGTATAAAAAGTAAACTTGTGCTGCATTTACTTACTGTAAAATATACACTAATTCAGCATTATTACTCCAGTCTTCAGTGTTACATGATACTTCAGAAATCATATTGATTTGGCACTCAAAAAAACTTACCAGTGTTGAAAACGGTTGTTCTGCTTGATTTTTCTAGGATTCTTTGAGGAATCTTTAGTGTCTTTTAAATGGCTTTAATGTCACTTTTGATCAATTTAATGCAGCCTCATTAATAAATTGGTAAAATTTCTCTCTGAACAATCGTTAATGTCTTTAAAACTTCTAAGACAAAGACAGGACGCTTTTAAGCACTAGTACAAGAAGATGAAGACCGCAAATTGTGTACTACACCAAAAATCTGATACTTCATTTGTGTATTTTATCTTTTTCATCCTACCACAGAGAATTATGCAATACAACAGTGTTGTCAAAAGTACTGACTGTGATACCAAGCCAGTATGGAAATTTTAAAAATATGACGCTTTGAGTGCTGTTGAGCGGATTTGTAAACGCTTCTGATTGACCTTCTTGATCACACGCTCATCGGATATGTAAGCATACAGAAGTGTTTGAATTTAAAAGCGTTTTGAAAGTGGGAGCCATGTAAGCACCCGCTGAAGAGCATCATTTACCAATTTTTACAACATGTTTTTGAAGCGTTGATCATTGTAGCCAATCACAGACGTATCTGATGAGCATGTGAACAAAAAGGCCAATCAGAGGTGTTTCCGAACCTGCTCAACAGCTCACATTTTTAAAATGTGATTGGAGGATTGGTATGGAGGTCAGTTCTTTTGATAACACTACTATACAATATACATTTTTGTCACCTTGTAAACCAGCTAATTGAGATAAATATTCAAGCTTTATTGATATTGTATTGCTAACAGTACACAAAATGAATACAAACTTCAAGGTAACAAATATCAAATTGCTTCCATCATGATCCATGAATTGATGCCTCCAGTCCGAAGTGAGTTTCCCACTGGTAATCACAACTTTTTGATGGCATTCATGCGGAGCTCATCTCGTAAATACGATCATTCCAACATGACTCAAAGGCAGCATGTGTCCTGACAGGGGAGGTCTGTTAGTAATCAAACACCTGCTGGCTATCTGCTGCGCTGTATCAATCACCTGTTAGCTTGAGCTCAAAACTCTCACAAACCACAGTGAACTCACGGTAGGAGAGCTGTAGACGGGGGGATGTGGGGGACATGGAGTGCACTGTGTTGGAAATTAGCCATTCCTTCCTCTTCTACTGCACAATGCCCCTCTGCTGAATCGCTCAATAAGAAGGGGAGGGTTACAGCAGAATAGTGGAGTGTCTTGATTGAAGCTTAACTCTTGCCTTTCTTTTTTCCATTTAACAGTTCTACATGGTTTCTGCAGTAACAATGACCGATCACAATCAGCCAATCAAGCACTGTGAATTGACAGTGATAGAGAGCTATTGGTTGACTGTGGCTTCATTAAGATGGCACTGAGATGGGTGAGGCACGTGTCTGTTGGCACTGTGCCAGGATTTAGTGGGTTTGTGCCAGAGAAAGGGGGGTGGTGGGCCGTATTGGTCCAGGAGGCCAAACTGCAAATATTTGTTTAACTGTCAAAGACCAGCAGCACTTGTGGGTGGCTTTGTAAACGAGAGGACAGATGGAGTTCATGTTGTATAAATGTGCTGGGAAGGGGTTTGAAGCAAATAGACCAATTTTAAAAAGCGATGTAGCATTAGTCTATAGTCACAGGCCTTGTTTACACCTGGTAAGATCTTGGGTGATCTGATCACAAGTGGTGACTACAAAATGATTCATCACTTGTTATGTTAATGTTTACTGCATGTTAAAGGATTAGTTCACTTCAGAATTCAAATTTCCTGATAATTTACTCACCCCCATGTCATCCAAGATGCATATGTCTTTCTTACTTCAGTCGAAAAGTGATTAAGGTTTTTGAGGAAAACATTCCAGGATTTTTCTCCATATAGTGGAATTCAACAGGGTTCAACGCGTTGAAGGTTCAAAATGGCAGTTTCTTTGAGGCTTCAAAGGGCTCTACATGATCCCAGACCAGGAATAAAGTTCTTTTCCAGTGAAATGATCAGTCATTTTTAAAAAAAAAAAAAAAAAAAATTTATATTCTTTTTAACCACAACTGTTCATCTTGCACTGCTCTGCGATGCGATGTGCCCTTTAACATGAATCAGCATGTATTTAGTGCTGTCCACTTGTTATCATATTGCCAAGAATGGACCCAGGTGTAATACGTGCTCATTTGAGAACATAAACTCAACCTCTTTCTCTTTCTTCTCTTGCAGAATGTGTTGGCAAAGGCCCTGTATGACAATGTGGCAGAATCTCCAGACGAGTTGTCCTTTCGGAAGGGCGACATCATGACCGTCCTGGAGCGGGACACGCAAGGGCTGGACGGCTGGTGGCTGTGTTCGCTGCATGGCCGTCAAGGCATTGTTCCTGGCAACCGGCTGAAGATCCTGGTGGGCATGTATGATAAACAGCAACAACAGCAGTTACAGCAGTCGTCGAACCAGCCCAGCCTAACCCAGAGCCAACTCAACCTGCCTCAGAGTGCCTACAACAAGCTTCCCCCCGCATCCCAGTACACGGCCATGCACCCAGCCTTTGCCTCCTCCAGCTCCACCAACTCGACCAACCCAGACGGAGTGTACATGCTCCCTCCCAACCACAGCCTGTCCACCCCCTCCAGCCTCTACCAGGTGCCCACCGGCCCACAACCTCCACTGCCCCAACCTAAAGCCCCCGCTGTGGCACAAAAGCAAAGCCAGGCACAGTACCCTCCCACCCCACAGGATGTCTACCAGGTCCCCCCCTCCATTAATGTTCCCGGCCAGGACATCTACCAGGTGCCACCCACTGCAGGAGGGCCGTGTCCCGGGCAGGATGTGTACCAGGTGCCACCCTCTATGAACCAGACACAGGACATTTACCAGATTCCGCCATCATTAGAGAGGAGCTGGGACTCTCCCAAACCCATGGGAAAGGTATGAAAAGATTGTCTTGTATACACATACATGTAACACAGTTTCAGAAATTTACTTTAATAACAAACAGCAAGAATTTGTATAATATTTTATTTTATCCTATTTCCTTTTTTAAAAAAACGTATGTCCTATTATGAATGATTTCTTAAATTATAAAAAACATAATAAATAATATAATACGTGACTTTCTCCACTACTGTTTCACTCTAAATTACATCATATTTGGTAAGTAAACTAGGAACAGCATTTAATGTTGACCATGTTCAGACACAAGGACGTGTGATGAGAGATAGCTTGGAAAACATACAGAAAAACGAGAGAAATATAGACAGAGGGGCATGTGAGGGAGGAGAGTGTTGAAGACAGTCATAAATAATGCAGAGTTTGATAACGCCGGTGGCTGTGGGCAGTACAGAGTGAGTAAGCACTTTCTTTCGAGTGGTAACTACAGGTTGAAGCTGTGGGCAGTGACGGTCCCTTGAGAAAGCATTGCAGGCCACTCTTAGGGCATTGAGCCATATGCCACGGCTGCCGCAGTTGCGGGGGAAATGAAGTGTAAAGATGGAAGGTTGAAGTGAGGAGAGGTTCAGCTGCAGACCTGCTCACTGTTAGCCACCTGTCAAATCTGCTCTATCTACTGCCATAAAGATAGAGAAATGACTCTTTGACACTGGTTCTGGTCACTGTGGCATGGTTAGGTAAATATTTAAAACTACTGCATGCTAATAAGATGCTATGCTGATCATAGAAATTTGAATGTATAATTTACAGGCCTGGAAAAATCTTGGAAATGAATAAAATATATTATATAGTCCAGGATTTATCGGGGGGGTGAGTTAATAAAAATAATATGAATAATTATTTAAATCATTAAGACACTTAACCAACATCAGAGAACATGTGTTGAACATGTGTTGGTAAATTATTGAAATATTGAAAGACTAAAGGTGGTAATTCAAATAAATATTTTTGGCCAGAGAGGTTCGGCTGACAAAAAAGTTTTGGAATACCTGTCATAGTCTATAGTCAATATAAATGTTTCTAATTATAATATTTGGCTCTTTGTGCAATATCTACAAAGTGATTTTAAAAATCCTTATATAGTCATCATAAATGACTGGAACAGTTCTGGAAAAATCATAGAAAAATACCATATATTTATTTTATATACGGTATTCCGAGGTACCTCAAAGAATACCATGGTATTACCATTGTACATATCCGAAACATTATAGTAAGACCATGGCAATTTTTGTCATTTTTTTAGTTATTGTAAAATAGTTGGCATGGTTTATTGATGTTGTTTTTGTTATTATAAAAAATTTCTGTCAGTCGGGAATTTTAATCAGTATAGCACTGGTGGAAAAGTATGAAAAACCATCCTGCCCTTGGAATTTTTGGCATTCAAAGTGGAGAAACCTCAACAAGATGTAAATTCTTAGAAGATTTCTGATACTTCACATTTTGTAGGCAGTTTAACTATTTTAGCTCAGCTTTGCTTGATAATTTTTATATCATGCTTTTGTCTATCCCGAGCCATGGTTTTTCAAGCTACCTTTTCTTGTCCTCTACCATATTCTCTTTTCACAGTGTCTGTCAGAAAGTAGAAGTAGTAGTCCCAGCTACTTTACAACATACCGCCTCTCATGTCAAATGAGTAGTTGACAGTCAGTTGAATGTTCATAGAGTCCAACAAACCCAACAGCTGAAGGATCGATACTGATGGCAGTGACCCAGGAACTAAACGCCCTGAACACTGCAGTGAGGGGGAAGAGATGGTGTGGATCAGTAGTCAAAGCCAGAGTGGATTCATGAGGAGCGCAATGCTTACATTCCTCTGGATTTGGTGCTGCATTGAAGTCAAAGATAATTCAGTACCACGTCTGCATAATATTTTGTCATTGCAGTTCTTCATCTTTGAACACTGTTGCTAGTGCAGTTGACAGAACGAGAACTAGGAACAAGAAAACAAGACTTCTATTATCATGTCCTTCCATGATCATTCTTAGAAGCATTAGTTCCATGTTTCTATTTGCAATGCTTGTATTGAGGTTTTCCTTTCATGTGCTTTATGAGGGGAGATTTTGATGTGTTTTCTTCTTACGTCCTCTATTATGATCACTTGTCCTTGTGCCCATAGTCCATTCACCACTGGCAGTTTTTCATTATGTGATAAGAGTTCCTGTTGAGAGAGAAGAGGATGGATACACACACACACACACACACACACACACCGAGCCCTTAAAAACTCCTTTATACTTTTGCTCTGCTTAATAAAGGAATGTATTTCAAGGCAGAAATACTCCGGTTGGTTAATTCTCTCAAGACTCACACATAACTAAATGACTAAATAAATGACAGCAGTGTGTGTGTGTGTATGTGTGTCTTATGCTGGGGTAAAATAGAGTGCAACAGAGGTTGCCTGTTTTTAAGCGTGATTTTTATTCTTTATGTTGTGTTTAAGAATTAAATCAAATCAACCAGATCTGAGATGTATCACAAACATTATAACATTTGATGACATTCTGAGCAAACAAAAATGAATGAATGAATGGATCAATCAATAAATGAATGAATGAATGAATCAATCAATCAATAAATAAATCAATCAAGAAGTGGTACAAACGTTGCAAATAAATTAGAAACAATGTTGCAATATACAGTTGGCTGTAGGTCATTGATTATAAGTTTTAAAATATATATTTGAAGTTCAAAAATTCACTATTGTTCAGGGTCGGTAAGATTTTTTTAAAGAAATGAATACGTTTATTCAGCAAGGATGGATTATTTTGAAAGTGACAGTAAAGGCATTTATAATATTATGAAATATTTATATTTCAAATAAATATTGTTCTTTTGGACTTTCTAGTTATCAAAGAATCCTCAAAAACCCTTAATCAGGTTTCCACAAATATATTATACAGGAACTGTTAATAATTAAAATTGTTTCTTTAGCACCAAAAAAGCATATTAAAATGATTTCTGAAGGATCATGTGACACTGAAGACTGGAAATTAAAATGAAAAAAGTACAGTTTTAAAATATAATTATTCTAGTGTATTAAAATATAAAATCCATATTAAAATATGGAAAACAACAGTTATTTTAATAATACCTTACATTGTATTTTTTTATCAAGTAAATGCAGCCTTGAATGTAAAATAATCAAAAACTCTTTTGCAGTGATTCCTGTTTTTTATACTAACAGCAATTTCTTGTATCTCTCTTTGGGACCATAGGTTGTGTAGTTTTTAGAAATTTAGTTATAAAATTCTAATTTCAATAAGTTGTGGTTATGCTTAACTAAGGACAGACTCACATAGGCGATACTGTGGCTAAGAGGAGTTATATGATCATTGTGGATGAGGTCAGGGTTAGGAGTGAAGGATTGTGATAAAGCAGCTGGAACAACTGCGCTGTGCGTCACATCAAAGACGCGCACAGGCAGGGTGTGTGAGCACGCGACCCACAAAGCCCCAGCACGCTTCTCCAACGGGCAGGAGTTTAATTTCTCCCTTACTTTGCGCTGTCTGAATGAATCATCATGGAGTCTTATTTATGGAAGTCATTTAAACGATATATTATAAGAAATTACAAGAAATAGCCATAATTTAGAGAAATAAAGTCGCAGATGTAAGAATTACAGATGCAATTATGAGAAACACAGTCACAATTACCATGTTTTTTTACTGTGGAATTGAGCTTCCATATCCATTTTCTCTGTTGATTTAGTTTCACTCAGTGACTCACATTAATAAAATGTTGTAAGAATGAACACTAAAGATTATGGCATGCTTCAATCAAAACCCAATCTGTTAAGATGTTTCTTAGGAAATAGAAACGTAATACCGGATGTGACCTTCAGTTACAAGAATAAGATTTGTACATGTGACTCACCGCCGCTAAGACTCGCCCCAGTGTCCTGCTTACACATTAACCAAAGTGAGCTTACACTATCAACTCAAGTTGCACATTGACCATTAGAGTAAATAAAACTGACGGATGAAGAAAGATTTGAGCGTAAGCTCGTTCGTCCGGTTTAGGGCCACGTGAGCGAGTCACAAAGAGGGTTTATGGGTGAGGTATTTAGTTCTATTATGGATGCAGTTGAATGGACAGTGAAGAGGGGCAGCAGAGGTGGAGAAAGAGTCTTGCCTTATCTCTTTAATAGCCCCTGCTATAGCCGTTCTGTATGCTGGACAGAAATCTGGGGTTTATTAAGGCAAGGTGTGCTGGAAAACAGAAAGGGGGATGTGGCAAAGGCTAGATTTAGATTCTGCTGTTAGTTTGCCGCACTGCCTGTTCTGAAAGTAAATGTGCAATCTTTGGAGACTTAGTTGAGGCTGCTCACCTGATCAGGCGGGGGGAGAGGAGGGGGAGGGAGGAGGTGCTGGCTTGGCTTATCTACAGGACCAGGCAGGCAGCGTTTTAAGAGGGAGGGGAGAACATTGCGAGGAGACAGAATAAAGGAAGACCAGAGGGATCGTTGATCCAGTCCACCTACACATCCACGGAGCTACATCGTTATGGAGAAACACACTAGTTTAACATCTGCTATCACAATGTTATCAGTGTGTTAAGCAATGTTATGAGTGAGTTTCAAGCATCATTTTTATAGCACTGAAAGGCACTGCTGAGAAGGACTAACATAACCCGGGCATTCCAGCAAAAGTGAGTGATGGAATGCCGTCACCTAGTAACATTAGCGAAGAGTAAGACAATGGCATATCCTCACTAAAACCTGAGCTTATTTGCTTCAGATCAAAATCATCTCTTGCTTTTGTGCACCCAAGTAGTCTCAACAATTTCTTGAATACTCACCTTGTCTGCCATTGGTTTGTCACCCAAACTCACACCATCGGTTGAGTCAATATCCCTCCTTGTGTCAGAAAATGCCTACTTCCATGCTATTTAGGTATGTGAGCTGAGTAGTATGTCCAAATTCATAATATTTGTAAAACGGTAGGCGAAAAGCATCTGGACTGACCTGCTACTTCTGCCAAGAGTCTGAGTTGCTCAGCCAATGGACACTTTATTGTCCCATGAGGCCACGGGAGAGATTTGTGAATGGCAAATGTGAAGCGACGCAGATGAAGCTGGTAGGTTACGTGACAGTGACAACATAGCGCATGTAGTATGTCTGAATTTCATTCATACTACAAAAATTAATACTATACAGAACGTTTCACGGTCACAAAGTAAGTTTCGCACCAAATGTAGTACCTACTAGGCAGTATGTGATTTCGGACACAGCGACTGTTTTGGGCTGGTTAGGATGCTCATATAAACAGAAATATTTTCAAAGAATCTATAGAGCCACAGTATTTACCTTGTCCACTGTCTGTGCTATCTCTCTCCAGAGGTTATACAAATTGTGGGAATCTTTTAATGTCACAAAAACGCTCTTGGGTCTCCAGCATTGTCTTTGCAAATTAAGCTGCATATACTGATGCCCACTTTCGTTTAGAATCAGCTGAATGTTGTTTGCGTCTCGTGTCTTTATTATCAAGTCATTTTTGTTGTATTTGTCACTATTATCTCATGGCAAAGTGTGCACAGGGAATAGGAATGCCACTGGGTGCCTGTGTGCGTCTTGTGGGAATTTCCCTCACTGGCTGGCACATCTGTAATCTACTGCTCCTCTCTCCCCTCACATTCCTGAAGACCAGAGCTACTCCTCCCTTGCCTTTAGACGGCTTTCAAGGCATCGTGCTTTCCAGTTCATAAACTCTCCGCCTGCTGACCTAATGTGTAAACATTATGGGAAGCGCGCTAGATATATGGGATTTAAACTTTGTCAGCTGAAGGCCCAAGTTTGGTTTGAAGATGAAAAAATGTACCAAGCACAATGTTCTCTTACCCTTCCTGATTTCTAACACGCACTTGTCGTGTTCAGCGTGGTCTTATGGCTATCAGAACAGAAATGAAAGCTGCTATTCTCCATATGTTTTTCCGTCATCTCCAGTCGCCTTCATATGCAAATTGTGTAAGCATATTTCGTCCATTAGATCGAAATATCTGACGAAACCCATACATTTAAGGTGTAAATGGGAATGTGTCTCCCTCATCTACTTGTGATCCGATCGACCAAAACGCATCTTAATACCAAGTGTGTACCAACAGTGTTTACGTCTTTTGCAGTTTCATGCACGATCCAGCGGTTAAAAAAAACGCGGCACAATTCAAATGTTAACATAAACCTCTGGTTTGTGAATATTTCAAGTGAATTAACATAGAGATATAGAAGATTAATTCAGGATCTGTGCATCTCTTCCATCCCTCTCTGTCTTTCTGTTTCTCCATTTGTTTCTTTTCTTCTCCGAGTACTTCAGATATTGAATAGAGAGCCCTTAATGGTCTCAGTTAAATAGTCTCAGTTCCCCTCAGGGGCCTGTGTGTGATTTTAGGTCTGTAACTCCGGGCCTCTGTATCTGCAGTGCATTGTGGGTTTTTAAAGAGGGACTTCGATATTGGCCTCACATCACAGCACATGAGTGAAGCATTGGCTGCTCCAGGGCACTGCGCCTCACGTTGCCTCATTACTCTCTCCTCAGACTGCACACGCTGACTCTGAATCAGCACATATCCACCAGCAGTCTCCTGTACATAGTAATGTGATGCAGAGAGTGTGTCTGAAGACAAAACGGCATCCATTACAAGCAGCGTGTCTGGGCTCAGTGTAGCGGCTGCAGGTTTCCTGTGATGTGGCCCAGGCAAAAGATGGGGAAAGAGAGAGCGACTAAAGGAGAAAACGAGCGCTGATGCCATGTTTCCCTTACAGCTGGAGGAGATGCAGGAAGTAGCGTGATGACAGGGCAGTTCTGAACACAATGTTCATCTGGTCCACCGATGTGCTTTATAATTCCCTGAGCTTGAGAGCTCTGTTGAAATCTCATTGTATCATCATAACTATTTTTGGAGAATAAGAAACTAAAAAATTTGACTAATTTAACTACATTTTTTTAGAAGTATGACAGTAGACCAGCTCCCTGCTGGAAAAAAAACATCTTAAACTAGCCTAAGCTGATCTTACAGTCTGGTCAGGCTGGTTTTAGAGGGGTTTTGGGCAGTTTTTACTTTTTATAACCAGCTAAGACCAACAAAACTGGTGATGTAAGTCCAGCTGATCCAAAACACTGTTGACAAATGACTTTTTTCCCCAATAAGTAGCGCTGTGGCACAACAGAATGCTATTATATGTCACATTGTGTCGCACATGCAGCTGATAAACATGATCTCATATGTAATGAAGTCTGATTTATTTTAGTGAATCAGTTCATTCATTCCTGTTAGTTATTCATTTATTACTTTGTATTAATCTTCGCATGATTTAATTATATTAAAACATGGGAACAAATTAGTACACTGTGGCCACGATTTAACTAAAATGAGAGAATAAAATAAACAAACGTGGCCTTGAATTAAGATGTGAGAAGTTTGAAGGCAAGTTTGCAGTTTATTTACAAAAACGTGAACAAAAACAAAAAATAAACAAAGACAAGGCTTGGCTTGACGATAAGCATGAACAAAACATGAACTTAACCAAACTCAGTAACAGATAATAAAGCTAGACCAAGGAACAATGAAACATGAGGGCTATTTATACACAAAGACAAATGAGCAACAAGAAACACCTGAACCTAATAAAACAATGAACCAGTCAGAAAGTAACACAATGAACAAAGAACCAATAGCCGATCAGAGTATCGCGGTACTTTGATGTCATGCGGCAATTGGTCTGCGCACCGCTGGTGCATCTCGAACAAGCCTAATGAAAACAAGACACGTGAAATCACATGACAAACCAGGAACATGACTGATGATATTATACAAAATAAAAGACATGAAAACATGAAAGTGAATACAGACATGACAAATATTAATTTGTCATGTGCAAGGCTTCTGTGTATTTATATATTATTTATCATTGTAATTATATGCATTTCATTTTATGTATATAGCAAATCTAGCGATACATTTCATTAAATATTGCAATAAATGTGTGTATTTGTAGTTTTCTTACTTGTATTTAGTGTATGTGTATTTGTTTAGAGGTGTCACTCTAATTGAGATAATTGCTATAACTTGTGTCATCTATTTTTATTGTAATATATTTAAAAAAAAAATCCCCCTTTAAATAGCTTTATTGCAGATAAAGTAGACTGCAGTAGACTGCAGTTTAGCTGGACTGTAGTTAAACTACTTTGTAGCTTTAGTTTCTCAAGCTTAAAGCTTCTCATAATTCAAAGTAACTGTCTTCGAGGACACATCGCTGTTGGACACATCATGTGTCCATTTGGCTTTCACCTTCAGGCCCCGGGAGATCTTGGTTAGGTCAGTCAGGACCAGTGAGGGGTTCTTTGCGCTTTGTAACCTTGAGCGTACCACCTGTCAGTTAGCACAGCCACAGGTCATGTACAATAGAGAGAGTGAAAAAGACAGCATGTGTGTGTCTGAAGAAAGACAAAATATGAATCTTCCTAGCAGGATCTCCTCCATTACCTGCTGCGGTCTCATTTTCTGCTCTGACAGCGTGTGCCGAGCGAGGGGACGGGAGATTGACAGCTGAAGGGAGCAGAGGAAAACAGCGAGATCAGTGGGACAGAATTAGCAGTCTGAGCGGCGATGGCGGGTGGAGCCGCGGGAGGAGGTTTTGCTTCTCTTGTGCTGTGTCCTGTCATTAACGTCCCCACATAGCCAGCAGCGGATTGAGGGAGAGGAGGGGAGACGGGGCCCAATGCGGGCCCCTCAGCGTAAACAGCAGACCACTGCGAGCCTTTATTTGTGCTCCAGTGGCCTTCATCAAAGGGCTGGAATATCACAGGAGGCCACAGGGTTCACTTTGTACTGCAGGGAGTTGAAAGGACTGAAAAAACACAGATCAGAGAGAAGAACAGGGGGCCTAATGGAGCCGCAAACTCATTTACTGCGTCTTCACACACGCCGTATGTCTTCCGCTGAAAAGTACACACAACCTTTGCTCCCTTATGTGTTGTTGATCATTTTATTTATGTTCATATATGTGTGTATTAGTAGGTTTAAAGGAGGCACGGTGTCAGATTTTAATTGGCTCGTGAAAAGCTAACTTCAGCACCACGGGCTAAACTCAGTGGTCACCATTTAAACCATCTCTGTGATGTTTTACGTCTTTCCCTGAAGGTCAAAGGATACAGGAAATTACAACTAGTTCTGAAATGGAGACCAAATGTTGCCTTATGTAAAAGATAATATTTACAGTCACTTTTGTTTTTTCAAGATTGGAGTTAAAAGAAAAGTTCCCCCCAAAATAAAAATTCATTCACTCATCATTTACTCACCCTGTTGATTTTTTTTGTCCATATAATGAAGTCAATGGGGTCCAAACAGCTATTTATAAACTATTATTTATTATCTATGTATTTATTAAAATTTTGAATTAGCTTTTGTTTTTCATTTTAATTTTTATTTTAATTTCAGGTTAAGTGTTATTAATTTTTTATGTTTTTTTTTTTATATTTATATTTATAGCTTTAATTTTCTTTTAAAATTTTAGTTTAGTTTAAGTAATTTTAGTATTTTATAGTTTTTTTTTAATTTTTAGTATTTTTCTTATTTTATTTTAGTTATTTGCCAAGGCAACATCTAATCTAATATTAATATTTTGTTATTACAGCTTTATTTCAGCTGTAACAAAAACAGTTTTAATGTGTACAGTTTTAGTTGACAATAACAACACAGGATCCAAAACAGAATCTTTTGTGTTCCTCAGAAGAAATAAGGTCGTAAAGGTTTGGAACAACATGAGGGTGAGTAAATGATAAGAGAATTTAAATTTTTTGGTTGAACAGTCATTTTAAATGCACTTCCACGGCTAAATATCCTGAATGATATCTCTTTTGAGCGTCTTTCACTTCCTCAAACACGCACAATGGTCTCAGGAACTGACTAACCTTTGATCACTGGCCACAGGGACGTTGTGGTCTCCAAGGAGACACGCTCATCTCGGTCTTATTAATAGGTGCTGCGGACAGGCCTGAGTGTTGTGTTGCCAGGAGAGCAGTCGGAGAGGAAGTGAGTGTGTGCGCGAGTGTGTGTACGGAGGTCAGTACATATGCTGCCTCAGTTATATGCACTATTGCAACCAGCATCGGACAGAAACGAGAGAGAAGGAGAGGAAGAGCAGCGAGATGAAACCAAAAAAGAAAGACAAAATGCTGAGCTGGTTTGAATAAATGCCATTCAGGCGTACTAAAGGTAGAGAAAAAGAGAAAGAATGGCTCAAGGCAAGAATATGCTCTGAAATAAGCAAACCGGAGATAAAGAATGATGTTTTCACAGTGTGCTTAATGATCCTCACGGAAATCAAACAATGAATATCAGTCAATGTGTTCAATCACCAGAACAAGCTAAAGATGATGGTTAGAGGCTAGTAGAGGTTAGTGCGTGCTGATTTGTGGTTATCATGTCAGAGGAGCAGATTTGAATCTGCCTTATATTTCTGATCTCGTTCCTGTCCTCCATAATCTTTATAATAAAATGTAATGTGAGAAAATGTAAGTGGTGCTCGCTTGTACACAATTCGCTGCCACAATGCTTGAGTAGTAGGTAGTTGGTCGGTAGTTTAAGTGTAAGGGATTGTTTTGCCTGATTTCGTAGTGTCCAGCAAGCAGCACTAATAAGCGATGGTTAAAACATACCTTTAAGGCACTTTTCACGCCCAGCGTGGTCATGGCAGTAATGTGGGGCATGTGTCAGGGGGCTTTGGGGAGCTGTTACTGGAGATCTGTGTGGATTAGTACCCGGGGGCTCGCTGTCTCCAGGAGTCCCTCCAGTCACCAGCCGTCCCATCACACACCCTCACATGTGGCACATGCCACATGGTACTGGCCCCAAGCAAAGCTCATATTCACAAGTGTGGAGCTAATTAGTCACTGATTAATTCTACAACCCAGGATGGGGTTGGGTATATGGGCTATAAATCCTCACTACTACCCTGCTTTTTCTGTTCCATTTTGGGTTTTGGCACTTTTGCTGCCATGGCTGTTAATGTTTCAGGGATGAAGCTTCTGATCTGGGTCACCCGACAGCCATTTTTACTAAAACCATTTAAGTTTTGAGTTTTAACTGGCCTAGTTTGAAGGATTAACTGCATATATAAATGTTTCCAACTGTTTTTGCAGATGGCCTTTCCACATAATTGATTAAAACTATATTATATAATAAACAATAATTTTTGTAATATATTGTCATGTTTTTACAGTAAAACTTTATTTTAAAATTGTCTTTATCCGCACTGCCATATAAACATCTGATTCAGAAGGATTCAATGATTTAAACCGATAACTTGACTGATTCACTACAGAACCTGCTCATATAAGTCATATGTTATATGTGTGTTTGTATTTGAATGCAGTAATAGTGAAGACAAATACAACAGAAGGATGTTTCTCTTTGTATTGTTTTTTTTTTTTTATCAAAAAAAAATTGCAACTGCAAATCTCTTTTCCCATGGAACTGTAGAATCAGCAGTGGTGCAGTGCTGGCACTGAATAACACTACAGGAAACACTGCATTCAAGTGCATTCAACTTTGAAAAGTTCCCCTTCTGCTAAAAAAACCCCCTTAAAAACAACCAGTCAAACCTTGACTCACTCAGGATTACATAAACCTCAGAAGTGGACTTTCAAACCCAACTCAAAGGGATTTGGGCGAAAATTCATCCAGTACATCTGCAGATGTGGCAGAGGGAGGCTGTTCTCTGGGGGATGGCATATATGTGTGCGTTCATGGTCCAGATGATGCCCCACTGGCACCCACATCACAAGTCAAAGAGCCCAGCTGAGCTCTCCACAGACCCTGCTCAAAAGCCCACAGCTGGAGATGCCTCAACCCAGTGATGGACATCTTTCACTTGGGAATGTGTGGACCACTGTTAGACATGACACCACCTCTAGTTAAAGGAATTATTGCAAACGTCCTTCAATAAATTGAACTTGTCCCTTCTTTTGTTTAGAAAAAATGTGTCACACTTAGGCACTTACAATGGAAGTGAATGGAGCCGATCTGTAAATGATAAAATAAGGAACTTAATTTATTTTTAATCAGTTTCAATCAGTTTTATTGTTGTTGTAATGAACTTTGCACCACAAATGCTGTAGATTGAACCTATTACCTATTATGCAAAATTCACTTTTACTATGTCCATAGTGTGTGTAAACAATCAGCTTAAATGGTAAAAATCCACCCACTCCTTTTTATCCCCATAAATCATAAGTCTCTCTAAACTCCCAGCTCCAGATTTTCCCCTACTCTTACATAAGAGTTGGGAGAAACCCTGCCAATGACTGGTGACAATCTACCCGATTAGCCCTGATTGAACCCCTGGAGTCCACCATTTCTGGAGGTATATAATGTCTTCGTCAATTGTTGTGTTGTACCATAGACTCCCAACATCTGAAGCACTGAGGACACCGTGATTAAATTTAATTTATGAAAGAAATCTGGTGAAGAAAGTTGGTAAAGTGTCATATATTTACGCTGGACTGCTTCACAAACGAGGGTATGAGGGATAAAATGACGGCACATGCTAGTCAATAAGTTGAATCAACTTAATTCCACAACAACTACATAAATGTATCCACTAATCATTCAGAAATGTCCAGTTGCATTCTAAAAGTTGTAACTTCTTCCTCAGTCTCTCCATCAGTTCTCCGGTTTGAACATATAAGGCTAAACACTGCTACTGACAATTTCTGACATATTAGCTGCGTGACATTCTCCAGTTTTGTTGTTGCCAGGCATGAGCTGTTAAAGCTCTGCCCTCTTTAGTTTAGTTTAACTTTATTGTCTGTACAGATTTCCTGAACAGAAATTCATCTTTTACACTGGCATAGAAAATACATCCTAACAGACAATACTATACATTCACATATCACATATTAAAACACTGGAAAGGGGGCAAGCAGTTAATTTGCATTTAAAGAAACACACACATAAATGCTTTGTTTTTGCTCACACCCAAATAGAGGCAAATTTGACAAGCTATAATAAATGATTTTGGGGTGTTTTGAGCTGAAACCTAACAGACACATTCTGGGGAAACCTGAGACTTATATTACATATTGTGAAAAGGTTCATAATTGATCTCTTTTACATGAAAGGACAGAATCCTCATCAAATGTTTGTTAATGAAATGACTAAATAAATTCCAAGACCGGTGGAAAATGAGGGTGAAACTGAAGTGTACATCATGCCAACACACACAAAACCCTGACCCGCTCCACACACAGTAAAGAGGACAGCTTGCTCCACAGATGGCCAAGACGAGAGCGGTAGTTGGGGGCTATGGGGGAAATGCTTATCCACGGCCACTTATATAGAGAAAGAGTGTGTGAATATAGAGTATGTGAAGGTATGTGGAAGCGTTTGGACTTTGACCTCTCATTATGTTCCAGGTCTCTGGACGCAGTTATTTGTGGCACTGCATTGAATCAAAGCCAAACTTACGGTCAACTTTGCTAAATCTGACTTTACTAAACTATTGCAACCTTGAATCAGAATTTTTTGGGGATAATATTAGACTCTGTTAATATGTTATATAAAAAGATGGGAAAGTCTTTTGAAGAGGGGAAACTGAAATGAATGGCTTGTGTGGAATGTGAATTAGGTTTATCAGATTACTCCATTCACAAACGTTCTGTTTGGTGTTATTAAATTTAAAAAACGCCATATGGTTTGAGTATGAGTTCTGAATTGAGTTGTTTTTATAAGAGATATATTTAAAATTGAAGTTAAATATGTAAATGTATAGTATGTGTATGTAGAATATTTGTAGGTGTGGATGTGTTGAGTGTGTGTATGTGGTTGGTAAGTGGGGTCTTTGTTTATGTTGTAGTGGTCTTTTAGAACTTGTACCTCATTGTTAAATTTTGTCTAGGATATGTAATGTGATATATAGATATATAGATCAGATAGGCTTGTTAACCAATTATTGATCACTGATTGTGATTTTACAGTTTTTTTCTGTAATTTTTGAAAGCGTAAAAAATACAATATCAGTGTGCAGATATCTTTGTCTTTATATGTTATTGAATTAAAACAATTATTATTGTTCCCATGAGTTGGGGAAATTTGCTGACCTCCAATATTTGAAAGCCTGACAGAAAAATAGCATACGTTTGAAGAGCTTTGAAAGAAAATCTCAGCATGATGCAAGAGTACAAAAATGTGCACGGTTGAGTGACAAAGATTTTGGAGAAAACGCATAATACAGAATTAACATTAAGATCCATGTTGTTTAGCTTTTTTTTTTGTCACAAAAGTATGAGATCCCTCTGAGATCTCCCAGGATCCTCAGCATTAGGTATTCGGTTTGCAAGCATAGATTAAAATTAGTGACATCCATGGTCCAAGGAACCAGGCCTGGCTGGAATGTCTTCAGCAGACTTGGCTGCACTCTTTAGAGTGGTGGCATGTGTCATTGTGTCAGCTGGGGTAAGGAGGTCACAGCTCGTCGATGCAGCAGGGGGTACGGGGGCTTTTGTAAAGCAGCCTTTGCAATCTGTCCCTCTCTTCAGGGCTGAACCTAATGGCCATGTAGCTGCTGTGATTGTGACTCTTGGCCAGCTGTCATGGCGTGGGGCAACACAGTCAGACGGTCACCGCTCCCCTATTGTTTCCTCCCACACCAGGGAGTGTTTTGTCTCTTTGTGACATCATCATTACAGGCACTTCACCCCGCCCCCCAGAGATTGTTGTGACAGCTGGAGTCCTGGACTTACCCACTCTCTATGATCAAACCCTTTCAGCTATATTGATGAGGGCTGGATGATGGCAGTCCACCATATGTGCCATCTCCGCTCCCCAGAGCAGTGCTCATTGATAATTCACATTATTGATCGATAGTCATTACTGCTGGCCCTTCAGAGGCTCTCGGCGAGATGGAGTGACTATTACTTAAAGCTAAGCACAGGTCTGAGAGGGCACTGAAATAAAACACAGGGTGTACAGTACTAAAGGACCACAGTGTGGGCAATATTGACATATATACAGTCTCTGACAGTGACCTGTAAGTAATAACAGAATGTTATTCTATGGTTGCCACACAGTGATATATACAAAGTCTGTGAACAGGTGTTTTACATGATAAGTTAGTGTGTGGTGTAGTTTTCATGATCTGAATGAAGTATTGACCAATCAATATCCAGGACTGTGACTATTTCATGTATTAGATGGGTAGATTATAGGTGTATATGACTATCTTCTTTCAGACGAACACAATCAGAGATATATTCAAAAATGTCCTGGCTCAACCAAGCTTTATGATGGCATGTTTTGAATCCCCCCAAAATGCATCCATTCATCATAAATATAATACATACGGCTCCAGGGGATTAATAAAGGCCTCCTGAAGCGAAGCGATGGGTTTTTGTAAGAAAAATATCCATATTTAAAGCTTTATAATCTAAAATAGCTAACTTCCGCTAGACGACCATAATGCAGAAGTCGACTTACACCAAATGACTCTTGAAGCGGTGTATGATGGAGGATCAACAACAGTGCAACAAACTGAAGCTCCTCTTCTCTTATATCGAAATTCTCCAACATTTCTCTTTAAAATTTCCCATTTTAGACTTCTAAATCATGACCAGTGTTTTGTTTTGCTCTATCCATCGTCTCCTCATTACGTTGTGCGTCGCGTCAGAGGTTACTCTTCTGCCGCAAATCTATGCGTGCGGCCATTTGCCAGAAGCTAGTTATTTTAATCGTTAAATTTTTAAATATGGATATTTTTCTTACAAAAACCCATCACTTTGCTTCAGAAGTCCTTTATTAACTCTCTGGAGATGTATGGATTATATTTATGATGGATGGATGCATTTTGGGGGGGCTTCAAAACACAGACCCCATTTAATACCCCATTTAATATAAAGCTTGGGAGAGCCAGGATATTTTTGAATATATCTCTGATTGTGTTCATCTGAAAGAAGATAGTCATATAGACCAAGGATTGGCTTGAGGGTGAGTAAATTAATTTTCTTTTTTGGGTGAACTATCTCTTACTCAACTAGATAGGAAAATAACTGGATGGATGGATGGATGGATGGATGGATTGATGGATTGATGGATGGATGGATGGATGGATGGATGGATGGATGGATGGATGGATAGATAGATAGATTTTTTTAAATCTTTTTTATTCCAAAGTAACTCAAATAGATGAATGAATGTATGGATGGATATGTAAATAACTGGATTGATAGATTCTAAGTAAACTCACCTCTGTCAGGCTCAGTGAAACGGAGAGCGCGACAGCACCGGATGTCGCGTACGTGTGGAAGTGTCAGATGAAACACCTGTGGTTCATCTTAATGTGTGTGAAAGTGTGTACAGCACCGTGGAGAATGCAGCCATTTACCACAGCAGTGTCAGAGGGAGAGGTCGTGAACGTGTGGATGTTCTGGAGAATGGGATGGGGTGGTCCATGGGTCACAGGGTTTATCCAATGAATCACACCAATAACACGCATTTACCTCGCCGACAAAAAAATCCGAAGGAATTTATCATCGATTTTGCCATGCCATTTGAAAAAAAGGGCAAGAATCAGGCAGAGGGGTGAGATGGGTGAAAATAGAGCGAGAGAGAGAAGGATGAGAATTAACAATGACAGATTGCCAGCTTTCTTTAATGAGAACGGCTTAATTGGATGGTTAGCAGGGATCTAAAGTGACAGTCTGTGAGAGTGGGAGAGTAAATATTAATACAAGATCTCTGGGATTTTCATTTGCCTACTGTCTTCTGTCTTTATTTATGTTGCACTTTCCATACATGACAAGCAACACTGCAAAGTGCTGGGTAGACAGTATCGTTCTTTTAAATGCATTTTACGTGTGCACTTGTGGTTTCTATTGTGCTCGCCGTGTCGTCGCTCGTGCCTGGTTACCATAGTCACTAGATTTAATCTAGCAAAGCATGAACGCCTCACAAAGAAAAGCTTCATTGAGTCTGTGTGGTTAATCAGCGCTGCTCTGCCCTCCCTGACTCACTGATCTAAACCTGATAAGAAATTATATTTTGCACAAAATATTAAGCATATTTGTAGGACCGTCAAGATTTTTTTTCCATTTTCTTGTAAATTAAGCTCATTAATTCCTTATATTTTGATTGCGCAATGCATTCTCACAGTTTACTTTGTAATGTTTTTGTCATTTTTATTTTTCTCAGTGTTGATTCTCATTAATGTAATGCAATACAAGTGTAACACAATGATTATACACAATGATATATATTCACATAATTATCACGAAAACTCTGTCACAATGCATAAAATCTTAAATCTTTCTTTCTTGATTTGGGGGAGGAATATGACCCATACTGGGATTCTTGAGTGACTTCTACCAATCTGTGTCCGTATCCAAGATCTATGTGAGTAACTGTTGTTTAGTATGCGAGAAGTGACTCCCATACACAAGGCTGGCACAGTGCGTTCCTATAGACTGGCTGGTGTGAACTGATAAAGGGAGGAAAGAGAGCGAGAATGAAAGCGCAAGTAATCTCATTAACTCAGTGTTATGAGTGAAGGCCAGCAATCATGTCTAACTGGCCTGCGGGGAATCATGAAAACTACATAAAGCTCACTCCACCCATATCATTTCAATACACACCTCACCTCTGCACACAAACCAATACCACCCTGTCCATACATGCTTTATATCAAGGAGCAAATTCGTATTTCACAGAGGGCAGAGTGCATTACTAACATACTCAAGCTGTAAACCTCGTAAGGCCATTTGCTACGGTGATTTTGCTCTGCTTCATGCTGAACAAAACCTCTTGGCCGTGGCATAATCACTCAGAGTCGGAACTATCTGTTTTATGAAACATACGGGTGCACTATTTTAAAATTCTTTACTATTTTGTCTATATAAATTTAACAATAAAATACTAAAAACTAATATTTTAAAGTGAATATAGGCATTACAACATTATAATGTACAGTATTGACAGTAGATATTCATTTTTAGAATTGCTAAAGATTATATTTCAAAGTGTTCAATTTGTGTTTTAAGTGAGCTTTATATGACTGCAAATCTCCAATATAAATTGATATAATAATTATTATTATTAATAATAATAATAATAATAATAATAATATCAGCCTACAAATTTTACAGTACTGATCTAAATGTAAAAAAAGAGGAAATGACAATTAAATATCAAATAGCGACCGATATCTAAAAAATCTAATATTTGCTGATAAGTATGGAAGCTTGTTTCCGCCACGGAATTTAAAAAAATGTAAAAGATAATTTTGACTTTTTATCTCACAATTCTGACTTTTTTCTCAGAATTAAACGTAAAGTACAATTGCAAGTTATAATGCCAGAATTGCGAGTTATTATATCAGAATTGCAAGATATGCACTCGGAATTGCGAGAAATAAAGTCAGAATTATGAGATATTTTCGCAACTCTGACTTTTTCTTGCAACTGCAAGTTTATATTTCTACGAATTGTAAGTGTATATATTGCAATTTTGACTTTAAAACACGCAATTTAGACTTAATATCAGATAATTCTGAGAAAAAAAGTCAGAAATGTGAGTTATATCGCAAAATGTAGTTATATTATCACCCAACTCTTTATATAAAGTTGAATATATAAGTATGTCCGCATACATACAGTCGCCATACATTCCCCAGCTCTAAGCTGCTGAGTGCAACTATAAGCCATAAACATTAAGATATTATGAATATTAACATAATTTTCTGTAAAGCTGCTTTGAAACTCTGTATTGTGAAAAGTGCTGTATAAATAAATTTGACTTGACATTAGCTGCATTCTGGTAAAATCCTTGTGAAGGAGCTCGACATCCTGAACAGCTCATCTGAGTCTGTGTTGTGATTGGTATGATGTCTCAGGCATTGTACAAATATGGGGTCGCAGCTTGTTTTCTTTTCCCAGGCTCACGCGGTCCTCGAAGCGTAAGACAGAAGGTAAACAGGCAGACAAAAGGGTGGCCTCTGTTCCCACGATGACCTTTGAGACCCCGGATTTGTTGCAGTAGAGTTTGTGTTAACCTGGTGTGAACGGCGGCGTCCTTTATTGTGCCCGGCTATTAATTCACACAGTCTCATGCAGCTGTTTTTGTCTTTCTCTCTCTCAGGTAGTTGTTCCCACACGGGTTGGTCAAGTGTACGTGTATGACACGGGGAAAGATGAACAGGATGAGTATGACGTCCCCAGACACCTTCCACCCACCCAGGATATCTATGACGTGCCGCCCACCCGCACCCAGTACAATCAACAGGTAATGAGTTCACCTGTTCAAACTCTGAACGGAAGCGTCACATGACTGCGTCTCGTGTGTTCACTGATTATGTGTCGACGTTCATATTTACTTTAATGTCCTTGTGAAGATCATTACGCTGAAGGTTATTTGATATCTAGTAATTTGTGGATGAGCCAGTTGAAAATCGTTATTGATGATAATAGTCTTTAAGTGAATCTCAGATGTCTGCAGTGTGTGTGTGATAGATGATCATCACACGCTCTTCCAGACTCTGCTGAAGAACCTCCTTTCTCATTAATAATACAAGCGATGAGAATATAAATTCTTCCTTTCTTTCTCTTTCTTTCTTGCACTTTCTCGATCAATTTCTTTTTCTTTCACTCACTCTTTCATCTTTTTAAATGTAGTTCTTTCATTTTTTGAAAACGATATTTTTTCTTTTTCTTTTCTTTTGCTCCTTCAACATGTTCGCTCTTTTGTTTCATTTATCTGGCTCATCAGCTCTTTTGGTTTCTCACTTGTTCTTTCTTTCTTTCATTATTTTGCTCGCCATTTACATTTTAGTTATCTTTATTGATCTAACACTTCTATTTCTCGGACTCTTGCTTTTTATACTTTCGCTTTAATTTGGTCTTGCTTTCACTTCTCTTTTCTCTATCTTTCTGTCTTTCATTCATTTTCACTCTCTCTTTTTTCCTGCATCCTTATATTTCTGTTGGCTCGATGATTGCATGCCTATTTTTAGATGAGGTCATGCATTACTTGCAGTGGAAGTAGATATTTCAGTGTCTGGAGGCATTTCAAAAAGAAGGTCAGCATTGTGCGTGTGTGAAGCAGAATATCCTGAGACCGCTGTGTGCGCACACGTGTGTGTGCATTGTGTGTGTATATGAGAGAGAATGTGCTGTCAGCGAGATCAGTCCTTCACTGCAGCACACACATACAGTACACAACCCTCGGGGAAAGAGAGACAGACAAAGCCTGGCTCACGGCAAAGGCCATGAATACCCAGAACACATAATTCCAACACACACACAGCCTTCAGCACAGCCATACAGAGAGAAGGAGAGAAACATGGATGAAGCCAAAAACCGGAGCACGATGTTATAAATGACTGAACAGGGCAGATAAGATGACATTCGTTTTTTTGTTGACAAAATACAACATTAGACGTACATATACAAGTATGGGGTAAAGCAAACATAAACTAAGAATGAAATGTGGCTGTTGATAACGTTGTGTATTGGCACATGCTCATGTTCACTAATCATAAAAGCATCTAATTCGCTTATCTCAACTATTGCATCAATTCAAGTCACTTTTATTTATACAGCGCTTTATATAATACACATTGTGTCAAAGCAGTATCACAGTAACAAACAGGAAAAATACAATCGACGATGCAAACTTCATCAAATATGAGATGCATTCAAATTCTGTTGTAAAGCCAAGTGTGCCGCACAAGACCCGAAAAGCGAAGCCAAAGCATTTTGATCGCCCTCTGGTGGGGTAGTATAGGTCATAAAACCCGCCCTCTCCGTGTAATCAAATAGGACGCGAGCCAAACTAAAAAATCTGATTACGCTTTAAATTTTTTTTTTTCCCAAAGATGGTTTCTGTCATTTTAATCACGCAAACGTATGTTCAAGTGTTCGTTTTCACAATAAGTTTGGTTTTTTGAAGCTATAAAAACAGCGTGTAATGTTGTGATTGACAGCTGTGCTTGCGATTGAGTCTGAATGTGTGCGGGACCTCGATGTGACGCGGCTCAACCTCAGGATCGCCACTGCACAGACTCTGAACGATTACTGGAATATTTTGGCTTCATTTTTCCACAGTGGAAGGAAGCGGAGAAGCGGTGTCCATCTTCTTTTACAGTCTACATGTAGAACAGCTCAGTCGTGTCATTTTCAGCTCAAGTCAGTTCGGTGTTGATTCAGTTCAGTTCAATAACTGTGCAAAGTTTATCAATCGCGAAATGAGATAAATTCTCATTTATAATAAGCAGCTCTACAGAAGACAATAGTGTTGTTATTTATCTGTCAATACCAGTGAAAACGTTGCAAAATTCATCAACTATGGAACAAGTCAATTCAGCTATAAAGTAAAACATTGGTGTCATCATCCAGCTCAATTCGGTTCAAATTTTGTTCTCATCTAATAGTGTCAGTGCAGTCAAATCCATAATATTACGTGTCTTTTTCAAAACCCAGTCATGCAAATTAAGCCTGAATACAATGAATACAATTTCCTCATTTTGTAGGCTGATTGTGGATTGTTAAGTAATGGAGGATGTTGCCATATATTCAAGATTAGGTTAAAGCACCAAGTATTTAATGATGAAGCTCTATTCCGGCATAGTCAGCATCTCCTAAATCTGGTTCATCAGAGGTTAGTAATTAAAATGCAGGTATTAACACAAAATAACCATGCTGCAACCGTTTGTAAATTCGCCCCTCTCAATTTTTCATACCGACAAGAAACGCTTCAAGCCAAACCACTTTCTTCTCGAAATTGTTCCAAATATTCGTCGTAACAAATCGCCGTCTCTCATATTAGAGCGACACAGAAGAAAAAACATAGCCGTTTAATCAAATGGAGCTGGCAGAGCGGCCGCTGGATGCTCAGAGAGAGGTTTTGGTATTCATGGTTTCTTCTGCCTCCGTCTCTGGCTGCAGGCTCTCCTGGGGGCGCACAACAGATTGAGAGCCATTGTTTGGCCAGCATTATAAATGCTAATGGTGTTTGTGTAAGGATGTGTGTGTATGTGTGTGATTGAAGCAGTATTGATAGAAGTGTAGAGTAGACATGACTTCAGAAAGCTCTAGTACACATTAGGATTGTTCTGTGAAAATTTGTGCTCTTTACATGAGCTGTAAATTGTTTAAATCAGTGTATGTTTGACAGTTGTGTGCGGTTCTCTTATTATAGGGAAATAATATTATTTTGAGCTATAATATTCAAATACACTTTGAATATTATTTATTTCTGCTATAAACAATGATTATTGCGTTTCTGTAGAGTCATCAGGAGCTCTGGAGAGTAATAAATGATGAAGAAATGGTATTTTGGCGACAGTAATGCTCTAAATTATTATTATTTCCATATAATGTAGCCATTGTGTACTGTATGACATCAAGGCATCTATGTCAAACAGCTGCGTTTATAATGATATATTTTGTCTGCCGTTACAACCCTTAGAGGGCAGTTTGTGGACCATTGGTTTAAATTATTAATGCATAAGTATTGAACTAAACTACTATTGAAATTTACCAGTCCCTAAGTGTGTGTGACACTTACTCTATCTCAGACAAGATTAGACTTCAGTTTAATCCAAATTCCCTCGACCTCATTTCACCCATATCAGATGCAGTAGTGGAAAAATCACTCTTTTACTGCTAGCTCGATAAAACATTTATTGGGTTTTAATCCTTCACTAACATTCGAGTGCTGTGGGCCTTTGTGTGTGTGTGTGTGCGTGTGTGTGTGTGTGTGCATGTTTGAGGTTATATTTTCTTGTTTGTACGAGTTGCAGCTGCAGGCTTTATTTGATATTTATATCAGTCTTCACAGGTTTGACAGAGCATTGGGACAGGAAGTCACACTTCATTTATAGCACATTCTGAAACTTGAAGCAGTGCTGTTTTTGTAGTGATGAGAGAGGGGGGAGGGGGGAGGGGGGGGCTTAATTATACATCAAATACAAGGTTTTTACAAAATATTAAAACGATAAAATCTGTAGTAGTTAAATGTAGGAAGGTTTATTTAATTATAGCTTGAGGGCAAATTTGTAATCAGTTAGCTAAATCTGACAAAACCTCTTGTTGAAGATATCCAGAGACATCCGCGAATGTAAATTGATTAATTCAGTAAATAATATCATTTTAAAATGAAAACCGTTTTCTTTTAGGGGTAGTGGTAGGGTTAAGTTTTGTGTAGTTACTAGTATTAATAATTAGTTTTACAAAAAAAAAATAATTCACGATATGCCCTCATTTAGATTAAATCAATAATCAATAAATAAATAACCGTATAAATTAATACATTTGAATAATTAATAATAAATAAATATGTGTATTTATATGTATTTGTAAAAATATATTAATAAATATACAGTACCATTCAAAAGTATGGGGTCAGTAAGATTTTTATTTTTTATTTTTTTGAGAAAAAAAAAATCATACTTTTATTCAGCAAGGACAAATTAAATTGATCAAGTGTGACGGTAAAGACATTTATAATGTTTCAAAAGAGTTATATTTCAAATAAATGCTGTTCTTTTAAACTTCCATTTATCAAGGAATCCTGAAATATATATATATATATATATATATATATATATATATATATATATACATTGCACAAAAATATTAAGCAGTGCAATCGTTTTCAACTTTGATAATAATAAGAAATTTTGAATCTTATCATCAAATTAGAATGATTTTTGAAGGATCATGTGGCACTGGAGTAATGGCTGCTAAAATATATTAATATATTAATATAAATCAGCTTTGCTGATATTTCAAAATATATTAAAATAGAAAACACTGTAATGCTATTTCAGTATATTACTTTATTTTTACTCAAATAATTGCAGCCTTGGTGAGCATAAGAGCAAACTGTACAACAGTGCTGTGTTACAATGGCATGAATCACTGAAACAATGACATCACATAGTAATTTGCCATAGCACCACATAACATGTGACTTGTGTAGAACTTCACACAATGTTATCTTTCTTCTTGGTGTTGAAAATGCTAATTTTCATGAAGACATGGAAGGCTTTGTTCACTCTGCATACAGTACCTCCACTAAAAAAAACTCTTTAACTATATATCACCCATGATCAGCAACTCAGCCTGACCACAGAGCCACTAGACAGGTAGCAGAAAGAGAGAGATACTGGGTGAAGGTGGAGGTCAGCATCTCTGCAGCACTGCTGATTTCCTCCAGCTGTTCCTGTCTGAGATCGTGCTCCTATAATCTCTCCACATCAGTGGGAGTGTGTCCTCTATTGTGTGTACCTGTGTTCTTTCCGACCCCCATTCATTCAACTGCCTCAATCCCAATTCTCCTCCAACATGCGCAAAAATCTATGGACAGAAGGAAGCAGGAGAAAAAGACAAAAGGGGTTTTCACACTGGGAAACGCAGGAAATAGGAACTATAGCCACCAGGGCGGTCGCCCAAGAGCTAAATATCCCCCCAGGGCAATTTTCTTAGTTGCATTCGGACTGACAGTCGGAACTCTGAAGTGATGTAAGCCGTCATTTAAGCATGAAATTCATCACCTGAAGTATGGAGGACGCCGTGACCAGAGCTGTTTTTGTTGTGGGTTTCGTGATAACGGAGATGGAATGTAGACATGCAATAGAAAAAGCAAAAACTTGCAGTGCTAGATATCATGGAGGCTGAGAAAATAACACAATGCCTCAGACAAAGGCAACAGATAAATGCTATCTGTTGCTGTTTTCCATGTTTGTAGAGTTAATTCGTGGAGTATGTAAACTGTATTTACATGGCTTTTTAAAAATGGCAGGTGTTTTGTATATCGTTCAGCGAACCATTGTACATTTACATCACTAGTTGTACCTATTGTGCTGGGTTAGACCCTGCTCTGAAGTAGGCGATAATTTTGTCTCCCCAAAAGGCGTTTCTGTAGCTAACTTCGTTCCCAGTTCCTATAGTGAGAACACGTCAAAACCTGTGTACTTCCGGCAATAGGAACTATAAAAACGTTCCTCCTGTGCAAAAGCCCCTAAAAAAAAAGGACAAAGTATGTAGGAGAAGGTAGAGAGGAGTCAGGGGCCCTGGAGTGTAAAATAAACGAGAGAAACAGACAGAAACAAATGCCCAGCCTCTCACAGCCTTGCTTTGACATTGCAGACATTAAACTGCTTT
This sequence comes from Zacco platypus, assembly GCA_038088235.1. Lineage (NCBI taxonomy): Eukaryota > Metazoa > Chordata > Actinopteri > Cypriniformes > Xenocyprididae > Zacco > Zacco platypus. Next base: position 25,974,154 of record CM076075.1, read on the forward strand.
CAACAAACACAAATTGGTTTATTAAAATGGCTATTTCCTTTTCAGCTCAGATCTACTTATAGTCACTGTTTTATGTCTTGATTGTTATTTAATTCATTTAACTTATTCAGCCTAGTAAATGAGTTTTATGTCTTTTTAACCCTGTTCCTCTCTCTGGGCCACAGGTTTATGATACTCCTCCAATAGCTATGAAAGGCCCACCCAGTAGAGATGGTCAGGAGATCTATGACACTCCACCTATTGTGGACAAGAGCCAGCTGCACTACCAACAAACGGTAACAATCCATCTTTGTCTCCATACATGACTGAGACAAATCAATTACACTTTAGTTTCATGTTCACATCTCAGCTAACCCAATGACAATAAAAGCTAGAGTGTAGAATAATTCACAAGCAGAAAGAATTTCTGATCGGCTAGTCAGTCGGCTAGTCAGATATCAGTGATATCTGTCAGGCAACAGGAACATTTTATGCATTTTATGTTGTGTGTATAGCTTAAATCAGTTCTAGCCATCTCACTACCATATTGGTTGCTGTCGATTTTAGACATATTAGAGGTTGATATATCAGATTTCATCGTTTATGCTCATTTCCTCTGTTTTTACATTTAGATAACCTTTTCTATCATGTTATTCGTACCTGCAGTTGATCCTTAAAAACACTAATTATTTAAATACTGTTAAATGTAATCTTTAGGAAATCTCAAAATAAGCTTTCATTTTTCATACTGTAGTTGTACACAATGTTGTAGTGCCTAAATTCACTTGTAACATTTAAAACGATTGACGAATTATCAATGGTATCGGCCAGAATTTTAATATCGGTACGTCGCTAATGAGTCCAGTTATTATTATACCAGGCTAGTTTTGGTAAACACATTATTCCTCTTTACAGGTATATGACATTCCTCCATCTGTCAGCAAAGATGTTCCAGATGGTCCAATCAGGGAGGAAACCTACGACGTTCCTCCTCACTTTGCCAAGATGAAGAGCCTAGAGAATCAGAACCAGGCCTATCTGTCTCAGATCCCTGGTGGACCCGAGCCTCCCATACCAGAGGACGTGTACGATGTTCCTCCTCCTCAGCTGATAGGAAAACGCCAGCCTGAGGGCCAGGAGATCTATGACATCCCCGCCAGCCTGCGAAAGAGCGGCCCACAGGACCACCACCCTGCAGATGTGTATGACTTCCCCCGCGAACGTTCGGCAGTTGAAGAATCGGGCGACTACATCTACGATGTGCCTCCGCAGGTGGTGCGCGACGCAGCGGCCACAGAGGTCAGCTTCAAACGCCTGTCGGCGTCCAGCACAGGAAGCACTCGAAGTAACCTCTCCACGTCCTCTCTGGACATGGTGCCGGTCCGTGAATCTTCTGGGTCGGGTCGCCTGCTGCTCTTGGATCTGGACCAGGCCATGGAGCGGCTGTCCCGCCATCAACAGGCCGTGGAGAGCTCCGTGTCCCTCCTCATGTCATTCATCAGTGGGAACTGGCGCAGCCCCACTCAGATGGAGTCCAACCTCCCTGCCATCCGGCAGGCCGTTGACCACATTCGCGTGGCTGTCAGGGACCTGCTGGAGTTCGCTAGAGGTGCCGTGGCCAACGCCACCCAGGCCACTGACCGCACGCTGCAGACCAAGCTCGGCAAGCAGGTGCAGAAGATGGAAGAGGCCTTCCAAGGTCTGGTGAGGTACAGTCAGGCACTGGACTCTCTGGGCTGGTCCCCCACTGCCCTGATGGCACCTTCTACTGGCGCCGGTGGGGACGACCTAGACCGGCTGATCATGTGTGCCCGCGGCGTGCCCGACGACACCAAGCAGTTAGCATCGTTTCTCCATGGCAATGCCTCTTTACTCTTCAAACGGACAAACAAACAGCAGCAACTACCGTTGCCGCCCGTTCCCCACACTGGTGACATGCTGGGTCAGCTGACCAACAACAACAACATCTCAGCCTATCAGTCAGGCACACCTGAAAGGGCCAACATCCAGTCCCGCCCGTTACCCTCCCCTCCCAAATTCTCAGCAGAAGAAGAGACTCCAGACAGGCCGTACGGGACTACAGAGGAAGGTTGGATGGAGGACTACGACTACGTCCATTTGCAGGTACGCTAAAAATGAAATCATTACAAAATGTTGATTTGTTTCCTTTTGAGAACAAGTGTATGTTCTCACCCTTCAATATGATCAGTGATCTGCATGTCGACCCTATGTGAGCCGTGCCTGTAATCCCCGACTGTGTCGAGCCTCAGGCCTTTTCATCAATCACTGCGATTGCATGTGCAGACCTGCTTTTCCTTAAAGCCCACATACATCTTCCTTTAGCACCAGCTGTTATGCGTCTGCTGTGTGGTTCTGTTAAAAGTTTTGCTGAAACTGTGCAGATAAGATTAATTCTGTTCAGTCATTCTTTCAGATGTCAACTTTTTTAAAAATTTTATTATAAACTATGATAATTTAATATGTATAACATAGGGGTGGAACAGTTCTCAATAAAAAAAAAATAAAAAAAAAAAAAGCTAACCATTCTGCGCTTTGCGCCGAGGGTCATCCAAAACCTGATGACGCCCTTATGATTTGTTAAAAACAACAACGTGTAAAACAGACAGGCTAGTATGTTTCAGTCGATGGATAAGCATTCTGATGAGAGCACACACAAATCGCCTCACAGCGCGTGCGAGTTCTCTTTTGCGTGTTACGAGAAAATACTGTCATACAAATTCTTTTTCAAGTATTACAGCTGAACGGACAAATTTACACAAAAATTGTCAACATGCCCAACAAGCGAGTATCCCAACAAACGTAGTAGGTTATGTCTTTAGAGAAAAACAAGTTAAACACATTAAAACCTGTGTTTTTAATGTTAATCAAACGACAAAAGACGAAGAAATTACTCACTACTCTTGAATGAATAGTTTATAATGATTAATCTTTATTTAATTTATTCAAAGAAGTTTATATGCAGTGTTATTTTATATTTGATTACTTTATTCAATTTCTGTACCTGAAAAACCTGCAAAGCATTATTTATTATATTTGTATCTTAGCTGTCATGTATTTATTTATCCTGTTTTTTGTAGTTAGATTAATTGATTTTATTTTCTTTATTTTTATTTGACACTTGTCCCATTTTTTTTTACTGAACATAGCATATACCAAGCTGTACCGAAACCGTGATATAAACCGAACCGTGAATAATCTGAACCGTTCCACCCCTAGTATACCAGTATTATTTAAAACTTTTTTACCTACAATATTGTGCAATTTAACTATCAAAGATACGTATAAATACAGTGTGTGTGTATATATATATATATATATATATATGTGTGTGTGTGTGTGTGTATATACATTTTTTTTTTTTTAAAGTCGCATTTTAAAAACAAATGCACTTGACTGAAAATGGCCATATTTTGTTATATTTTCCACATATATTATATTTTCCCACAACTGAAAAGAGCTGAGTTTCACTGTGATATTATACTGCCCCCTGATGGAGTGAATGAAAACTTTTCAGTGCCCATTGTATGAAGTCAAAGTGGATGGATGAATGCATTCACTTTTGTTTTTTAAAAGAATGGTGGTTACATGCAGGTTGTGATTTAATTTATTAACAAACCCTTATCTCATGATTATGAATTAGGTTATGGATAAATAATTTAACATGATCTTGTACTCTTTCATTCACATCAAGTTGATGCTTTACAAATTGTAATTCACCCATCTATTCATAGACCGTAAATTATTTATTCTATTACAGGGTAAAGAAGAGTTTGAAAAGAACCAAAGACAGCTGCTGGAAAAAGGGAGCATCAAACACAACAAGACTCTGCTGGAACAGCAACAGGTATATGAGGCTGCAGTACAACTGTGAAATTTAAAGGGATAGTTCACCCAGAAATGAAAATACTGTCATCATTTACTCACCCTCAAGTTGTTGCACACCTGTATGAATTTCTCTCTTCTGCTGAACACAAAAGAAGGTATTTTGAGGAACATCAGTAACCAAACAGACTTCCATAGTATGAAAAAAAATACAATGGAAGTCAATTCAAGTCATTCTTCAAAATATCTTCTTTTGAAAGATGTTTTTTTCTTATTTATATAATATTGTTCAAATAATAAATGCAATATTATGTCCCTGACCCACAACAGCTGAAGCAGTTTGAGCGGCTGGAGCAGGAGGTCTCCCAACCAATCAACAATGACATTTCAGGCTGGACTCCGCCCTCTCACTACCCGCAGACTCCGCGCAGTAAGCTGTGCATGGGCGACCGTCAGCTGCTGCTCTTTTACATGGAGCAGTGCGAGGCCAACATCACCACGCTCACCAACGCCATCGACGCGTTCTACTCCTCCATCAACAACAACCAGCCGCCCAAAATCTTTGTCGCCCACAGCAAATTCGTCATCCTCAGCGCTCACAAGCTCGTCTTCATCGGAGACACGCTCTCCAGGCAAGCCAAATCTCCCGAGGTGCGCACCAGGGTGGCTCAGCACAGCAACACGCTCTGCGACAAGCTCAAAGACATTGTGGTCAGCACCAAGACCGCAGCCCTGCAGTACCCCTCGCCAGGGGCCGCCAGAGACATGACGGAGAGGGTGCGGGAGCTCTCGGGCTGCACCCAACAGTTCCGCATGGCACTCAATCAGCTACTGGCCATGTGAGTGCAGGGGCGAACGGGCCCCGGGACAGTACAGAGCCTCTTTTAAACTCACTGGACAAACGTAACCCTGTGCCATGAGCTTTTTATCTCCAAAAAAGGACAAAAAGATGAATGGGCAGAGCCATTGGTTGTAAATGAATCATTGTAAATATTTAAGTTGCTGTATGTAATGGGACGAACGTAGACATTTGAGGAACTTTTTGAACAGCGGAGGAGAAAGAGATGGAGCATATCTAAAGAGTAGAGTTAAGACATTATGCATTATTATAGCTAAACTGTAATTATTGCTCTGATTATTATAATTGTCATCATTATTATTATGAGATGCTGACTAAAGGTGTTTAAAATTTTAAACGTGTATGTAGAAGTACATCCTTTTCCATCAAAGATCCGAGTTTTTTTGTTTGTTTTTTTTTTTAAATGAATTGTGCCTGTTGGAAGCAAAAATGGTGTTTAATGTTTATCCTCTTGCTGTTGTTCAAAGAGGCTGGGACAGTGTGAACGCAAAGCATGCTGGGAGTGAGCCGACTGACAGACGGGCTGCGTTTAAGTCCATTTCTTTATGCCATTCCCTCTCTTACTTCCTTCCGTCTCGGTCACTCGGATGTACGTCATCGATTACGTTGCATGAGTGCCCTCTACTGGCGGAAACTTTGAAATGTGTTTAAATTGATCACTTGGAATCTACGATGGAGCTTTTTTTCCCCCTTATGAATTTGTTTTACGCACCATTCTTTAGACCTGTATGTATGCTTGGGCTGTTGGAGAAAATATAAAAAATTACACAAACAAAAATGATAATATAATAAACTTTATAAAAAAAACAAGTATCAGCTACAAGTATTATGCAGTTAAATGTCAAAATAACTCCAATGTGTGGGCTGGGGGCAAATTAAGCGCGATCACAGTCGAGTTGCATTGTGGTCTGTGAATCTGCCTGAAGTGTACATTTTCGGTCCCTCTGTCAAAATAATCTTCCCTCGCACGCACTTGAAAATGGCGGTGAGATTCCCCTATGCTTGGAGAAGTTTGCGAGTGTTTGTCTAAAAGTGGAGTTAAACGCAGCCATTCTTCTTTTTTACTGTGAGAGTTCAGGTGACCCAGATGTACCAATGCAAAGTGACAAAAGCAGTGGAGAACACCTCATCCAATTTGGACCACAAATGTAATGAAAAAATCAGGAACATTTTCTGAAAGTGTCACGGCTGCGCCCCTCTGGCATGTTTGTAACCTTATCATGTTATTGTTGGAGATCTGATTATGTTCTAGAGAAGAGTCAATATTCAGCATCTTTTGACCTTCACCGTAGTGCCACTTCCTGCTGGACAGGTGCATTGTGGCATCAGCGTCCCGAGAGGCCCTGATTACATTTCTAACCTTTGTCTTTCAGATATCGCACCACATCCAACATGGACTGAGGCGTTCAGTGCACAAATGTACTATAAAACCAGCTAATGTAAAACTCTTCCTCCACTGCATCTGTTTCTGAACGGAGACCTGCCTCAACCTCCCTCGCCTTGTCTTCTAGCTCCCTGTTGGTTGTATTCTAAATTTAAGAATATGTCAGAAAAAGTAGTTTAATGAAACTTATTAAACTTTTTAAGTACTGCAACATGTTGTTGTGCATATAGTCAAAATCCTTATCCAGTTGAGAAAAAAAGAAAGAAAGAAAGAAAGAAAAAAGAAGCATTTAAGCCAAACGGTGACCTGATATATGTTGTACTGTTATTCTGTTTTCAAATCTGTGTTCAAGGATTTGAATGATATTGACATATATGTTACTGTAAATTGCATAACTGGAAATATATGTTTAATATATTTTCATTAAAAAAAATAATAAATTCCAGTCTATCTTGCTGTTAATCGTGTTTTTGGTGATACATGTGTATTCAAACTATTTATTCAAACAGTTCTGAAACTCGTGCAGATGTACAGCGATAGTGCAAGCTTATCATCATTCTAGCCACATGTCCGCTACCTTTCTGAGAAATTTGACAAGGTGCTAAAACCACCATAGTTTCTTTTCTTGTTTCTGAGTTAGAGCATTTAGCATCAGGGTTATGAAACTAGGGTGTGAGGTGTCCCATTAGGCTTATATTCCATTATAGAGATACAAGACCAACAGAAACCTGTCTGCCTTTCAGTATCACAGTGACACAACAGTTAAAGCACTATTAAATGATTTTATTACTGTAAAGAGAGAGGATGGAACTAGTTCGCAAAGACCCGCCCCCTTTAGTTACTGTTGCTATGTCAGACAAGCCATGCGCTCTCATGCCACACATCATGTTCTCACATAGTGAAAAATACATCACGAGCAAAGAGGACACTGACTATGGTAAGCCGTTTTGACTTTTATTCATTCTCAGGATATGAACTTTCACTAGTTAAAATGTTCATTCTTGTTATCAGGAATTAGATTTCCACTAGTAACAATGGCAATTTTTGATATCAAGAATTATATTTCCACTAGTAACAAAGTTCATTCTTGATATCAACAATTGTATTTTTAATAGTGAAATCTCGCCATAGGCTGCCATTCAAATTCAATTGTTGATATCAAGAATTCATCAGGAATACAATTCTTACTAGTAACAATGCAAATGTCTGATATCAAGAATTACATTGTTACTAGTGCAAATGTCTATTCTTGATATCAACAATTGAATTGCTACAAGTAAAAATGTTCATTTCTGATATCTGAAATGAATTCCTGATATCAAGATAATTTCTGATGTCTAAAACGGCTTTCTTACTAGTAACAATCACATTCATGATATCAGAAATTCTTGATATCAACAATTGAATTTGAATGGCAGCCTATGGTGAGATTTCAGTAGTAAAAATACAATTGTCGATATCAAGAATGATAGTTTTTACTAGTGGAAATCTAATTCCTGATATCAAGAATGAACATTTTAACTAGTGAAAATGCAATTGTTGATATCACAAGTTCATATCCTGAGAATGAATAAAAGTCAAAACGGCTTGCCATACACTGACAACACGTCGACAGACATATGAAACAGTTTCATATTTAAAATATTGTTTGTTTTTTTTAAAGAAGTTTAATCAATAAATAGCATACAGTGTCTCTTTAATGTGTCGTGACAGATCGCTGTAGCTCCTTCAAGCGGCTCGTGAACCAACATCTCTTCATACTAGTTCATTTATAGCATCAAATAAACATGAATGAACATCAGAGGGAATGTTGTTTCAAGCGCAATTTTTCAAGTTCATCAACGTTAATTTACTAACTCCCCTGACTGCTTTGTCGGACAAAATGGCGGATTCGGGGTTATGATTGGTCAGAACGCCTGTCAATCAAACAGCCGGCGAAGGGTCAATTGTGCATAGTAGAGATCATTTATACTGTGTGTTTATTACAATAATATAATCTAATAATAATTGTGTATTTTTTTACGCTACGCACCTATTACATCCTCTAGTGCGTGTCTCCTAATCCCTGCTAAGGTGGATGACGTCCCGTCCCTTATGAACACTATCACTTTGGATTTTGGGGATATGGTCTCGTGTTGCGGCGCAGCAGTAACCAGACAGACGTCAGACAATGACTCTGAATATGCTTTGATCAAGGCCAGAGTGATCTCAGACCAATTTCAGAGAGAATCCCCACAACCAAAAGAGTACAGCAGTTTGTTAGAGGTGAAAGGAGGTGAAATTCATTATATGATTGGTCATATGTATAATTGTATGTTACTAGGTAAAAGCAAATTTGCATTCCTTGATATTTCCGCTGTATAGTTTTGTTTCCTCTTTTGTGATATTCAGTCACACTAACTTTGGCCCAAGCGTTGGGGACATTTAGTTTTCAATAGCATATAAATATTAATCCTGTAAGAAAAAGGAATGTTAGTTATGATTAATTAAAATTTCCTTCACATACTGCAGCTACAAAAATTCATAACAGTTTTTATAAATACTTTTACATGTTCTTCATCTTTCTTTTCACACCAGAAATGTAAAATGCATTTACAGTAACATGGAAAATTAAAGAAATTCTATTTTGTTTAAATAATTGTAAACAAGACATATTTACCCTCAGTGAGTTAATGTTTATGAGCATTTATTCATTCAAATTTTCTTTTAGCAGAGCACAGATAAAAATATTGCATCCATGCTGCTTTTTACAACAGGGAAGAAATTTTTAAAGCAAACTGATCTCATTTTTTTTAGCAGACAAGGTTTACAACTGAAAAATAGTTATTTGAATTTGTAATTGTGAAATAAAAAATGGGGGGTTCTACTTACTAAACTTTATGACATTTCTTGAAAAGAAAACATAAAGAAATGGATTCAGACAGCAGTTTAGCAAAGCCAGAGTCTTGCTTGTATCACCATAAACTCTACGGAAGGACGTCAGTTGGGAATGAACATCTGGATGGGAAATTTTAGTCAGAGTAGTAACTATATCAATCACATTGATGATGTGCACAGGAGTCCATAACAGAAAGAAAGCCACAATGATGCTGATTACAAGTCTTTTCTTGTAAGTCCTAACCTTCGGCTCCTTTTTTCTGGGTTCCTGTTCCTGTGGATCTCCAGTTACACTGGAGCTCTTGGCTTTTTGGCTCAAGCCTTTGTGCAACCAGAGATAACATGTTAACATGATCAAAAATGGGATGAAGAACCCCAACAGGATCTCAAGTAGCAAAACAGTCACTATTACAGACTGTGACTCCATTGTCCTCTGACATCTCTGCAATCCATCCTTGTCTTTGAGTCCTTGAGTGAAAAATATTGGTAGGGCAAAAACAAAGGCTAGAATCCAGATGCCAATCAGCTGAAGGCGCCTGTGCCGTCTTTCCAGTCTGTGCAGTATCATCCTGTTCGTGACTCTTGACTTGATGACATTGTGATAGCGGTGCACACTCATGGAGGTGACCGTCAGGACTCCAGCATACAGACTACAGTGACCCAAGAAGAACAGGATCCTACAAGACCAAAGGCCCAGTTTCCATCCAAACAGTATTCCACACATCACCACAGGAGCCAAGCAAAGGGTCAAAGCATCAGAGACAGCAAGGTTTAGCATTAGACTTAGGGTAAAGCTCAGATTTTTGTTCCACTCACGAGCAATGCTGATGATTACAACGATGTTGCTTGGCAAACCGACCAAACAAAACAAACCCAGAACTACAGCAGGAGCGATCTGTTCTGAACCCATAGACGTGCTGTTAGATGTTAAATTGAAGTCTAATCTTAGCTCCATCATTCAATTTTCTTGTCTGGAAAATGCTGAACCTGAGCTATGACTGATTGAAGAACAGGGGCTACATTGACTCCTTCCACTTAAACATTAAACTTATTTTTAAACATTAGCTGCCTTGTTTCCGGTATGTGGTTTTCACACATTTGTTTATCTTTTGTTTCTCTTCTCTCCCCTTTTGCAAACTGCAAAAATGTATCTCTTATGCTTATTTTTTTAATAAAAAATATTAAAAGGGAGGGGATCACATCATGAAATAAATGTTTTTCTCCAAAACATGTTGGCCAAAATTACTGGCACAACTAGATTTGTTTATGAGTAAAATATCTCTGAAGTATATCCCCATTCAATTTTACATTTTTAGCACTCCAGGGTGACTCGGAACAAGAAATTGTCCAGCCATGGCTTCTTGTTTCACATGAGTATAAATATGAGGAAACACAAAGGCCAAATTCCCTTAATAATCAATCACAAGGAGTAAAACCAAAGAATGTTGTAAGTGCATTAATTCTTTATTGTTTCTTATTGGTTAGTCACAATCACGTGGGCACAGGTGATCACTTCCGTTTTCTTTATTATTTCCTTTGTTGAATTGTTTGTTAGTGTTGGAAGGGGCGAGTAGCAAGAGCCAACTTTCTGTTGACCGTTTTGCATGAGTCATGTCATGTTTTACAATGATCTAATAAACTCTAAGGCAGTTAAAATCATTAGTACTTCTTTAATAACAAGATGACCAAGTGCGAACGAGTCACGAGCCCACTACCTCGCCTCTATGTGGCTATTGGACGCCGCTAATAAATGTAGTTCTGATGTGCAGTAAAAAAATTGTTGAAGTTCACAAAATAGAAATTGGCTGTAAGAAAACAGCTAAAGCATTGAATATTCCCATTTCCACCATCAGGGCAATAATTAAGAAGTACCAATCAACTAAAGATGTTACAAATCAGCCTGGAAGAGAACATGTGTCTATATCGTCTTAATGCACAGTGAGGAGGAGAGTTTGAGTGGCCATGGACTCTCACAGCTGGAGAATTCCAGAAATTAATTGAGACTTTGGGTCAGAAAGCCTGAAATAAAAATAATCAAACATCACTACAAGTTGTTTGGGAGGGTTTCAAGAAAAATCCTCCTTGCTCATTCATAAACATTCTCCAGCATATGTCAGACATGACTGGAACTTCAAACGGGACTGGCTTCTATGGTCAGATGAAAGTAAAAAAAACGTTTTGGAGGGCAAACCCACCAGAAGGGTTTGGTGCACACAAAGATAAAAAGTACCCCATGCCCACAGTTGAATATATTGGTGGATCTTTAACCCCTTAGCATTGCTGTAACATTTACCTAAACCGCCTAAAAAGGCATACCCAAAGTAAATTGCATGCTGTTCTTGATCCATTTGGAGTATATACAGGTTTTGGTCCCTTTTGAAATGTATGTGTTCCACAGCGGTACAATGGAACGCTAACAGGTTAATGCTGTGGGCCTGTTATCCTGCTGGAGGACATCTTGTTCAGATAAATGGCATCATGGATTCTATCAAATACCAAAAGACAAAAAATCAGAACCTGACCACGTCTGCAAGAAATGTTATGAAGGCCCAATGGTTGGGTCATCCATCAGGACAATGTTCCAAAACAAACATCAGTCCCCTGACCTGAACACTATAGAAAATGAGTGGAGTGAACTGAAGAGAAGAAGTAGCAGTTATCGTTCAGTAACGTTCAAGATAGCAGTTATTAAGTCTCTCATTAAGAAACCACAATTAGATCCAAATGTATTGGCAAATTACAGACCCATTTCAAATCTTCCATTTATGTCTAAAATACTAGAAAAAGTGGTTTCGGCCCAACTGTGCTCCTTCTTGCAAAAAAACGCTATCTACGAAAAATTTCAGTCAGGATTCAGGTCTCATCATAGCACAGAAACTGCACTCGTTAAAATTACAAACGACTTACTTCAAGCTTCTGACCAAGGCTATGTCTCAATACTAGTGTTACTTGATCTCAGTGCTGCATTCGACACTATAGATCATAAAATACTCCTAGACCGACTACAAAATTACACTGGTATTCAGGGACAGGCACTACGGTGGTTTAGGTCATACCTATCAGACCGACACAATTTTGTCTATTTAAACGGGGAAAAATCTAAGATAACAATAGTAAACTATGGAGTGCCGCAAGGATCTGTGTTAGGCCCTCTACTATTTTCAATATATATGCTGCCACTCGGCAATATTATAAGAAATAATGGAATTAGTTTCCACTGCTATGCCGATGATACTCAGTTATATATTTCATCACGACCTGATGAAATCTCTAAATTATCCAAACTGACAGAGTGTGTTAAAGAAGTAAAACATTGGATGACCAGTAACTTTCTTCTATTAAATTCTGATAAGACTGAAGTATTACTTATTGGACCAAAGACCTGTACACAGAATCTCTCAGACTACAGTCTGCATTTAGAAGGATGTACTGTTACTCCATCCTCGACAGTTAAAGATCTGGGTGTTATATTAGACAGCAACTTGTCCTTTGAAAATCATATTTCATATGTTACAAAATCAGCCTTCTTTCACCTCAGAAACATTGCCAAGATACGGAATATGTTATCTATTTCTGATGTAGAAAAGTTAATTCATGCTTTCATGACGTCTCGACTAGATTACTGTAATGCATTATTAGCTGGTTGTCCTGCTTCCTCTATAAACAAACTACAGTATTAAACTACTACAAACTACTATTAGTACAAAATGCAGCTGCTAGAGTTCTTACCAGGTCAAGAAAATATGATCATATAACACCAATTCTATCATCTCTACACTGGTTACCCATTAAGTTCCGTATCGATTATAAAGTATTGCTAATGACCTATAAGGCTCTAAATGGTTTCGCTCCCGTGTACTTAACCGATCTTCTATTGCCCTACAATCCGTCACGCTCTTTAAGATCACAAAACTCTGGACTTCTGTTGTACCTAGGATAGCTAAGTCCACTAAAGGAGGGAGAGCGTTTTCACATTTGGCTCCGAAACTCTGGAATAGCCTTCCTGATAATGTTAGGGGTTCAGACTCACTCACCCAGTTTAAATCTAGATTAAAGACACATCTCTTTAGCCAAGCATTCACATAATGCATCTCATATCAGATCAATTGCTCATTATGACTATCTTTGCTTAAAGTTATGAACAGCAGCTACGCTAATTATTCTCCTTTTGCTTTTCTGTTTTGCCTCGGGACACCCGTCCCGAGGTGACTAGAGAGCACATCAGCTTCAGTCTGGATCCAGCCTCTTAAGAAGACCTCCGATGATCATCACCTGTGAAGAGACGGCGCCAGTTCCTGCGAGGACTTCAGAAGACGCAATCATCTGGATCACCATGCACATTGCCAAATTCTATATCCTAATTGTTTATGTAATTTATTTTCCGGGAGCTCTTTGCTTCCAACTTCGGTTAAACTGCTAACTCTGATTGTAAATTAATTAACTAAATTATGTTATTTGCTAACTGCATTCTTTAAATTGTAATGTTGACATCCATTCTCTGTAAAGCTGCTTTGAAACGATATGTATCGTGAAAAGTGCTATACAAATAAATTTGAATTGAATTGAAGCAAAATCATTCTGTACCCCTCACACCCAGGCCACTTCCTCTTTGAACTTTTGTTGTCTGGTTGGCGCTACAGAGCAATGAACACCAGAATGGCGAGGCATAGGAACAGTTTCTACCCTCAGGCAATCCATCTCATGAATAGTTAATGGCCCTACTTGGCAATAAACTTGTACAATATATAACACTATTGAACACACCACACTTCTTATTTATATTGCTTTTTATTTGTACATAACATACCTGTACACATATATACGGTCTATTGTTGTATATTGTGTATTATTTCCGATATGCTTTTTTTTGTCAATGTCATTCTGTTTGGGCTGTGGCGCTTCTGTCACCAGAACAAATTCCTCCTCGTAAACATACCTGGCAATAAAGCTCTTTCTGATTCTGCATACAGTTGCTCCATCAACAGTATGTGTTCATCTACTGCAAACCACAGAAAAGCAATGAGGAACCAGGAAATCTTTAAGAAGTTCTATCAGAAATGTTGAATTATTTATTTCTGATACATTTTAAAATATTTCTTGAAGAGACAGCATAAAGAAATGGATCCAGACAGCAGTTTAACAAAGCCAGAGTCTTGCTTGTATCACCATAAACTCTACGGAAGGACGTCAGTTGGGAATAAACATCTGGATGGGACATTTTAGTCAGAGTAGTAACTATATCAATCACATTGATGATGTGCACAGGAGTCCAAAACAGAAAGAAAGCCACAACGATGCTGATCACAAGTCTTTTCTTGTAAGTCCTAACCTTCGGCTCCTTTTTTCTGGGTTCCTGTTCCTGGGGATCTCCAGTTAGACTGGAGCTCTTGGCTTTTTGGCTCAAGCCTTTGTGCAACCAGAGATAACATGTTAACATGATCAAAAATGGGATGACGAACCCCAACAGGATCTCAAGTAGCAAAACAGTCACTATTACAGACTGTGACTCCATTGTCCTCTGACATCTCTGCAATCCATCCTTGTCTTTGAGTCCTTGAGTGAAAAATATTTTTAGGGCAAAAACAAAGGCTAGAATCCAGATGCCAATCAGCTGAAGGTGCCTGTGACGTCCTTCCAGTCTGTGCAGTATCATCCTGTTCGTGACTCTTGACTTGATGACATTGTGATAGCGGTGCACACTCATGGAGGTGACCGTCAGGACTCCAGCATACAGACTACAGTGACCCAAGAAGAACAGGATCCTACAAGACCAAAGGCCAAGTTTCCATCCAAACAGTACTCCACACATCACCACAGGAGCCAAGCAAAGGGTCAAAGCATCAGAGACAGCAAGGTTTAGCATTAGACTTAGGGTAAAGCTCAGATTTTTGTTCCACTCACGAGCAATGCTGATGATTACTGCAATGTTGCTTGGCAAACCGACCAAACAACACAAACCCAGAACTACAGCAGGAGCGATCTGTTCTGAACCCACAGACGAGCTGTTAGATGTTAAATTGAAGTCTAATCTTAGCTCCATCATTCAATTTTCTTGTCTGGAAAATACTGAACCTGAGCTATGACTGATTGAAGAACAGGGGCTACGTTGACTCCTTCCACTTCTGTAAAGCAGATTTGCATAAGGCAAAACAGCTTTGCATAAGGCAAAAAAAAAAAAAAAAATTTTAAAGCTCCCTTCGGCTATTGTAACTTATATTTCCTGTTTGTTTAGTTTCATTGTGTTTTGGTTGTTTTCCCAGTTCTGCTTTGCTCTGAGTTCCATGTGGTTGTTAGTTTCCATAGTTCCTAATTTACAGAAAGTTTCAGACGATCAAACCATAACAGATTTTTTTAATTATTATATTTATTTCTTTTCTTTTCTTTTTTGCTGCATTTTTGCAACGTCCTCCATAGTTCAATTCCAACCAGCTCCAAAACACTTGTTGGGAAGTTTCTAGTAAGTCTGAACGAAGACGGTTTTATTATTGGGAGATAAGCCAACTTGGATCACGTGTGCCTTGATAACCAATCACATTACAGCCTTAACCTCATCAAATTTCTTTTTGTGACAGTCCATCATGTTTGTGATATACCACAAACAATGAATAAGCAGTGCCATGAATTGAACCCCACCAGTCGCTTTTCACAATACAGATTGTTTCAAAGGAGCTTCACAGTGATAATAGGAAAGTCAATGGACAGAGATTGTTTTGGCTTTACTGCAGCTCTAAGAAAATATTATTATCGAGCTAAAGTAGGTCTTTGATTGAATCACTTCCAATGAAGAAATTGTTCATTATCTTAGGGGCCGCTTAAATGACACCTTTCCAACTGAAAACCGAAGACTTTTAATGCATTCTTGCTGTTCATTTATGTGTTTAGTCTATAAGTTTGTGCATTTGTGTATGTGCATAGACTCTAAGGGTGCGTTCACACTTTGTGTTTGGTTGGATTAAAACGAACCCTGGTGCGATTGCTCAGTTAGTGCGGTTCGTTTGAACATATGTGAACGCTGCCATCCGAACCCTGGTACGGACCAAACAAGCGGGCCGAGACCGCTAAAAAGATGGGTCTCGGTCCGCTTCCAAACGAACTCTGGTGCGGTTTGATTGATATATGAAGGCAACACGGACCAAAGACATAAATGAACCAAAAACAGGACGTGATGCCTCAAGATGCGACGCTACAAGTCAGCTGATTTGACGACACGGAAAGATCGGTGTATCCAAAATGAGTGGAGGGCAAACGTGGAGCAACGAGGAGGTAAAGCGCCTCATCAATATTTGTTTCTGCATACAACGGAGGAAATCCTGGTGCTGTTTTGAATGTTTTGAACATTTTATAAGCTCTTCATGAGTTCTTAGCTGGTAAAAATAAAGCATATGTACACGTATAAAATGATGGCGTTTAATCCAGCACACAGCATTGTTTTAAATGTTCAGTAAGCGAGCTCCGTCGTGAAATATACGTCATAAAAGCCGACCAATCAGGTTGTGACCGTATCCCTATGCTTTTGGTTCAGTAACGTTAGGTTCGCTGTTAAAAATGCCAGTGTGAACGCTAAGCGGACCAGGACTATATGTTTTGTTTTGCTTTTTGGTCCGGACCAAACGAACCAAACGAACTGAACTATAAGTGTGAACGCACCCTTACTCTTTTCTACAAAATGACATTGCCAAATTACTTGTCTGATCTGTATAATACAGAAACATTTGTCATATCCGATCTATGTGAACTGGAATAATTTTGAGAACATTTCATCTGTATGTAACCCTGGTTAAATAATTGTTTATGAATACTACCATTATTGTGTGTAAGATTGTTGAATAGAATATTATGATCATTCATATGTCTGATTCTTTATAAATCAACGAATATGTGAACATATTTAAATTAAGAAATGAGTAACAGCCAATCGGAACGTGAGATTGTTAGCTCCGCCCCCCCGTGGCTATGGATTGCGTTGCGCAGTTCAGAATAGAGATGCAGAGCGTTTAAAATGTGAAAAATATGACTCTTAATCCTTATAAAGTTCACAAAACTGAACAAATTAGTATAACATCAAGATATATTGGACGATACAGTGTGATTGTGTTGATTTGGCAATCCATACTTTATATTTTCATTCGGTGAGTTACCAATGTCATAATTAGCTTACAAAACCGAATTACAACTCACCAAATTTTATATTGTTTTATTTGTTTCATGCATACGAGACAAAATGGTATTATATCGTTAAGTTATATTGGTTGTATTGTTCATTTACAGTGTGGTTATGTCAAACCGAATGGTGTATTGAGTTCACTGCCGTCCGCTGACGCCATTTTGATTTCGCGTCCCTGTGAAAGAAAAAAGAAAGATGCGAATGGACAGGTATTTAAATATGATGTCACTTGCTATGATAATGGCATTCGTGTATGTTTTATTTGTGCAATGTGTCATGTATGTTTGCATGTGTTTATGTGAACATTTCTTCAGTTGGATTTCCTTATTTGATGCCGAGCTTCCCACTTCGACCCTGAAAGCATCAAGAACCTTGAGGAAAGGACAATTTTCCATTCTTTTCTCTTCAGTCAAGTAAGTGTATACATTCCCTGAGACTGGTTCCCTATATTTTTTTTTATGGGACTGAAACATTTCTGGAGCACAATTAGGAACATTTAAGACTTCATTTATCAAACTTCCTATTGATAAACAATTTGAACTTGGAAACTGATTTCAGTGTTGGTTCTACCGGTATTTGCTTTTTGGGTGTATATATATATATATATAATATATATGCATGTATGATGTGAGGTAAAAAGTAAATACTAAAACATTTACATTTAATCATTTAGCAGACGCTTTTATCCAAAGCGACTTACAAGTGAGGAATACAAACAAGCGATTCTTCATGAATAGGAAAATAGACACAGAAAGTGCTCACAATACAAGTTTCATACATTGCTCAGTAACATAAGCTAGAGTAGGAAGGGAAAAGGAAAGGATAGATTTTTTTTTTTTTTAATGAAGGTGTTAAGTGTTCACGAAAGAGATGAGTTTTCAGCTGTCTCTTGAATATTGCCAGGGATTCTGCGTTCCTGATGAAGGTAGGGAGATCATTCCACCAGCAGGGAGCAGTGAACGAGAATGTTCTGGAAAGCGATTTTGTGCCTCTCTGTGACGGTACCACAAGCCTTCGCTCCTAAAAGAAAAAAGATTACCATATTTAAAGTAAAGTATCAAAGTTTAACTTCCCTTCTATCTCTGCCTGTTGCTCAGTGTCACCGCCGCCTCCCATTATGTACCGGGCAATCTCCTGATTTTATTTTTCTGGCCCATTAATGAGTTAATACCCGGTACATATACATAGGGAAAGGAAAGGAGGCCTTCGCAGGGGGTAGTTTAGTTGACACTTCAGGGCTGGTCCTTCATTTCATCTGGATATGGCCTGGCTGTGGCAGACTCCGGCAAACCTCAGGATAAACAGAGAGACTAATATTGGCGTAGAAGCAATTCTGCTTATGATGTAGCGAGTTCATCAGGTGTTATGGGAAGTGTTCCCGGTTCTGGATGACCTAATTTATGCAGCCTAACAATTTAGATGATTTGAATTTTAGACGTAGATCATGTTATGTGTATGTCAGGTTAAATAAATGTGTTTTTAGTCTAGATTTAAACTGACAGAGCAATGCTAGGAATACTTTTCTAAAGTTTGGGTGCTAAAAAGGGAAAGGATCTACCGCCTGCAGTTGATTTTGATATTCTAGGTATTATCAACTGATCTGAATTTTGAGATCACCATAGACGTGAAGGACTACAATGCATTAAGAGATAGGTACTGGGGAGCTAAACCATTTAGTGCTTTCTAAGTAATTAACAAGATTTTAAAATCTATTCGATGTTTAATAGGGAGCCAATGCAGTGTTGACACAACCTGGCTAATATGGTCATACTTCCTGGTTCTAGAAAGAACTCTAGCTGCTGCGTTTTTGACCAGCTGTGTTTATCAAGCGAGCCTGGCAACCATCCAGTAGAGCGTTACAGTAATCTAGCTTTGGGGTCATGAACTAACAGTTCCACATTTTTCATTGAGAGCATATGCCGTATTTTAGATATATTTTTAAGATGGAAGAATGCGGTTTTACAGATGCTATAATGTGCTTGATGTTACTGTCATGAGTTAAACACTTTATTGTGTGTACAATGAAGATATTCATGATATTTTTGTGACCTTGTTTGTTCAAGGTCAGGTTTTTTTTGTTTGTGTGGTTTGTTTGTGCGGTAATTTATTTGTTTTGGGGGGGTCGATATACCAACACGCACAACACCGGGTTTCTTACACCAATTTGCATCAACTGCACTTCAAAACTTGAAGATGTTAGTCTTAGCACTTCTATAGTCAAGTTTCTACTGAAAAACAGATGCCAGACCTCCCCCAAGTCCAGACGTTACGAAGTGAAGAAGTCATTCAATATAAAAGTCTTATTAATTACCGATCTTGAGTTTACCAATGCCATCCTGACCGAAATCGATCCATAAGCTAGCTGTGATACATGACACAGCGGGCGAAGATTTGTTGGATTCACTCCTCCTCTACAAAGACAAGGCAAAAATACCTGCGAGGGAGCCGAGTCGAAAGCAGGCACAACAGGCTAAATTCAATGATAACGCAGCGCCAAGAGGAACAGCGATCCGAAATCAGCCCAGATCGGAAGACGGTCAAGCTTGAACGTAGCACAGCCGATGACACCAGGTATAGTTTCCATCTACTTGAAACGCTGCCTCGCTTTCCGCCTCTGCGTCGTCCTTTTCTACCATGAGCAGCATAAACCGGCTGGCGTGAACTCTCCGGTATAGAGAACTCAAACAGAGGAACGTAGGTACTTGATTCTGCTAGACCCTGCATGATCAGTTTTTCAACAGAGTTTCGGATGGTCAGCATTGTTTGCCTATTCTAGGCAAGTGCCGCTGAAACATGCTGAAACATCATAGAAAAACATAGAACGATCACAAACACTAGCAAGCCATACACACCGGCGCCATCTTGGAACAAGTATTTGGAACATTTCCTGCTGAATAAGTTGTTTGTAACCGTTTTAACACTGACTTTAACTGCGACTGGTAGGAAATTGAATAGCTTCTTTTGTTGTTGTTGTTTTCCTGGGATTGAGACATTTTTCCTCATCAAGATTAATTCTTTCTACGGACTATTCAAAGGACTGTGGTTTTCTTGAAAGACTGAACACCAAAGGGAAATTAGGGGATTTTGTTGTTATTAAAAGCAGTTACACTGACTGCTTACCAAAGACTCAAGTGTGTATACAAGTGCAACAAGTGAGTATATTTAATCTCAATAGAGAAAAGTGAAACACTGCAGTAGATGTAGAAAGTTGAACTTACCTTGTTGAAACCCAAAGGAAAAAAATGATACCTAAAGGAAACAACAGCAAGATTTGAGAAATTACATTCTTGTCAGAAAATAAATACATGTTTTTACATTTTATTTTGTTTATATCAATTAGTGTAACTCACCTGCAAATACACGTGTGTTCACACAAACATTAAGGCTGTTCGGCATCTTTATCAGCAGTGAATCTATTCTTCTGAACCGCTGGTCCATAAATTGGCATAAAACAAGTTATTTATTAATGTACAAATTATTAGCCAGAGAGTAAGCGCTACAGATGGATGCATTCGTCTTCAGAATTTCAGGACAAAGGAGATTTTTAAATACATCTCCGATTGTATTCGTCTAAAAGAAGGTAGTCACCTACAGCTAGGATGGCTTGAGAGTGAGTAAATTATGGGATAATTTTCATTTTTGGGTGAACTATCCCTTTAAGGTTGAACCACTGCAGTCACGTGGACTATTTTAACAATGTCTTTAGTACCTTTCTGGACCTTGAAAATGGTCGTTGCTGTCTATGGATGGCTCAGATACCAAATATGGCTCATCAAAAATATCTTAATTTGTGCTCCGAAGATGAACGAAGGGCTTATGGGTGTAGAACAGTAATTCTTAAAGTGTGGTCCGCCATCGCCCCCTAGTGGTCCGTGAAAAGATGACCTAAACTCATCATTAATATTCACGTTAAGTTTTAGGTGGAAATCTCAAAATATAAAATCCACAGATCTTTTAGTTTTGTAATGTACTAGTTTTTCTTTTATGTGTAAAATCCCAGTCATTTCAGTGATATTGGACATTAAGGGGAACATTTTTTTCAGCGTTTTATTGTTACCATAGTTGTGGTACCATAGTACCACAACCATAGACTTCCTATACCCACCACCTCAGTCTTAAACTAATGGCTCTTTGGAATGACATTAAGTGGGACCTAGGCTGTTACAGTATGTTTAATTGCAGTTTTTTTTTTTTTTTTTTTCACATGTGCAGTTTGTTGTTCATATTAAGCTGCAGCTCATTTCACATTTACTTTTTCAAATGAAATAAAATTCATATAATAATTTCTGATCATATTAGTGCTGCAACGACGCGTCGACTACAAAAATTCGTCGACGTGCGTGAAATGAGTCGACGCGTCACACTGTTTACATTCATCTCGCGCAATGGCGGCTTCTGCTCCTGGGTGATTTTCTATCACAAAAACCTAGACCACGATTATCAAATGTATGGGAATACTTTAAACAGAGGCCAAATAAAATGGTCCTTTGTTCCCTTTGCAGAACCCAAATGGCGTACCACCTATGGAATTGGATCTCTGCCAGATTTTTGTGCGTGCAAGATCATATTTTGAGCGTGCAAAAGGGCAGTTGAATATTTCGATCGAACGAAAATCAGTTTTGTATTTCAAAGAAGTTTATTTGGATGTGCGCGGACGTTCTCTTTCGCACGTGCAAGGTTTCAGTTGCTCGTGCTCCTGATACAGACAGCGCAAGAGGAAAAATACATGGTTCAGGAAACGTTTGTTCAATGGTTTGAACACTATCAAAGTTCCTTTTAAGACTGTATAGACTTCATTTTAAAGTTCAAATGTCTACCACTGGACAACCACACATTAGTGGCTTATTTTTAATCAAAATCTAATCGTATTACTACATAATGGCGTGTTCCTTTGTTTCTACACCTCAATGAACTGCTAAATTAGTTCTAACTTCTTAAGTAAAAAAATATCACTAGATTAATTAAAAAAAAACGTAATAAAAATAATCGTTAGATTAGTCGACTAATCGAAAACATAATCGTTAGATTAGCGTGTTAGAGTGGGATTCTGTTAGGTGGTCCTCAGAAAAAAATTGGAAGATAAAGTGGTCCTTGGGCTGAAAAAGTTTGAGAAACACTGGTGTAGAATGACATGTGAGAGAGTAATAAATGACAGAATTTTCATTTTTGGGTGAACTAACTCTTTAATTCACTGTGAACTAACATGAAAAAACAATAGACTGTTAACTAATGATAACACAGATCAATAAATACTGTAACAAATGTATTGCTCAGTATTAATGTTAGTTAATGCATTAATTAATGTTTAGAAATGAGACCTTATAGTATTGTTAGCATATTATTTTAATGTATTATCATAACCACTGTTTTATATATAGCATTCTTCTATATATAACATTCTTATCATATAGCATTAACATATCATATATAACATTAACATATCATATAGCATTCTTCTATTCTTATATATAGCATTCTTTCTGTTAAAGTTCTTTGTGGTTTATGCTTTTTACATAATTCTTTCATAATTCTTTAATTCTTTGAGCAAAACTCCCCATCAAACATCAGGACACTCAAGGCAGTCACTCTTCTGGAGTTAAACAATACAAATAAGAAAACTTGTACACTCAATGCCAATAAGGGTAAGAGCAGTTATACTGTTCAGTATATTATATCAGAGCAGTATACAGAGTTCATCTGTTTCCAAAAACCACAACCAATCTTAAAAACAGAAACCATCAATATAACAAAATTTACAGCAATCAAATAAATATGTAATTATTTACAATGCTATATGAGGGACCAGAGAGTCTTTGAAGCAAATATTTTACAGGAAGTAAATTATCTAGTCAGAAAGGAATTATTTCTGTCTGAAACATTTTAAAATATTTCTTGAAGAGAAAGCATAAAGAAATGGATCCAGACAGCAGTTTAGCAAAGCCAGAGTCTTTCTTACATCACCATAAACTCTACGGAAGGACGTCAGTTGGGAATGAACATCTGGATGGGAAATTTTAGTCAGAGTAGTAACTATATCAATCACATTGATGATGTGCACAGGAGTCCAAAACAGAAAGAAAGCCGATCACAAGTCTTTTCTTGTAAGTCCTAACCTTCGGCTCCTTTTTTCTGGGTTCCTGTTCCTGTGGATCTCCAGTTACACTGGAGCTCTTGGCTTTTTGGCTCAAGCCATTGTGCAACCAGAGATAACATGTTAACATGATCAAAAATGGGATGACAAATCCCAACAGGATCTCAAGTAGCTAAACGGTCACTATAACAGACTGTGACTCCATTGTCCTCTGACATCTCTGCAATCCATCCTTGTCTTTGAGTCCTTGAGTGAAAAATATTGGTAGGGCAAAAACAAAGGCTAGAATCCAGATGCCAATCAGCTGAAGGCGCCTGTGCCGTCTTTCCAGTCTGTGCGGTATCATCCTGTTCGTGACTCTTGACTTGATGACATTGTGATAGCGGTGCACACTCATGGAGGTGACCGTCAGGACTCCAGCATACAGACTACAGTGACCCAAGAAGAATAGGATCCTACAAGACCAAAGGCCGAGTTTCCATCCAAACAGTATTCCACACATCACCACAGGAGCCAAGCAAAGGGTCAAAGCATCAGAGACAGCAAGGTTTAGCATTAGACTTAGGGTAAAGCTCAGATTTTTGTTCCACTCACGAGCAATGCTGATGATTACAACGATGTTGCTTGGCAAACCCACCAAACAACACAAACCCAGAACTACAGCTAGAGCGATCTGTTCTGAACCCACAGACGAGCTGTTAGATGTTAAATTGAAGTCTAATCTTAGCTCCATCATTCAATTTTCTTGTCTGGAAAATGCTGAACCTGAGCTATGACTGATTGAAGAACAGGGGCTACATTGACTCCTTCCACTTCTGTAAAGCAGTACCACAGCTTTGCTCTCATCTCATTATGAATTCACACTTCACCCTTAAAGGGGTCATAAGATGCTATTTAAACATTAAGCTTATTTTTAAACAATAGCTGCCTTGTTTCTGGTTTTCACACATTTCTTTCTCTTTTGTTTCTCTTCTCTCCCCATTTGCAAACTGCAAACATTTATCTCTTATGCTTATTTTTTTAAATAAAAAATATTAAAAGGGAGGGGATCACATCATGAAATAAATGTTTTTCTCCAAAACATGTTGGCCAAAATTACTGGCACAACTAGATTTGTTTATGAGTAAAATATCTCTGAAGTATATCCCCATTCAATTTTACATTTTTAGCACTCCAGGGTGACTCGGAACAAGAAATTGTCCAGCCATGGCTTCTTGTTTCACATGAGTATAAATATGAGGAAACACAAAGGCCAAATTCCCTTAATAATCAATCACAAGGAGTAAAACCAAAGAATGTAGTTCTGATGTGCAGCAAAAAAATTGTTGAAGTTCACAAAATAGAAATTGGCTGTAAGAAAACAGCTAAAGCATTGAATATTCCCATTTCCACCATCAGGGCAATAATTAAGACCAATCAACTAAAGATGTTACAAATCAGCCTGGAAGAGAACATGTGTCTATATTGTCTTAATGCACAGTGAGGAGGAGAGTTTGAGTGGCCAAAGACTCTCACAGCTGGAGAATTCCAGAAATTAATTGAGACTTTGGGTCAGAAAGCCTAAAATAAAAATGATCAAACATCACTACAAGTTGTTTGGGAGGGTTTCAAGAAAAATCCTCCTCGCTCATTCATAAACATTCTCCAGCATATGTCAGACATGACTGGAACTTCAAACGGGACTGGCTTCCATGGTCAGATGAAAGTAAAAAAAAAACGTTTTGGAGGGCAAACCCACCAGAAGGGTTTGGTGCACACACACTCAAAAAAATTATTTTTTGATGCTGTTCAGTTTATTTAAACAACTTATTTTGATTCAACACAATTGTATTAGGTTTCTGGTTCAAACGTGATTGCTTCATGTTAAATTGACTTGAAACAATTAATTTTGGACTTAACTTGACGATTTCATGTTAAAATAACATGTTTCAATCAAGTAAACCCAACCAGGACTCAATCAAACAGGACTTTCACTTCCCATCATGCTTTGCAAAGCAGCTGAACTGCATGTTAAAATAAAATGTTATTTTAAGCAGTTTTTAGCAAGATGAGAAAATGGAGATACTTTTTAATGTTTACTGTTCTATTATGTTGATATTTAAAAGTTTCTGTTATGTTAATAGTTTTGGGTTTACCATTGTGGTGAAGTGTTGAGCTTGTGGTTAGACTGAGGGTGGCTACACAAATTTAATCTATGTTGCAATCAATAAGCTATAATTCTGCTAATGGCAGTGATGAGTAATTATTTACTTGATCATTGCTTGATTGCAACAAACGTTATGCCTAGCATGCAAGCAAGTGTTGCACTGGCCGTTTTATTAAAAGCACAGAAAACTCACGCAAGTCTGCACAAGGGCACCAATCTGAATAGCAACAGTACTGGCTGGATCAACAAGAATGAATCATGTTCCGGAATCATTCACAAAATACGTCAAATGAAATTGGTGCGATTCATTAAATTAGGATGAATTTTACTCATCAGTACAATTAACCTAGTTTAAGTTCAAATTAATCAGTTCAAATGCGTGGAAATAGGTGTCATAAATGAATTAAGTTAGACCAACAAGTTATTTTTTTGAGTGCAAAGATAAAAAGTACCCCATGCCCACAGTTGAATATATTGGTGGATCTTTAACCCCTTAGCATTGCTGTAACATTTACCTAAACCGCCTAAAAAGGCATACCCAAAGTAAATTGCATGCTGTTCTTGATCCATTTGGAGTATATACAGGTTTTGGTCCCTTTTGAAATGTATGTGTTCCACAGCGGTACAGTGGAACGCTAACAGGTTAATGCTGTGGGCCTGTTATCCTGCTGGAGGACATCTTGTTCAGATAAATGGTATCATGGATTCTATCAAATATCAAAAGACAAAAAATCAGAACCTGACCACCTCTGCAAGAAATGTTATGAAGGCCCAATGGTTGGATCATCCATCAGGACAATGTTCCAAAACAAACATCAAAATCAACACAAAAATGTGTCACTGAGCACAAAATGAAGCTTCTGCCATGGCCATCACAGTCCCCTGACATGAACACTATAGAAAATGAGTGGAGTGAACTGAAGAGAAGAAGTACCATCATGAAGCTGGGAATTTGAAGGATCTGGAGAGATTCTGTATGGAGGAATGGGCTCTGATCTCTTCTCAGGTGTTCTCCAAACTCATCAGGCATTATTGGTGAACACTCAGAGCTGTTATCTTGGGAAAAGGAGGTTGAAAAATGTATTGAATAAAAGGTCGCCAATAATTGTGGGCAATGTGTTTTGTGTAAAGACACATAAATGCAAATTTCAGTAAGACATCAAAGGAAAGACTACCACTATGAAAAGAAAGTCTTGAAACGGAAGATCATACGTTCTCCCTGCATTGTTTGGTACTTACAATGAGCAGGTAGTACAGACTGCTGAGCGAATCACTGGTACAACCCTCCTCACTCTCCAAGAACATCCAAAGTGAGTAGAAGAGCTGGCAAAATCATTCTGTACCCCTCACACCCAGGCCACTTCCTCTTTGAACTTTTGTTGTCTGGTTGGCGCTACAGAGCAATGAACACCAGAATGGCGAGGCACAGGAACAGTTTCTACCCTCAGACAATCCATCTCATGAACAGTTAATGGCCCTACTTGGCAATAAACTTGTACAATATATAACACTATTGAACACACCACACTTATTTATATTGCCTTTTATTTGTACATAACATACCTGTACACATATATACGGTGTATTGTTGTATATTGTGTATTATTTCCGATATGCTTTTTTTTGTCAATGTCATTCTGTTTGGGCTGTGGCGCTTCTGTCACCAGAACAAATTCCTCCTCGTAAACATACCTGGCAATAAAGCTCTTTCTGATTCTGCATATAGTTGCTTCATCAACAGTATGTGTTCATCTACTGCAAACCACAGAAAAGCAATGAGGAACCAGGAAATCTTTAAGAAGTTCTATCAGAAATGTTGAATTATTTATTTCTGATACATTTTAAAATATTTCTTGAAGAGACAGCATAAAGAAATGGATCCAGACAGCAGTTTAACAAAGCCAGAGTCTTGCTTGTATCACCATAAACTCTACGGAAGGACGTCAGTTGGGAATAAACATCTGGATGGGAAATTTTAGTCAGAGTAGTAACTATATCAATCACATTGATGATGTGCACAGGAGTCCAAAACATAAAGAAAGCCACAATGATGCTGATTACAAGTCTTTTCTTGTAAGTCCTAACCTTCGGCTTCTGATTTCTGGGTTCCTGTGGATCTCGAGTTAGACTGGAGCGCTTGGCTTTTTGGCTCAAGCCATTGTGCAACCAGAGATAACATGTTAACATGATCAAAAATGGGATGACAAACCCCAACAGGATCTCAAGTAGCAAAACAGTCACTATTACAGACTGTGACTCCATTGTCCTCTGACATCTCTGCAATCCATCCTTGTCTTTGAGTCCTTGAGTAAAAAATATTGGTAGGGCAAAAACAAAGGCTAGAATCCAGATGCCAATCAGCTGAAGGTGCCTGTGACGTCCTTCCAGTCTGTGCAGTATCATCCTGTTCGTGACTCTTGACTTGATGACATTGTGATAGCGGTGCACACTCATGGAGGTGACCGTCAGGACTCCAGCATACAGACTACAGTGACCCAAGAAGAACAGGATCCTACAAGACCAAAGGCCGAGTTTCCATCCAAACAGTATTCCACACATCACCACAGGAGCCAAGCAAAGGGTCAAAGCATCAGAGACAGCAAGGTTTAGCATTAGACTTAGGGTAAAGCTCAGATTTTTGTTCCACTCACGAGCAATGCTGATGATTACAACGATGTTGCTTGGCAAACCCACCAAACAACACAAACCCAGAACTACAGCTGGAGCGATCTGTTCTGAACCCACAGACGAGCTGTTAGATGTTAAATCGAAGCTTACGTTGTGTTCCATCCTGATCAAATATTTTGAATCTCTAATGTTAGAAACAAAATGTACGAGTTACTAAGAGAACCCCTCCCACAAAACAACATATGCCAAAT
Source organism: Zacco platypus (assembly GCA_038088235.1). Lineage (NCBI taxonomy): Eukaryota > Metazoa > Chordata > Actinopteri > Cypriniformes > Xenocyprididae > Zacco > Zacco platypus. The sequence goes on from CM076075.1 coordinate 26,002,376, forward strand.
GGCATGCTCACCTATAGCTGTAAACATAAACAAAGATCACATATCATAGCCACAAGCAAAGGTTTTAGTAGCACTTTCATTAATAAGTTATTAGCAATATGACATAATATATCATATGATGAAAGATCAGTAATTACTGCACAAACAAATATGACAATGTGATTGAAAACTTCATGACAATTCAACTTAAATTTACATAAAAAAACAAAGGAAAAAAAAAGACCATAAAAACCACACAAATATGACATTTAAGGGGAAAAATGTCAAAACCCTGAGCTATTCCTGGCTGTGGGGTATAGCAAATGTGCCTCTGCAAAAATTTATTTTTCTGATTCATGTCAGTCGACCCATTTAAACACAAATTTAACAGCCCGTTTAGTTCCTTGGGTCAGAGAGAGCGTATGAATTGGTTAAAACTAGATTATACGATCGTTTTGGGTCAAATAAACCTCAGGGAGAGAAACAGAAGAAAAAAAAAGTATAATAAAGTATAATAAAAGTATAATAAAACCACACTTCATTAAAGGAGCTTAAGGTATTTTTAGAAATCAAATATATCATTTTAATATTTTACTTTGATCAGTCATTTTATTGATGACACCATATACTGTACCATAAATTTGCCACATAGCACATCAGTTTAATGCCAAAAATGTAAATATTTCCTTCATACACATTAAACAATACATAAACAAAAGGAAACCTGCGTAATCTCCAAGAGAACAATTTATTATAAAAAGCACTGACAAATATACAAGGTTAAAAAAAAGTCACTGAAACATTTTTTTTTCTAAAGACATTGTCTTCATCACTTAGTCAAACATAAAAATGTAGTTACTTGATGACAATGTTCAATAATATAGACTTGCAATGAATCTATAAAGGAGAAAAAAAAAGAAGACATTTCTACACAATGTAAAACCTCGGTGTCATCGAAACACCAGCACTTTATCCATCACCCCGTCCATTCCCATCAGACTGCGCTCACAGAGACAGCCCACAGTCAAGACAAAGCCTTATGCTTCTCAGTTGTAGATGAAGTTAAACCTGTGCAGGGGAATGAATAGGTTGAGCAAATTAATGAAAATAAGGATTTACAAACATTAAACCTTTCCTCACCAGCATTTTTTTTTTAAGTTGCCAGCCAGAACAGAGCCAAAAACTATTTCATTCTAGCTTCATGGATTCTTTTTTGTCATCACTTGAATGTGGAAAGTTTTATAAAAATTGCATTTTTTCAAAGTCTGTATCAGATATCAGATATGCGTGATGAAAACATAGATGAGTAGATCGAGCTCATCAACACCCCAAAGCTTGCTCAGTCCAGTACCTCGTCCTGGGTCGACATTTCATTCGCTAACATTAAGCAGTTTTGATTTATATGACTGGGAGTGTGACGAGACAGTTCACAAGCGAAACACGAGATTTGAGTTCACGAGAACAAAAGATTTTTACATAGTATTTAAGAAATTCTCGATGAAATGATTAGAAAAATAGTCTGCAGTTGTATTTGAAATGTTTTAACTAATTATCTTGTAATGAACGTCATTTCAGTTCTACTTTCAGAGTATGAATTATCATATGCATTAAAAGACAACAATTCTCAAGCACTGTAAAAGGTTTTACCATAAACTGGCTTCTCTCCTGTATAATTTCATATCTCTTCAGACCTCAGAACTGTACATGATTTAGTCATCAATCAAAGTCATCAAAGAGAGACCAATTTTCTTTTCAAGCATGATACAGAGCTAAGAGATGGTTACAAGTACACAGCCCAGCCTAAGATAGCTTTCATATTGGGAGATATTTTCATGCATCAGGGAGCCGCTGTCAAAATGTAACTCTGTTAATAGAGAGTGCCAGGTCCTGAGCACACATTCTACAAGACGAAACATTTGTCAGACGCTTATGCTCTGTTGCGCAACGAATCCTCCACCATGGTCTTGTAAGTCATCTCGTCACGTGATCAGTGAACTTTGATTCCTGCTGCACTACATATGACTCTGCAGCTCGTGTTGGATGAGCTGGATGGAATTGAAGCGACCAATATCCAGCTGAATGAAATGGTTATTTCTATAAAAAGCAAAATCTTGTCATTTTAATCTGGCGAAATCTTGTGCCACGAGATCATACCCCTAGTCATGACTGATGATCGCGTTATTTTATATATGCACATCTGCTCACATATGGTATTGATTTTTCTGCTTCTTTGCCTGTGTATTTTTCCAGAGATTCTGTAGTCTTTCAGAAGATGCGCAATAGCGCCCCCCTACTGTATAGCAATGAAAATATGGAAAGCCAGAAAATTCCATCAATGGTTGGAAAGAGTTCATTTAATTAGACACCGTCTATAAATATTGTTTAAATGATGTGAAGCTCCTTTACTAGATGCTTTTATAACCCACCCAATCAGTCTCATATTAACAGTAATATCTCACCTGCTCAGTAGTTGTGGAAGACTGGATATAATCGGGCCGTAGCCAGGAGCATTATCATAAAGTTCAAACAAGGGGGCAGCCACCAGCTTGTAGTTCTTTGGCACAGCAAACAAAGCTAAAGACACACGAAACACAACTTAAGCTGTATAATTACATTTTAGACCAGTAACATTGAGTAAACAAAACATTTTAACCTACCTTTCTCTTGCAGCTGTACTAGAAAAAGCTTCTTATGTTCTTTAGGCTTAGTGATGTGCGCTGGAATATAGGGGTACTGTGGAAAGAAACGAGACATGAAGCAAATCTTAGCGAGCTTGAAAGTGAACAAAACAATATATACTGTTAGTGATCCAGTGTGTGTCTGTCTGAGGAAGAAGGAACGGAGTAGTTACCACCTGAGGTGGCTCAAAGTTTGGTCTCCACCAGTTCCCAATACAGTCATCAATGACCCAGTCCTGTTTCACTCCATCCTGACGCCCCAAAATCTTGACAAGAAATTTAGGAATTATTCTGCAATGTATGTTTAAATACATTTCTGCTAGTTCTATTGCATAATATAGCATTTGACGTCACACAACATGGTACAATTCTCTGGCCAAGTCGACCTGGTATTAAAGGGTTAGTTCACCCAAAAATGAAAATTCTGTCATTAATTACTCACCCTCATGTCATTCCACACCTATAAGACCTTTGTTCATCTTCGGAACACAAATGAAGATGATATTTTTTATAAAATCTGATGGCTCAGCAAGGCCTGCATTGACAGCAAGTTAATTAACACTTTCAGATGGCCAGAAAGTTACTAAAGGCATATTTAAAACAGTTCACGTGAGTACAGTGGTTCAACCTTAATGTTATGAAGCGACGAGAATACTTTGTGCAACAAAAAATAAATGAAAAATAAATAATGACTTTATTCAACAATATCTGCTGATGATTTCAAAACACTGCTTCATGAACCTTCTGTTTTGAATCAGTGGTTCGGAGCGTGAAAGTAACGTGATTTCAGTAAACAAGGCTTTGTTACATCATAAGTGCTTTGAAATTTCAATGGTTCACATGACTTTAGCATTTTGATATGCGCTCCGAACCACTGATTCGAAACAAAATATTCATAAAGCTTCGAAGCTTCTTGAAGCAATGTTTTGAAATCGCTTTGAAGATATTGAAATGTTTAATAAAGTCGTTTTTTTAAATTTAGTTTTTTGGCGCACAAAAAGTATTCTTGTTGCTTCATAACATTAACGTTGAAGCGTTTTAAATATATCTTTAGTACCTTATGGGTTTAAAAGTGTAAATTAACTTGCTGTCAACGCAGGCCTCGCTGAGCCATCGGATTTTAATCAAATATCTTAATTTGCGTTCCGAAGATGAATCTTACGGGTGTGGAACAAAATGACGGTGAGCGATTAATGACAGAATGTTCATTTTTTGGCGAACTAACGCTTTAAGATGCGTTTTCCTTAATCAGATCACAAGAGGGCGATGCAGGCATAAAAGGGGTGTAAAACATTTGAGCTTGTCCACTTCTGACCACCTCCAGACATAGTCGAAAACGTATCAACCGGATTACTTTCCTAGTGTAACCGCTTTTGTGGTCAAATGCTTCCAAACAGCCACTAAAGACCGGCTACTGAACTAATGCTTAAACATAATGGGAAGCACGCTAGCCAGACAGGAGTTAACCTTTGTTAGCTGAAGACCCAAGTTTGGTTTTAAGATGAAAAAAATGTACCAAGCACAATGTTCTCTCACAATTTCTGATATCTAACACTCACTCGAAGCGTTTGGCGTGGTCCTGTGACTATCAGAGCAGAAACAAAAGCTCCCGTTCTCCATATGTTTTACCGTGGTCTCGGATCACGCTCTTATGTAAATTGCATGAGCTTATTTCGTCCATTAGATCGAAGGATATGAAAAAGCCCATACACTTACCCACCCATAGACCCTCCCCTCAAAGAAGTCATGACAGAAGTGGTCGAAATTGGACAAAAGAGACTAAAACACCAGGAGTAAAAGGGAATGCGTCTCCCTCGTCTACTTGTGATCTGATTCACCAGAATGTGTCTTAATACCAGGAGTAAACAAAGACCTCTGATAGGAAGTGTTTTATCTTGTCTTGGCTGATCTTTTAGCTCTAAAGTGAACAGATTGTAGTTAAAAAAAATCCTGTAAATGGCATCAAATATTAACATTAAATACAGTCAGAAAAGCAATGATACCTCCGTCATCAGTCGTTTCAAACCCTCCACCTCATCTTCTCCAGGGTTCAACTCTCCACCAGGACTGCAAAAAAAATGTAAAAAATTTATATAATAATATATATATAAACGTATGATGGAACAAACAAACAAAAAACAAAGAAAAGCAAAAAGTTCCTGTTGATAAGGTTAATCACTGAAACCGCACCTATTTTAATTGATTACTTCCACACAAACTCCAGTGCAGCAGTGGCCACTTACAGTTTGAAGAAGGTGGTTCCCAGCTGCAGAAGCAGTACGTGAGGGAGTCTGTGCTCGTGCACGATCAGAACCCCCTCCACCGTCCGCCGCATCCCGATTTTCTCAAACTCCTCCCGCATCCGCTGAAAGCGTGCGGCTACCGAGCTGTCCTTCTCATAGAGCGGCTCCTTGGTGCCGAATGTGTAATTGGTAAGTGGGTATCTGTGAGAAACAAACATCAATGTTCAGAAGGAACATTTAAATGAGCATATGATAGAAGGTTATTGATCAGAACACAGGACAGAAATGCAGGACCATAGTGGAAAATGTAAAAATGTATTAATCCAGAATAACTGATTTCTGCCATTTGAGATTTGCATCAGCTGCAGAATATCCTTCGGTGCATGTCACACAAATTTTATCATCACAGTACACCCTGATTTTTTTTTGCACTAGTTAGTCCGTCCAGGTATGTGGCAACCCGGTCCGGATTTTTCTTCGTTCTTCCGTTTTGAAGACAAGAACGAAGAGAGAAAAAATATGACCGTTCTCAGAACCAAAACTGGCCTGAGAAACAAGGATACAGAACCACAACAACAATAGGTGCCCACGTTGAAGGGCACTTCAACCCCACAAATAAAACCATAAAAAAAAACAGTAAGAAACAGTGAAACCAACTACTGCACATGGAATACAACAAAAACAGAATGCCATTTACTTTGTCCATTTACCATCACAACATATACATTCATGCATGTCAATATAAATGCAAGTAGATTACAGAATACATGAAATCGAAATCAGTAGATGTGGGTGTGTCTCAACCAGGATCCTAGGTCGTGAATCAGTATATAGTGTACATGGATTAGTGCACTGGTAAGGACACTAAACTAAAGATTGGGACACTGATTACTATTTACATCCTCATTGTACATCACTACTGGTATTCACGAACAGCAGCAGAATTGATATCTTTCTGACTTTATTTAATGTGACAAAGTACATTATGATAAATAAATATTTTTTTTTGTTTGTTACATATAAGTGCAACATTTCAGTCATAAATAAAAGTGAGTTTTATACTCTAACGGTCTAGCAATGTAGGTTTATGGTGAAATTAAAAGTTAAATAATGGTTTGTCTTTTTTTTAAGAGAGAAAAAAACATGACGTGTAGTGAGTAATTTCTGTTTCGCGCTTCTGAACTTTCGTTAAGCGAGCATAGAGAGCATTGATGCTCCCTGGTTTTCACGGTGCATTGTTGGACTTTTTAGGGAACGTTTCAGTGCATTAGAAGGATTTTGCGATTGAGAACCCCCTTAAAATGGCCGACTCCCTTATCAGTGCACCGACTACTGAACTAGGGAGCGGATTGAGACGCATCCAAACAGCAGAAGGCAGGACGGAGCTACATTGGTTTGCCATTTTCAAACGTTAATGCTCTTTTAAAAAGAGGCTTTAAAGCACCACTGGGATCGCTGAGCATTAGTTATGAAATAAAAGTAATTGCACATCGTTTGCAGTGGTGAATTCTACTCACAGGTTGATTGTTCTCTCCAGGGTGAGCGGTTTAGCCGGCTGGCTAATGTATTTATTACCGAACTGATTTACTCCACGAGGCCAACCGGTAGATGATCGATTCGGAGGTACAACTGACATCGTATGACGAATAATATAGTCGCTTCTTAATCTTTGCACTAATCACTTTTTTTTACTGTTGATTGCGATATTGATGGGATTGAATTGCACAGCCTTGGCGCTCGTTGGAAACCGTAACACGGCTCTGTTGTGAAAGCACATCCGGGACATCGGGCTTCTTCCTGTGTTACGACCTTGCGTTTTGCTTTACGGCATGTCGGCTTCTTGTCAATAAATATATTGATAAGTGAATTTTGTGTAGTTTTATATACGTTTTTATTACTGAACTATTTTTCTTGCTTGTTTAATCTACATTCATTTGCCGTTGCGAGTAATCACATGATGGAAAAACATAACCTTCTCAAAATAAATCGTATTGACTTGTGGTAAAGAATGAAGAAACAGTACAACAGACAGATAGATATAACCTATATAACTTGGATGTGATCTTCATTCGTTCATGTTAAGAAATGAGATATCCTGTGTGCTTTTAAAATACGTTTATTGTTTTACAATTTGTGTGTACATATTTTTAACATTATGTTGGTGGGAGTCAGGAACAGACTACATCCAGAATTAATATGCAACATTGGTTTCCTTTCTTGCTTTTGTGTCTTGCTGTGTTAATCTACATTCATTTTATTTACCAGTGCAATTAACCACATTATGAAAAAATATACAATGAAAGACTTGCAACCTATGTGAAAAAGCACCCTTCTCAAAATAAACCATTTTATGAGTAGTGGAGTTTAAGGAGTAGTGAAAAAATAAGAGTATAAACTAACACTGAATAAAAGCTATTTCTAATACAGTTATCACCCTTAGTGCAATTTCTTTTATTCCATCATAGTTCCCATCTAAGTCATCATTAGATGTTGCATCCTTGAGAAATCATACAAATCAATGCAGCAAGATTGCTTTTTAGGGAAATCATATAAATCAATGCAACAGTATTGCACTTAAATTCAACGCATTTGTAAGAGATCTAGGGTATTTTGCATTGCTATATGGCTGCCCTGTAAGAACAAAGTGCATTATGGTCTCTGAAGTGTTATCGGATGTTATGTGTTCATTTGCCCTCATCACATGAGGTTTGGCAGGAACAATAAACACATTCTTACCTAAAGCCTAAGGCACTGTCTTTGTTAGATAGTCGCTAATTTTGTTGTTGGGTTAAAAAATAAAACAGTCAACTGAAAACGTCAAATTAGAATACAGTGTATAATAATAATAATTAAAATATATATATTACATAAGTATAGTGCTCATCTCAAAGGCATTAACAGTTGCTGTTTCAGTCATCTTTAGCTACTTAATTAAGAATTCAACCAATGTGGTCAATACATTTGTATCAAATGAGGGCAAATATCACACAATGTATCAAAGACAACTATAAATTCTGCAAGGCTAGTCGATCAACTAAAAGAGAAATTGAAACAAAGATACTTGATGTCTTAAGAATATGTTCCAGAATATTACTGAGAAAAATACACTAAATTGTGCAAAAAGCAGTGCATTATTTCAGTTTTTTTTCTGTGAGGTCTGATTTTTAACCCTAGACCTCTCACATTAATACATACATAATATGATTAAACCAGTACTTTTTGTGTGCCTTTAAATATATATTGAAATACAAGTATGTGCTTCATTATAATGTCAATTTGAACAAAATATCTTAATTTTTTTTTTTTTTTTTTTTTTTTTGGGAAAATGAAATCACAGCTCCAAAAAGCAGAAACTCCAACACAGACTAAAGTGCATTCAAACTCTGGCCACAATGATGTGTGTTATATTGCATACAGTTCACATGTGTTGTAGTCGTTGGGGAAGGAAATGCTTAAATGCTTTCCATGGCATTTGAAGTTTCAATAGGATGCATTTTTATCATGGGAAAATATCTTCAAAATGATCTTGATGTAGCCTGAACTCCTTATAGGCTTTGAGAAGGGGTTATTGTAAATATTCCACTTCCAAAGAGTTGAATTGCTCCAAATGATTGGTAAAAATCCACCTTCCACCAATGGCCTACTAAGCGAATCTTCATGAAGGGCTGGTCAGCACAAGTTTACTTGATATATCACCTCTATATCCACTAGTGAGATAAATTTGAGCCTTCTCTTCTGGAATAATATGCAATCCAAGTGTCATGCTTTCAAATGGATCCCTCTTTGAGAAACAAAAAAGACAACCGTAAGAGGAGGTATAGATTTGAATGGCAAAAAACTATTGAGACAATATATGTGAACATTATAAAGGATCTTCAGATCGTACCTTCTCGTCTTTCAGGAGGGACCTGTGCTGGCTGTCATATCAGGTCTTCACTGCTCCTCATAGCCAGCGGTCGGGTACGTCTCTCCCTCCTGACCCTGAAACATGTACTGGGACACAGCAGCGGGGATGAGGGCGTTAGCCAGCTCCTGCAAATAAATAGTCCGTACAATAGGTTCTTAATCATGGAATTATCAATTTGAAAAATGTCACTTTTTGAGCTATTATGCAGCTGATTGTTTACACTCAAACTCACTGATTTCAGGTTTGGGTCCATTTCTGTGAAGTTCCACTCATTCAAAGGCAGACTAAATGTGAAGGGCTGTGAGAAAGAGTAGAGGTTATTGGTTAATCGGGGCATTTATGTTAAGGTCATTAATATGATCCTCTCGTTCGCTTGTATGTGTGTAAACAGTGGATTTGCTCTGTTTAGATTCATACTCACATCCATTGCTGCAGCACTGCTTTCCATGCTCTGCTGGTGACTCCTCAGAAGCAGCTGTAACTCCTCCAGGCTCATGTCGACATTCTCCACATTATCAGGAATCTCTGGTCTTTAACATACACACACAAGCACACAAGTTAAACTGAAATGTGAGTGGTGCTTGTCTGTGTAAAACAATATGTTTCAAGTTGTAGAGATTTGTTACTTGGACATGGATGATATAGTATACCTCTCCAGCATGGGTCTTTTAGCCCTTCTTTCTCCCAAATTAGATCCTCGGCCCTCTAGGACGGACTGTACCATGGCAACAGGGAGGACGGGGGGCTCAGCGCACACCTCACAGGAGCCGAGTGGTACACCATCTCCTCGTCCCTGCACCCCAGGACTCACCGGCTCTTCCTTAATCAGCATTAAACACTTTTCCCTAAACAAACAGATCACATGCTAATCCAAGGAAAACTAGGGCCCAGGAATTCTGTTGTCTATTTTAATTCTTCTGAGTTCTGGGTGTAATTGACAATATGCAGAGTTACAGTTATGGTTTTCGATAAGCCAGCTTGGGCATTTCCGGTAAACTATTAGCTGCCATTTTGTACTCGCTGTACATCAACACAAAACCGTCAATGGTTGACTTTTTAATGGAGTGTAACGGTGTCTGTAATTGGACACGCACACGCAATATTTTTCCAGCTCTTTGTGATGACCAGAAACTTGATTTGTTGACCCTTCTGAAACTGTCCCCATTTGTAAAACCTAATGTTTCAGGATGTAGGAAATGCAACATTTGATAGAAAACTTGTTCATTTATAAATAAAAGACATTAATTACCACTATAACCTGTAGATGGCGGCAGAGGAGCATATATTGACTCACATTAGCCATTTCCTGTAATGTTTTTTTCCACACGTTTCGTTTTTGAATTGATATATTAAAACATTAAAAAAATCACTAGGTTTAAAAATAAATTGTCAAGGTGGAGATAGAAGTTCTCACAAAGTCTCATGAAAAACAATAACTTTTCTTGTGAACGAATTACACAGAAAGCGAGCACCGCGCGCTGTAATCACTGACTGAAGCTGTCAGTCAGAGCAACACAAGCTCACCGATTTTGGCGCACTTGTGAAAACTTGTGCACAATAAATCCTTAATGTACAGTGCGTGTTGACGATGTTTTATTTTGTTGGTTTTTGTTTTTGTTTTTTTTACACGTAAATGTGAAAACTGATGGTTGAATTAAATTTTGCTGAGAGGGGTGCATCTTACATTTGAATAACTAGATTAATGCTAGGCCTGACTATTTAAGTGACTATATTCTGATTATAAACTAAGTATTAATCTATTGAAGCTGCAATGCAAAGCAGATGATTAGTGTTAAATGAAAAAATAATTGTGATTGTGATATTTCTGAAAAAATAATATATTATTTTTTTATTATTATTGGTACTGTGAGAAGTAGCCTACATTCTACTGTATTGTAGGAGCCTAATATATTTCTGTTATAATTTCTTCAAGTTAAACCAAACTTTTATTTTTGCAGGTTGTAGTGAAGATCTTTGAATTCGACAGGTTGCGTTTTGATGATATTTTCGTTAAACGAAATGAGAGGCTCCTCAGGGCAGCTCTGGTGATGGAGCTCATGTGGAGTGTCCTCATATAGTAATACAGCAACAGTGCCGCTCATTCACGCAGACTTCATATTTAAATAGCAGCCTTTTTGCGGTTTAATAGTCACACTAGTCGATATCGTGATTTGATTAAGTGTACAGCCCAACTTTTGGTTTGTTTATCCAAATTTTCTAACATTATGCATTATATAGTAAATTCCATTTTTATGACTGTATTCACTCCATGAATCCATACGCGTTTTTCGCATTGTGGAAATCAGGGCCCTACTAAACAAAGTGGCTAAAGGGATAGTTCACATTGTTTTCTCAGCCCAATATATTGTTCCAAACCTGTATGGCTTACTTAGCCTACTTGTGTTGAATACAAAAGAAGATATGAGCAATGTTTGAGCAATGTTCATGTGACTGTGTCCATAGTCCAAGTCAGTTGGGTTAAAAAACAACATTAATATTAAGTACAATTTTAATGTATGGACAAAAACAATTTTCCTTTTTGGGTAAGCTATCCTTTAACCCTACAAGTCGGTCCACTCACCTTGATTCCTCTGCCTGCATTTGTAAAGCCATGGTGGTGGATTGTGAAATTTCAGTGACATCAGAAATGATTGGCCCTCCTGTCATCGCACTGCTAGTGGAGCAGGATGCACTTTCTGTGGATGGCTGGTAAAACATAAAAGAGATTCTGTTTGTCATATTTTATTGATTGAGAAAGCCATCAAAACACCAGTTGTACGAGGCATGATACAGTGAGAATAATCCTCTCTGTCAGATCTTCAATCTTTAATATGAAAGCTTTCTCACCGACTGGATATAGAAAGATTCTTGCAAGGACTCCATGGAGTGGCTATGGCTGAATTTGGAGGCAGGAGGGGTGGAGCAGCCGTCATCCAGCATGAGAGGACTGAGGAGAAGGAAATATGCAGCATAAAAAGGAAAGAAGCCACATTATCATCAATAAGGGTTTAAGTGTCAGACACAAAGACCTTATGACTGTTGTTGAGAACTAAAATCCTATTGCACCCTACTAGTAAGACTGTGAAAGAAACGTCGGAACAATGTTGTTAATAGTAAGCCACTTAAAAGTTACTGCGAGGTAACAAGCTCTGGCTCTTGCAGTCCCTCTTACCCAATATGTTCTCATGCGTCACACTAGCTGACGGTGCACCTTTTAATAGAGTGTAGAGGGTCATGCGCTACAGTTCAGGTGTTTGTGGGTGCGTGTGTGAGGGCAAGAGCTCAGGAGGTCTGACTCAGCATTCAGGTCCATTCATCCCAGCGAGGGCAGTGAATTGTATCAGCTGACTGTTTCCAGCTGAGTTGGCCGTTCCCTCTACTGTGTTTGTGTTGGAACATCAGGCTGTTGATTGCTATTTTCTGTTTGCTCTTTTTTGTTTGTGTGTGTGGATACAAAATCAAGTGCTTCAGATTAGTGTTTGTGTTGAATGTGTGTGTTACAGATGAATAGGTACACTCACAGCTTTCTCTTCATTCCCACAGTGCTAGGAGTGTTGGACTGCATCTGGCTAAACAGGAACTGAATCAGCTGTTAATTTAACAGAGAAACAAAGAGTGATAAAGCATTACTCAGTCACTATATCAGCCCAACAGCATCTATTCAAATAATGGACACTGTGGGCTGTATTTCTTACCTTGTTCATGACTTTCTGCTGCTGTGTGTGATTCTGCCTCAGTGACACCACCTCCCTCCACAGAACATCATTCTGCCTACATGATAGATAGATAGACAGATTATAGGCTATAAACTGGGGATCATTTGGTCACAGCTGAAATGGTAGGTAATTGTTGAGAAAGTAGTCGTTGTTTTCACCCAGATTCGAGTGTAAGGTGATCTACATTTTATCTTTTATGCCACCTGAAAATATTTGAGAACTCCCGATATACAGTGTTTGGGAGTAACTAGTTACATGTAACAGAGTTACGCAATTTAATTACAAAATGAAATGTAACTGTAATCAGTTACTGGGGAAAAAAATGTGTAAATAAAGGGATTGTTCACCCAAACATGACATTTCTGTCATTAATTACTTACCCCGATGTCCATATGCCTAAGACCGTTCATCTTCGGAAGACAAAATAAGATATTTTTGATGAAATTTAACTACTTTTCTGGACCTTGAATGACAGTAATTATGTTACTTTCCATGGTAGATAAAAAAAACTCGTATTTCATCAAACATATCTTAATTTGTGTTCTGATGATCTTACAGGTTTGGAATGAGATGAGGGTGAGTATTTAATGACAGAATTTTCATTTTTGGCTGAACAAACCCTTTAAATTACAGTTACTTATGAAAATGTTAACCATTACAAAGGGGGTTACACATCTGAATATTTTCTGTAAAAAGCTAGGATATGTTGAATAATATTAATTTGTTTATTGGATTTCTTTTCCAAATTGCATTGACTGCTCTAAAATATGAGTTATGAGACACCGATGTTTTAGGCATTTTGGAGACAGAATAGGACACATGATTATTCAATAACTATTTTATTTCCTAATTGAGATTATGTATATGCTTGATTTTTTTAAGATTAACAGTTTTTTTCAAGGCATTGTTAGATGCCAGTGTTTCCTGTCATACACTGTAAAAAATTATTTTCATAATTTCTCAAAACATTTTTTCTTTTGTCAAATCAACTTTAGTAATTAATGTGCTTCAGATAACATAATATTTTGAGTTTCTATCCATTAAACCAGTTACCTTCGTTGTATCAACTCAAATTTTTAATTTTAAGGCGACCATGTAACTTACTTTTTTAAGTTAAACCAAAACTTATTTTTTCTTTTACAGTGTAGTTATGCAAAGAATTGATTTCAAAAACAGTATCATAGCTACGATTTCTTATGATTTTAAATCTGTATTTTACCTCAGAACAATCTCAAAGTAAACTAAAGTCTGATTTAGTTCAAGTGATGAAGGATTTTGAAAGTAATCAGCGTTGAGTACTACTGTTTGGTTAACCCTGCCTGGTTTAAATGTTTGAAAATAATTAACAGTTCAAAACATTTGTTAGAAATTTAGAAAAGTAATCAGTTGTAATCAGTTCCATTACTTTAGTAAAGTAACTGAAACACAACGCATTACATTTAAATGGGGTAACTTGTAATCCAAAGTAACACTACTGATTATTCAGTCACCGCTAATAAATATCTACCTATGGGCATCTGGTCAGACCACTGCACTCCACCTGTCAAGTGAGCTACTGAATGTTCTATTGAGGCAGCTTAAACAAAACACCAAACCACTGAGATTCACAATGCAGAGGAGCCAATGAATGAGCCAACTACAGAAGTAGGTGAAAAGTTAGAGAGATAATAGAGGTGAAAAGTCAAGCTGTTGTTTGGGGTTCAATTGTTTTGTTACTAAGGGTGAGGATATGCAGTAAAGGATGCCATGAGATTAACCGTGTATGCGTGTTAAACGTCTTACTGTTTCATATCCTGCATCTGCATTTCCATGTTTTCCTGTTGGCTGCGTAACACCTGCACTTCATACAACAGCTTACTCAAGTCCTCCTGCCGCACTTTGGTCTCTTCACTTTTCACTATTGACACCTGTGAATACACAAACACATACACTATTGTGCAGTATTGGGTAAACAAACCTTCAGCTTTCTCCTCTGTGTGTGTGCGTGTCAGAGCCTCTGACTCAGATGATGTGAGTGGATAAAACAAAAGCGAGAACCACTTAAAAATGAGACGTCTCACCTTGCGCTTAATGTGCTCAAGCAGATGCTCATGGCCCTGGAGGAAATAGAGGTGCTGGAACTCGGTGTCATCTCGCTCTGGCTTCACCAGCCCACTTTGCTCAATATTAACCACCTTTCTGAAGCCGTCTGAGAGAGAAGTGAGAGGTTAGCACAAACGCTCTTTCAATCTGGAGTGTCTGCGATAGTTTTGGGATGTTTGTCAGCGCAGGCTGATACTTACACATGTTGAGCTGGCGTACGAAGCTTGCCATGTTATTGTGTTTGAAGTATTTGGGCAGAACCTCCTTAGCAAATCTGCCTTGGTCAAAAACATGGAAGCTGGTGCCCGTCTAGAATGAGGGAAAACAAAGCAAAATGGAAAACATGTCTTTGCTTTTATTATAGTTTTAAAGCACAGATCGCATGTGTGTATGAAGGTTAGATTTTTATTTTCTTCCTCAAGCTTTTACTGAAAGACATTGTTTAAATGCAAAACTGAGACACATGATTGTGGTAAATCTGAGAGAAGAATCTGCTAAGAGCCGGGCCAGCCTATTTTTCAACTTCATTGAGTTTTCATTATCTTCTTGGTGTTATTTATTTATTGCCTTTTTTTGCACACACAAGCGGAATGTAAATGATTTTTGAAACAGGATTTTTAGCAAATGAATTCATCTGTACAGTGCTGAAGATTCATATGCCAAATTTATGTCAATTAAACTGAAATATAGAGATGGAAAAAGGCATTTACACCAGAAGATTATGAATATAATCATTATGCCGTCTCAAAGTATTGATGCAAATAAATTATCTTAAAGAGTTTGGCAATGATTTTTGTGGTTCTGAGTTCAGTCAATATTTTTTATTGGCCTTTGATTGGACTTTTCATTGATGTTCATTTAAAATGAACTTTAAATATTTTCATACAGATACAGTACGAATAGCCTGTATAAACAGAATGGATATAGAGAATATTATGCGTTTCTTATTAATCATTCTGATGACCTAAGTTAGATCATCACTGATAATTGTAATAAATCCACATTCAGTCTTCTTTTAAAGCACATTTCCTCAAAGATCAACACTGATTCAACATATTTTCATTCTGAAGAATAATATTCCATATTTACAAAAGGCTTTAAAATAAACTGTTAAAATGCACATTATAAAATATACTTTTTATATGAAAATTTCTCTCGAATTTACTACAGCTAAAACAAATGATCAAAATATTGGAAAATATTGTTTACAACAATCTTTTTTTCTACTCAAATTTCAATATCAGACAAATATTTAATCCATTTTAATATTTCATATATAGTTTTTCAATCAAAGTTCCATTGACCCCCTAGAGCTCTCTTAAAGCCCAATAAGGGTCCTCAGAAAATTATATATTATACATATATATATATATATATATATATATATATTTATATATATATATATATATATATATATATATATATATATATATATATATATAAAATGTTTTTCTGTATTTGCAATTTGGGGTAGGAAAATATTTATTTTAAATCAGAAAGCAGACACCACTGTTAACTAAGTAAATATATTCCAATATTTTAGTCATTGATTTAGCTGCAGAAAAAGTCTAATTATTGAATTTAGTGAACATGTTTAAGCTTACTATTTTTTTCACAACAAAAGTCAATATACATGACAATAAAGCATAGCTTTGAATACATTAATGCATAGCTGCCATTTCATTGCATGGGATCATCATATTTGGAGGTCCTTGGCATTAAAATGTTTGAAAATCCCTGACTTGCATTTAAACTTTTAAATGTGTTGCTCTGGCTATCTACTCAAAAGACCCACAACAGTCCAACACGATTTCCTTAATTAAATGGCAAAAATGGTTTTCTTCAAAGCATTTCTCAAATCTACACAGTTTATTATATATATATATATATATATATATATATATATATATATATATATATATAAATGAATCCAATAGGAAGTACTCACAGTACTCCAGCAAATCAGATGATTGGTCTCTGGGTCCTCCACAAGAGTCCAGAGTTTAGTGAGGAAAGCAGGTACATTGCTAGCATATCCTCCATCCACACCTATAGAGCCTGGGTTCTCCTGCATGACTACACTTGGACTTGAACAGATGAGTCTTTAATCCAGAAGTATTTTAGTCCATTTCCAAATCGATGCTCTCTTGGGATTGGCAAGACTAGATTGGCGGTGCTGATGCTGCTCCTCTCTCCTTCTCCTCCTCTCTCTCTCTGTGGCCTAGTCACAGGGCCATATTGGTCCCTGCCATTCCCACAGGTCAGAGTCAGCATAAAGCAATGCCCTGCAGCATCACCACTATACCCCCCTCACTCAACAAAGGGTCCCACAGGAGAACAATACAGACCCACACAAAGCCTAGAATAATGCCACACTCTCACGCCAAACAACACAATGACCAAACACAACCTGCACAGGAGAGTGTGCTGGGCAGATGTGGGGGGGTTTTGTGTGGATTTTGAATTGTCATTCATGATGTTAAGGTTGTTGTTCAGAAAAAAACCTGCTTGTCTTCAAGAGGTGGAACATTTACAAATATATATATATATATATATATATATATATATATATATATTTGTATATCAGGTATATATATCAAATATATATATATATATATATATATATATATATATATATATATATTTATATCTGTAAATGTTCCACCTCTTGAAGATATATATATATATATATATATATATATATATATATATATTTGCCTGTCTGTCTGTCTATGTATTATTAATCTATCTATCTATCTATCTATCTATCTATCTATCTATCTATCTATCTATCTATCTATCTATCTATCTATCTATCTATCTATCTATCAATCTATCTATCTCATTTGGAGCTTTCTTGGCATGGTAAAAAGAAGCTTTACTTTGTCAAATTATTAGAAACACACATACATATACAAATAATAAAATAAAAATAAAGAGCTCTACCTTTATCAAACCAGCAGGGTTTTCCTTTAAAAAACAAACAAACAAACAAAAAACATAAAATAAGCAAAATTGCTCTACCCTTCTCTAACCAGCAGGGGGACCCATAATCCAGATATGCAGTATTTTTTTTTTATCTCTACCTCTCATTACTCATGCAACACTAATCATTTCAACAGATAGCTATTTTTGTCATAAAACAGCACATGTATTATGGAATCTGTTTCTGTAGTTCCTTATGATCACTCTGCAAAGTTCTGCATCAAGCAAAAAATAAATAAAAATAAAATAAAACTCAGCAAATTCACATATACACACACAGGCAGCTAAATAGATATGAAATCCAAAAGCTAAGGTTACTAAAAGTTGGGGTGACACAAAACTTAGTACAGTAATTTCAGTTAACGGGTACATTAATATAATTTTCAATGAACCTATTCTTGTGAAAAACACGTTTTCTATAGGCATTGAATCCACTGTGACAGACATTATAAATGCTTCTGTAGTCATTCAGGTCAAAGCCTGATTCAGTTAAACATGATTAGTAGCTGACGCATGCAAAATTAAAATCACTGGTCAGCATCTGTATACGCCAAACAGGTCACGGACCTTCATGACGACTTACTTCCTCACTTTCAAGCTGCAGCACTATGTCACCGCAAGTCATTTCAAGGAGTTCGTTTAGAGAAATCTCATGCACATCCTGTGGTTGCTGAATTAAGTTTCAGCATTAATTTCAGGAGTCAACATCAGAAGCAGCAAGTAATTGTTCCCATGTATCACATTCCAGTAGGCACATTTTAATTAGTGCTACAGGAAGAAGGAAGTGTTTGATTTGCATGAGGATGCACACATCTGTCAGGTGTGTTGTCATGTGGGAGGTAGGTCTGTGTTTTTGTGTTTACAAGTGGGTAGTGACTAGTTAACGGACCATTTGCTAGCCATTAAAGGTAGGCAAGACTTATTAGTTGCTAGGCATTTACAAATTAATATATTCTGAGTAGATTAAATAGACTCATGGATCAATCTGCTGTTTTTCAGCAATTTCCATCTTAACAATTTTCTCCAGCTCTTGAAGTTATCCTGCAACTTCAGAGGATTTATTGTACTGCTTCTGAGATAAATCACAGTCAAGATATTGACTGCTCACTGAAAACAGCAATATTGGAGGTACTAATATTAGCTCTGTACTTGAACTGCATGGACAAACTGCACCTCCATATCTGTAATTACATCTATACTGTATAAGGGATAGTTCACCAAAAAAATGAGAATTTTGAAGAATGTTGGTAACCAAACAGTTGATGGTAGCCATTTACTTCCATAGTATTATTTTTTCCTACAATGGAAGTCAATGGCTACCATCAACTGTCTAACTATCAAATGCAGATGAGCTTTAGAAAGTTTTTTGAACACCTGTTCAATTTCTCATTAATGCAATTATCTAATCAACCAATCACATGGCAGTTACTTCAATGCATTTAGGGGTTGTGGTCCTGGTCAAGACAATCTCCTGAACTCCAAACTGAATGTCAGAATGGGAAAGAAAGGTGATTTAAGCAATTTTGAGCGTGGCATGGTTGTTGGTGCCAGACGGGCCGGTCTGAGTACTTCACAATCTGCTCAGTTACTGGGATTTTCACACACAACCATTTCTAGGGTTTACAAAGAATGGTGTGAAAAGGGAAAAACATCCAGTATGCGGCAGTCCTGTGGGCGAAAATGCCTTGTTGATGCTAGAGGTCAGAGGAGAATGGGCCGACTGATTCAAGCTGAAAGAAGAGCAACTTTGACTGAAATAACCACTCCTTACAACCGAGGTATGCAGCAAAGCATTTGTGAAGCCACCACACGCACAACCTTGAGGCGGATGGACTACAACAGCAGAAGACCCCACCGGGTACCACTCATCTCCTCTACAAATAGGAAAAAGACGCTACAATTTGCACGAGCTCACCAAAATTAGACAGTTGAAGACTGGAAAAATGTTGCCTGGTCTGATGAGTCTCGATTTCTGTTGAGACATTCAGATGGTAGAGTCAGAATTTGGCGTAAACAGAATGAGAACATGGATCCATCATGCCTTGTTACCACTGTGCAGGCTGGTGGTGGTGGTGTAATGCTGTGGGGTATGTTTTCTTGGCACACTTTAGGCCCCTTAGTGCCAATTGGGCATCGTTTAAATGCCACGGCCTACCTGAGCATTGTTTCTGACCATGTCCATCCCTTCATGACCACCATGTACCCATCCTCTGATGGCTACTTCCAGCAGGATAATGCACCATGTCACAAAGCTCGAATCATTTCAAATTGGTTTCTTGAACATGACAATGAGTTCACTGTACTAAAATGGCCCCCACGGTCACCAGATCTCAACCCAATAGAGCATCTTTGGGATGTGGTGGAACGGGAGCTTCGTGCCCTGGATGTGCATCCCACAAATCTCCATCAACTGCAAGATGCTATCCTATTAATATGGGGCAACATTTCTAAAGAATGCTTTCAGCACCTTGTTGAATCAATGCCACGTAGAATTAAGGCAGTTCTGAAGGCGAAAGGGGGTCAAACACAGTATTAGTATGGTGTTCCTAATAATCCTTTAGGTGAGTGTATGGTGACAAACCTGTCCCTTGTATTTGCAGTCATGAAAAATAGTCAAGAAAGTTCATGCAAAAGACAATTTTAGCAGTCTATAAAATAATATATGAAATAATTTGACTATATATTATTTGGCACGCATTTAAAAAATATATTTATTTTGGTTAAGCATTAGTGCAATGTCTGACAATTTTGCAAATAAAATAAAATAAATAATTAAAGAATGAAACTTGATTTCTGTTGATTTCACTTGTGTCATGGGTGTTATCAATGTTAAAAAAAAACCAAAATACAAAAATTTGTGGAAAACTACTTTCAAAGTCAAAGTTCAAAGTAGGAAGAAGTTTGTTCAAATCTCAGCATGGTAATTTTGCCATCATATTGCGAGTTATACATTTTTATGAATTTTTCTTTTCCCAAGCGGTTCATTTAAAAACCATTGGTTTTACAACCCTAATCGGTGAAATAAAATAATAAAATAAGTTAAAATAATAAAGAACAACAGTCAAGTTGTTCTTTATAAAGTTATAATGTCAAGATATTAATAAATAAATGCCATAAGCTTTCAAAACATCAACAATTTGTGAGTCTGAAATGTCGGAATCCAGCCATAATTTACAAATGATGAAATGTTGATAAATATTTTTCAATTCGGCTTTAAATCTGCCACAGTACATCACGTCAGCATCACAGAGCCACGAAATCACTGGCGTGAGGGTCAAAGAGCACATGATGTAGGATTTAAAACTGCCATCAGTGACTGCAGTTGCGAGGTCAGTCATGATATTGTTATTAATAAAGTTGAGAGCCAGGATTAATCAAATGAACTGATGGCCTCGGTTTGAACAGCTAAGGTGGCAACGCAACAGCGTTTATGCTAATGCTAATCTGACCAAACACATAATCCATTAGTGATTAAACACTATGAGGAATTTGTACCATGAACACATCCATCCATATCCTTTTATAATCTACTACTTGAACATAGAAATCAGCGAGAAAATGCATAGTTAATAATCAAACAGAAACAACTGAGTCAACTATATACTTGTAAGATGCAGCGATGACCCCGAGGGTTTGTCAAAACAGATTATGGAAGACGAGAAATATGAGGGTCGTGTGTATGTGCAAGGGAGCGAGAGAGGAAGTATCCAATCACACACACTTCAGTCTGACTGGTGTGTTAGGACTGTGACGTTTAGCTACAGGTGGAACTAAGGCCATAAGTGAGATCAAAGCCATACGCTTCCAAAAAGAGAAATACATTATTCATATCTAAAATGAGTCTGCATTTCAGTTTGTGAGGGACGAAAGGGGAAATGCAGAATGATGATTATTTTAGCATCATCTTGACCATTCCTCATACTACGGACTTTCAAAATATTGGCGTTTGTAAGATGTTTTCTGTATTATTTAATTTTTCTTTTTTTAAAAAAAAGGTCTCTTTTCTCAACAAAGCCACATTAATTATGCATCATTACCCCATTCTTCATTCAGAAATCATTCTAAAAATGCTGATTTGGAGCAAAATAAACGTTGAAAACAGTGCTTACGGAGCCCCTAAAGGGACGTGGTGGTGGAAAAAAACGGGATGGGAGGAATTTTTTTAAAGAAATCTTTTGCGTTCCCTCGCAAAACTTTGCGTTCCTTCGCAAAGATGTTTGCGTTCGCACGCAAAGATGTTATCGTTCCCTTGCAAAACCTGTTGTGAGCTTGGACAAAACCTTCCTGTTTAATGTCCCTCTGGCTGGCAGTAGTGTTTATTAAGTCAGCTCCGTGCATTAATACACACAAATAATGTGTGGCTCATTTAGAGTTTGAACTTGTTTGACACAAATATAAAGAAATGCGGTCAGTGCTTAAGGAGTTGGCAATACAGTCACATATTCGAGCTTCCCGGATCAATAACTCGTGAACTAAACGTTGTTAAAACACAAATGCAGCTATTTCCAATCAAAGTAACCTATACAACGAGCTACAACAACCCAATTTTCAAACATCTTTGCGAGGGAACGCAAAAGATTTCTTTAAAAAAAATTCCTCCCATCCCATTTTTTTCCACCACCACGTCCCTTTAAGGGGTCCTTAGTTGCTTAATATTTTTCTGAAAACCAAGATACATTTTTTTCAGGATTCTTTGGTGAATAGAAAGTTGCAAAGAAAAGCATTTATTTGAAATAGACAACTTTTGTAACATTATTAATATCTTTACTGTCACGTTTTGATCATTTTAATAGGTCCTTGCTAAATAAAAGTGTTAATTTCTTAAAATCTTACTGATTTCAACACTTAGAATGGCGGTGTATACACAGATTTCAAACGTAGGCCTACCTCATATAGCCTACAACTTGTGTACTTCTCTTGTCAAGCTTTCTTCTGGCTGACTTGAAAGCATGCAAAATAGTATAGTGGTGCATTAAAGTGCCTCTATAATGATTTTTTTTAATATTACCTTTCATACAATGTATCCGTTTGTGAATGTAAAAAGTCAGCAAAGATCAAAGTGCATAACAAATAAAGTTAATATCTCCTAAAAGAAAGAATCGATTCAGCACCTAACACGTGCACAATGCCAGCCTGTGGTCTTCCGTGAACGACGTCTACTTTGACCTGCCCTCAAACACTGAGTTGAGTTTGGTTCGTGTTGTCAACGTGTCGAGAAAATGCTGTTTTCAGCCCTGCGAATCCACTTTGCATGCACTTCAGAAGGATAAGGACTCGCCCTGGAATTGATCGAAAAACCGACGCCATTGTTCGTATCTCATTTAGAAGGCTGCATACGTCATCGAGGCGCCTCAGTTAAGAAAAGTAACCGTTACATTGCAAAGTAAGAAAGAAATTAGAGTATCTTACACCTCTCGATGAATAACAGTCAATTTTTTTACGGTTACTTTTCTCAAATAGGACATCTTTGGTGACGAATGCAGCCTTCAAACAAAGTCGTCTATGGCTGCCTCTGAAAACTGGAAAATGCTGCCTTCAAAGGACACATTTCAAGAAAGGAAGGCATCGAGGCACGTCCTAATTCAATGTTAGCTTCACTTCCTGTTTCCTGAGATACCTTCATCCGATCGATTTTATGAAGGTAGCATATCCTTCGCTGCCTTTGACATCCCACTTTCCATTTCTGTGACAGTTGAGCTAGAAAAATTAAGATGGTGTCCGAAAGTTGCGTTTGCAGGTCAGTTTGTAATGTAAATGTACATTTTTGACCAACATTTTCCACTTTTGAGGTAATTTCTGTCGAGAAATTACTACTGGAGATAGTAATTAAATATTTGTTTTGCTCTCAACAAAGCTCACGCTATTTTGCTGTAAATCATTGAATCAGTCTGTCCGAAATCAGTTTTGTGAGGTGCCTTCATGCACAAACGCTGCTTTACAAGTCATTGGCTGATAAGGCAGCGAGGCAAAAAGTTAGCTGCCTAGGTTTTCGGATGCAGCCTTTGCTTCAAAGGCGACCTCCAGAGAACGCAGCCTCCGAAATGAAGAGGAAATGAGATGCTTGTGTAGAGATGAGGATGAAGCCAAGCGTCCGGAGCTGAAACTCAGATATGTTCATAGGCGTTTCGTTTAACGCAACTGCAGTAGACCAATCACTACAGACTTGGCTGTCTGACCAATCAGAGCAGAGTAGGCTGGCGGAAAGGAGGGGTTTAGAAAGACTGAATCTTCCACCGAACCGTTTTCAGACTCTTTGAGAAATAAGGTGATGTGGAATGTTTATTATGAGAAAATTGAAGGAGTGCAAAAAAAAAATGAAAAAGTGTTTTTTGACCTTGGAAGCATGTAAATATATTGTAGTAGACCTCCAAAACAAAATGAAGAACCTTTAGTTTAAATAGCATATTACAGACTGGAATATCACAGACCTGAGCATTGTTTTTACCAGGGCAAAAAAAAAAAGCCCTTGCAGTGATTTTTGCCATTAAGCACTACTCACATTTTCCTCCTTTTTTATTATGTTAAAAATGTTTACAAAAAATGAATCAAACATTAAAAAAACAATTAAACAAAAAATAGCCTATAATCTAAAATACATATAATCTAAAAAAAGAAGAAGAGAGGATGAGAACAAAGAATAGTCTGGTTTAGCAGATGGTGAAGACAGTTTGTTGCCCTCGCACAAACCAACAGCAAGACCGGTTAGATGATCTGTGAAGGTGATGTTTACAAGTGTTCAAAGCCCTTTCACATTCTCCGCACTCGCAGGCTCAGAAAGCATGCGACCAGCTGTCACTCGATACTAGCATGTGTGTTCAGAGCAGAAGTGTCCAAAAACATCTACACAATTGTTGGCTTGTCTTTCCACATGATTTCAGACACTTCCCTTGCCCTCACATGCCATGTTGCAAACAAAAACAATGCAGCCACTTAAGGTCGAAAGGACACTTATCCTACATAAAGTGAAGAGTTCTTCAGTGTTTTCAACAAACCAACTGACTCCTACTTTTGTAAGATTTTTCGATAATAAATGAAATTCAAACGGATGACCACAGTACGTGGAATAATATTAATGTATATAAACATGGCTAAAGCTGACCCTTGATTCTACTTGGCATGCACAAAGTCAATATAATTCTGTCTGAAAAAGTCAATGCATGAAATTAGAGCCAATTCACTGTAATAGGCATCCATAATGTGCCTTTATCAAGTCTGCTCTGTTTGATTAACCAGGGTAATGCAGGATATTGTGCGCTGTGATTATTGATTAATCTGATGCTGAAGCTGAAGTGTGTAATTTCAATTGGAATCACAAAATGAAATTGCAAAAATAATTATGGTTTGCAAACAGGTTTCCCAAACACTCCCCCGTTCACCCTTGAACATGTATGTAAACTTCACAGTTCACCTTTGACTCAAATAATTCATTCATATTTGTTATATAAAACAGACACAAATACTGTTTATATTGGATCTCCACTATTTATTATTGTTGTCATTGTGTTTTTGGTCCATTTCTCGCTCTCCCTTTCTTTATTTCCTTGTTAGCTGCTTCTCGCTGAAGTGGCTCTGGCTTTGTTTTATTCAGGAGGTAACTGAATGGCAGAGGCACTTTTGTGGCCTAAGCCTCCTGTCTGCTCTATCTCCCCTCCTCTCTAGGCCTGTGCATTATTCAGAGACATTGCTGGTAAGAGCCAAGTCCCCAAAGTACCATTCCTTCTGCTCCACAGAGCTGCTCCTGAACAGCAGAAAGCACAGTGGCTGAAACGGCTAATCTCTTTTTCATTCTTAGTGATGTAAAAGTTGGAGCAACACATAATATCAGCGGCGGACGGCTGAGCACGATGGTCCTGGACATGTTTTGAAAGTGCTGTTGCTGGGGATTTCAACAGATGGTTTTCTTCTCCGGTGTAAACAGAAAACAAAAGTACTTGTTTTTTTTTTTTTAAATGTTTTAAAAACATTATCAAACACTAGAGGCATACTCAGAATATGAATGATGGACAAGTAAACATATTTTACCACCAAAATGTACTTTGTGAATGGATATCAACATCAGTGAAATAAAAATTTACTTAAAATCTGAACTTCTGTTTATGTTTGCTGATCAATGTTTATGTGAATAAAAGCCTGAATTCAATCTTTCATACAAAGTGATCCTCTCTTCAGGAAATTTGGACTAAAACTCTCAATTCATATGGATTAGTTTTACAATCTCTTTAGGAACATTTTGAAGCAACAAAGTGGTAGTTGGACTGCCAATGGAGGGACAGGAATCTCTCTTTTGAAACAACTTCATTTATTTTTCTAAGATTAACAAAACTCTTATGGGTTTGGAACGACATGAGGGTGAGTAATTGATGAAAAGCTTTTCATTTTTGGGTGAACTAACCTTTTAAATGCAAGCCGGGTCATCCTCGATGTAATTTTACACAACCCATTTTTCTAATGCCCATTCAGGGGAAGTGGTTACATTCATGGCATACATAAAACATCTTTTAACATCTTTGACAGTCATTGCCATCCTTTTCTGAGTAATGAATGTACAGAGTCTCTATAGTTTTCAGCAACAATCCTTTTAAAAGAACATTCTTGGTTCAATAAAAGCACAATCGTAAGGATTTGTGTCGTATTGATTATCCACTTGTTCCTGCTTTTCTTTCTACTTGATTTTTTTTTTATACATAAAGCTAAATATATTAATCTCATAATTAAGTATTTAAATAGCTATTATATCTAAATGAAACTGTGCTCTCTTTGTTCCTCTCTCTATGTCTTTATGTAGTTGCCCAGCAAGGACTAAATGGTGACAACGTGTTCCTGGAAACACAGAGGATTGAGATAAGCTATTCCATGTAAGCCAGATCACTAAAGCAACCAGAGGCCATGACAACACTTGTTTCAACACCTTGTCTCCCAATCCGGCCAGATCAAAGGCCTTCAGTGGGCCTTCTCCAAAGGGAGGTGCAAATTACTGTCAGTTTTGTCTATAAAAAAAAATGTAAAAACCCCGGAGAAGACATTTTTTTCGTTTTGAAAATGCTTGTAACCAGAATGCTATTCATATAAATCCTCTGGGAGCTTTTTAGCGAGTACTGGCCATTACTGTGGCATCTTCATGTAAACATGTAGAATCAGCTAAAATGAAAAAGTTTGTTTTTGATCAAAACAAACAAATTTAATTTAAAGGAACCGCAGGACGCTGTATAGAGCCATTACTTTGAAGTGTGTAAGCGGCAGGGACACATATGCCGTCATGTGTTAATGCTGAATGTCCCATCATATGCTTCCAGTGTTTCATGGGATTAGAGTGGATTTAGTGTAAATGCCTGTAATTTCTAAAAGGCTTGAGAGATTAAAAAGTAAAGTAGAAATGACGATTTCATTTGATCACCACTCTAACCAAAAACAAGAGCTGAATGATATGTTAAATGCATAATATTCTCATATACTATCAGTCGGGCCTACTAATACATTCTGTCACATGTATAAATTCAAAACGATAGTTCCCCTCATTTAAAGATCACTGCAATTCCTCTGATCAAGGACACTTTGAATGTGAATTCATGGCTCCAAATTTACCACACATTATTTCACAGTGTTGGGTGTGATGCATTACGAAATAACTACTGTAGTTTAATTACTTTTCACTTGAAAAACTAATGGATTGCTCTTAGTTTCTCTGTAATTTAATTAATGTTACTTCTAATGTAGTTGCATTAAATACTGTATGAACTATAGAACAATTTTGTATGAAACAATAGTGGATTTAACATTAGACATCGACCTTCTCCCTTTACTTACAACTTGCACTGACTTATCTTAAAATACGACAGTGTCATTGTTTTGTCTCCTGATTCACACCAGTAGTTTTTTTTTTATAAGGCATGTTTATAAAAAACTATACTTAAATGTCCCAATTGAACTAAGGTTTACTCCTGCCTTAAGCCCTGTCTGTGAAACCGGGCCATCATTTATTTGAAAAATTAAAACAGCAGTTTCATGTCTATCCTTCTATTGTTCAACAGGTTCATGAGGTTGATATGGGATTTAGAAAGTAATTAGTAATAAGTAATGCAATACTTTTTAGACCGAGTATGGTAATCTAGAAGTAGATGTAATTTATAGCTAGTAATTAATTACTTTTTTAGAGTAATACCAACTCTGATTATTCATGATAATTCTCATTTCTGTATCTAAATAAATGGAAGCCTCCAGATTTTACAGGTTTAAGCTCCCTAGAAGCAAATTTCCCAGCTTTCTCCCTTGAATTGTGCTGTACAGCAAATATTCAAGCTTTGATAAAGCCTCTGATGTAAAATAAGACATGGGGCCATTTACACAACACCGTTTACAGCTAAAAATGGAAAACTTTTTATGCATTTAAAAGACAACAGCATTTTGGGGACCTGAAAACGCAAACTTTTGAAAACGGGTGTCAGACGCGCAGGTTTTTGAAAACGATACCATTATCGCTTCTGTGTAAACTACAAAACGTGAATTTGTGAAACAGTAACATTGTAATAAGGCGGCAGTGGGTTTAGATCCAAATGCAGTTTATTAAAAGACGTGGTCAGACAGGCAATGGTTACAGATCAGCAAACAGGTTTTGAGGAGATGAGACAGGATCATGGTCAAAGATACAGGCAGTAGTAGGGATGGCTGACGCGAAACTAAAGTTTCGACACAGAGTCGAGATCCCGAAGCATAGATGTTTCGAAACACTGCTCCGAACTGTGATTCAAAACACCCATGTCACGTGTTATGGCTAAACGAAGCTTCTGCGCGTTTCGACAGGTGGCATGCTTGCCGAGTCTGCGTTTGATTGACAGGGGCGGGAACAAATCACACAATCGCACATCTGTCTCAACTCCCACAAAGTTTAAAAGAGGAGTTAATGCACCTTCACCTCGAGGGTTTTTGTGAGAGGAGAAAGCAATTAATATTTTTGAATACAAATCTGTAAAAAAACCAAAAATGAGACCGTTGTGGATTGATTTGTTTTATTAATTTCCATTTTTCTTGACCAAAATAACCTAGTTATTATTATTATGTATTATAGTTATATAGTGAGGATGTTAAAAACTCACCACATTAACAAAAACAAAACATTTTTATTTTTTTAAATGTTTTGTTGTCAAATTTGTGCAATGTGCGATTGACCACTAGGTGTCACCGTGGAGACGGTGTCGGTATAGTTTCGAAGCCTCGACACAATACGGCACATTTGCTTCAACTGTTTCAGTGTTTCATGAAGCCTCGCTCTGCCCACCAGGTAAAACAGACAGGATCGAAAACAAACACAGGACCATAACGCTCAGAAATTGACTGGGTTTAGCAGAACAATACTTTGCAGCAACTGGAAGTGTGAGTGGTGCTTTTATAGAGGTGTGATGTGAATCAGGTGTGCTAGTAATCAGAACTCAGGTAATGTGCTACAGCTGGCAGGGTGATCAGTGACTGGGTGAGGGGCTTCTGGGAAATGTAGTTCATGTGACTGGATGTGTGTGTAAGTGAGTGAGTGAGTGTCCAATGTGAAGTGCCCTCTAGTGGGGACTCAGGTACCTTGACTGATAATCGTGACAAACATCATGCGCATACGTATGTAATTTTTATTTATTCATCTGTTTTTTATTTTAAACTTTTTTTATCACTGTTTTTCTCTAAACATTTCCAGGGACCCCAAGCACTTCCTTGCGGCCCACAGCACTTAAAAAAAAAAAACACTGTAGAAGACGAAAAAAAAACTTTTTAATGAAATAATTGCTTGCCAAATAGAGTACTGACCTACAGATGACTGTTCAACACACTAAATAAGACCTTTTCTTTCAGATACAGGCCATGTTTGAACAGCTAATGA
The DNA here is from genome assembly GCA_038088235.1 of Zacco platypus. Taxonomy (NCBI): domain Eukaryota; kingdom Metazoa; phylum Chordata; class Actinopteri; order Cypriniformes; family Xenocyprididae; genus Zacco; species Zacco platypus. Next base: position 26,031,826 of record CM076075.1, read on the forward strand.
AATTTGGTTGATTTGTATGATTGGTTGATTGGTTGATTCCCAAGTTTCCTGGCCTGTTTCTCTCAATATATTTCAAACAAGGGCAAAACACTGCACTGGTGCTCTGGGGGTTTTCATGTTATTTAATATGTCTTGCTTTTGCTTAGTATCTTTCTTCTCGATGAAATGAAATAATGCGTAGTGACAAAGTCTCTTATTGTGGCCTGTCAGTCGCTTTGTGACTGGGTCTGGCTAGTGTGAATTAAATTCTTTCACATCTTTCGATGTGTTGCTGTACAGCTTTTTTTATTTTTTTGATGTCTCTCCATATTTCATGTGCTCTTTTTGAATGATATAAGCTCCTTTTCCACCCCCACCCTTCTGGATGAGACATCCTATGCATGAAAAAAAAAAAATGTTTCTGTGTGTAAAAGCTGAAGTAATTGGTAAAGTCTTAACCATCATGACGTTTGTACTGAAATCTGGCTTTGCTACACGGGAAGATGGAATGTCCTCTGATGGAATTACACTGAAGGAACTGAAAGTCAGCAGTTACAGGATGTCATGAATCTGTGTGCTTAAAGTAACTGATTTCTTGAGTTTCACAGACTGAAAATGCCACGTGGACAAGGATCACTTCAAAAAAAGTCAATCAGGCAGGGTTTTACCTGTTTGAACTATCAGTTTCATACAGAAATCACAAAACAAAAGTAAAACTGTACTTAACATATTTGCTGTCAAATAATCAGAATTTTGAAATTTCATGTCAGCTTGTATATTTAGATTAAAATAAAAGAGTTCAGTGTACCTAGTTTTTCATTTTCTTTTTTTTTTTTGCCAGTCACTAATTTTTTTAAAAATTAAATCATCATGCTATGTCCATTTTACTGAGCTGACATCAGATCAGTGTTGAGGAATATTGACATTCTTCAGTACTAATCTGAAAGGCAACTCAGTGTGAGAGAGACTCAATTTATCTGTCTGTGTATATGTTATATGGAGTTATTAGTTCTTGTGCATTTGACATCTCATAAAGCAGTCCTTCTCCAGAGAATTGCTAAGACAACCAGTGAAACTGCCACCTGGTGCACATCACTGTCAAGGGCACCTGGTGGAGCGCTATTTTAAAAAAGAAAAAAAGTCTGGTGCCTCCTTTAGAACTGCAGGTTTATTCATAAAATCTTAAGGAATCCACTCTTTTAATGTTTCTATAGTGAAACATTTTTGTTCCCTTGACAAAATGAAATAACTGGAAATATATTGCAGATGAGATATGAGGGTGATGCTATTATTTTGGAATTATAGAGGGTTAGTTAAACCCATAAGTTAATCAGATACCATTTCAGTCAAGTGCCACAGAGGAAAAAGTCAGTGAAACTGTGCGTTTTTGTTCAGACAAACTTAAAACCCAAAGTATACTTCAATTTTTACATGTACGCGAGGGTCAGCGCATGACGTAAATTTCGTCATCAGAAGAGTACGCGTGTAGTACAGGCGCACCGCCAGATTTTTGTAACCGCGCTTATTTGTACTTGCAGGTCACATATGCGGATTTTATTTATTTAGTTATTTTTTGCAGTAATTAGTTTATCCACAAGGTGGCAACCATGCCCTGGGGGCGTCGATTCACAAGGTAGTCAAAGAAAACCTACATAAAGAGAACAGAACACATGCAAGCTACAGCAACAATGGAGGCCTACATAGACAAGAGATTGTGCGAAGAGGTTAGAAAGTATCCTCATTTGTTCAACTCTAGCATGATAGAATACAAAGATATTTACATGGGTTGTAACTTGTGGCGAGAGGTTGCTCAAAACTGCGCATGCGTTGAATGCCTGTTCAAAATGAAGTATATTCAGGGCTTAAAGCTGTGTTGCACCTACTGCCTGTCAATCATTTTGTGCGTTCATAACTGACAGTCCATATATGGAAAGGCTGAAACTGATCATAGATGAACTTTTTTTCATGAGTTTGGAGGGACCAAAATGTTCATTATTTCTTATTTGTCATCAACGGCTTACAGAACCAAACGTCCTAAGAACTCCCAAGCGCTTAAAAACAGATGCTGTTCAAAATTGCATACTTCCCTGCTACATATTCGGCGAAAAACGGTATGCGACAAACAAAATATGTCCAAATTCCCAATCCTCAACAGTAGGCAAAAAGTAACTGGATGGAGTAGCACCTCCATAAACATTCTGAAGTGTGCATATGATGGACACTTTTCTATCCCATGAAGCCACAGGAGAAGATTTGTGAATGACAGTGACAACACGGCGAATGTAGTACGTCTGGATTACATTCATACTACACACATGCATACTATATATAGAACATACTTGCAAAGTAAGTAGCCTACTCATTTAAAATAAGTACCTATTTTGGTTGTTGTTTGGGATTTTGGAAGCAGATGTCAAGTTTGACTTGCTTCAGCTTGACAGGTACAAAGAGGGAGCGTATTAAAAGGCTGTTCACACCAAGAATAACTATAACGATGACTATATTAGCATTCACACTAGCGCACAATGTTTGTTATATCAACTGCCACTTTAAATGCTCAAGCTGTTTTTTTTTTTTTTAATGAAACAGGGTAATTTGATGGGAAATGATTTACTGACATACACAAGTATCCTTCATTTTATCATGCAAACTGTGACGTTAGTTCTAACATCATTTGTTTACAGAAACTTGTCTAAAAGTGTCAAGGCCACTGTATATTCACAAGTCTTGATGATGTGTAAGAAAACAGACTGTATCCAAAAGATGGGAACATATTTGCATACAGACAGCCAGGAAGCTAAATGGTAAGTCTTCTTGGTTCAGTCACACCAAATCAGAGCTGGTGCTTTGAAGACTGATTGTGAACTTCAGTTTGAGCTCCAAAGCCGTGGCTTCAGTCAGTCACTTGACTGCGTCTAAAACTGACTCCTTCAAGGTCTTGCAAACCATAATCTTACAGGGTCTTAAATGGAAGACGAACCCTGACTCTGTTGTAGAAAAGTCTCAACGGAGGATTTACTTTCGGCTACAACTGAGCAAATTCAATTTGTTGCAGGATTTGATGGTCCAGTTCTAGAAGGCAATCATCAAGTTCATCACCTCCTGAAAGGGGTCAGTCAGTGCAAGGGAGACACAAGACCTCAATGCATTATTTGTTCAGCAGAAAGAGTTTTTGAACACTGCTCTGAAGAATAAAAATGTTATATCTTTCCATTACTGCTTCATGTTCATTCAGTGCACTTGGGGCACTAAAACATTTTTGATGACCTCCAGCACTTTGCACCGACCGTTACCTAGGCCATTTAAATGTACAAATTGGAGAGTCTACTGTACTTTAGTCCTATAGTATCACTGTGACAAGCAGGGCAGGGCGAGAGCCGTGAGAGAGCGGTAGAGCGACAACAACAGTGAAGGACAAGAGAGGACCAGGCCTGGATTTTATTCATCATTTATCATTTCTGACTTTTACACCAGTGGGATTCTTGTGTTAGTTTGTAGCCTGAGAGCTTCTCTTACCTCATGCCACATCCTGACAGTCATCATGGCATTAAAGTCTCAAGCAAACTGCATTACAGCTAATCGCATCCATCACAACTAAGAAGACAGACATAAGGATATGTGAACATTGAAGTTTTGAACAACATTTTGTTTCACATTGTGGAATTCCTCTGGCTTTCGAACTCTTTCCATTTTCACATTTTATTATTTCTTTGCTGAATGTAGTTTCTTTGCATGAACAAAACAGTCTGTAAGCCACTCTTACAGTTTTTTCTACACAAAAAATAGCTTGTTGGTCTAACTTAATAAAGTTATGACACACATTTTCTCGTAGCTGAATAGATTGATTTGATTTAGGGTAGTTGTACTGATGTGAATAATTCATCTTAATCCAATGAGATCACACCAATTTGATTTGACATATTCTGAGTGTTCTCTGAACACAAATCACTCTTGTTGATCTAACCACTGCTGACGCTGGTCAGATTGGTGCTCAATGCAGAGTTGCATGAGATTTTTTTTATTGGTTATCATTGTGGTGAAGAAGTGAGTCTATGCTTAAATTCAGATGTAATAAGCAAGTTAAAAAAAAACAAGTTTTGTCACTGACATTAATACGGACATGGTTCATTGAGCAATCTTTGTATTTTGTGTTGCCACCCACTGGTTAACCACAAGCTCTACTCTTCAGCACACTGGTAACCACAAAACTCAACATAACAGAACATAACAGACATTTCTATAAAATGTCAAACATAACGGAACATTAAACATGACAGGTGTCTTTCTCTTTACTTAAAAAACATTAAATATCACTTAATTTTAAAACTCTCCTAATCCAATGCAACAAAAATGATTCCTGCAGTCCCAACACAAATGGATTAAGTAAACATTTTATAATTTTAATTTCATTTGACGTAATAAAATTGAGTGTAAATGACAATTAAAGTTATTAATTTACAATCTGAGTTATATTAATAAATATCCTGATGCATCCAAGCTTAATAATGGCAGTGAAAGGGACCAATAAGTATGAAGCTCAATAAAGTGCATCCATCTATTATAAACGTACTCCACACGGCTATGCGGGGCTAATAAAGGCCTTCTGAAGCAAAGTGATGTTTTGTAAGAAAAATATCCATATTTAAAGGGTTAGTTCACCCAAAAATGAAAATTCTGTCATTAATTCCTCACCCTCATGTTGTTCTACACCCGTAAGACCTTCGTTCATCTTCGGAACACAAAGTAAGATATTTTTGATGAAATACGATGGCTCAGTGAGGCCTCTATTGCCAGCAAGATAATTAACACTTTCAGATGCCCAAAAGTGTACTAAATCATATTTAAAACAGTTCATGTGAGTACAGTAGTTCAACCATAATATTATAAAGCGACAAGAATTCTTTTGTGCACCAAAAAAAACAAATAATGACTTTTCATCAATATCTAGTCATGGGCGATTTCAAAACACTGCTTCGAAGCTTTATTAATCTTTTGTCTCGAATCAATGTTTGGAGCGCCACAGTCACGTGATTTCAGTAAACAAGGTGTAACGGGGGTTCGTAAGAACGGGAAGAAGGAGGCGGGAACCGGCGAACATTCACAAAATTTAATTATAAAATAAACAAACAATGAAACGAAAGTAGAAGGGCGGCAGTTCCTCACGGCGACTGCCGCCCACACAAACAAAATAAAACACAACATAAAATCCAGGCCTGGTCCTCTCTCGTCCTTCATTGTTGTCGCTCCTCTTTTATGCTTCCGGAGCTCCTCCGTGAGAGATCCGAGACCGGTGCGCCGAGCAGCTGAAGCTCGTTATCTCTCGCGTCACCGGCCTCGCGCCGTTCCCTCACGGCTCTCGCCCGCCCTGCTCGTCACACGAGGCTTCATTACTTCATAAGTGTTTCGCAATTCCAATACTTCACGTGACTTTGGCTGTTTGATACGTGAACCGAACCACTGATTCAAATCAAATGATTCTTAAAGCTTCGAAGCAGTGTGTGACGAGCAGGGCGGGCGAGAGCCGTGAGGGAACGGCGCGAGGCCGGTGACGCGAGTGATAATGAGCGCCAGCTGCTCGGCACACCGGTCTCGTATCTCTCACGGAGGAGCTCCGGAAACATAAAAGAGGAGCAACGACAGTGAAAGAGGAGAGAGGACCAGGCCTGGAGTTTATGTTGTGTTTTATTTTGTTAGTGTGAGCGGCAATCGCCGTGAGGAACTGCCGCCATTTTACTTTCGTTTTATTGTTTGTTTATTTATTTGATTAAAAGTCATTAACGTTCGCCGGTTCCCGCCTCCTTCTTCCCGTACTCATTGAACCCCTGTTACATTGGACTTTTAATAATAAAATAAACAAACAATAAAACGAAAGTAAAATGGTGGCAGTTCCTCACGGCGACTGCCACCCACACAAGCATAACCAGAACACAACATAAAGTCCAGGCCTGGTCCTCTCTCGTCCTTTACTGTTGTCGCTCCTCCGTGAGAGATACGAGACCGGTGCAGTGCGCAGCTGGCGCTCATTATCACTTGCGTCACACACGCCCTGCTCGTCACACAGTGTTATATATGTCATTCACTCACTATTTCTGATGATGGATTTGAACTTAATCACAATGACAATGACATTTGTTATTTTCCTTATCATCATTTTGTAATGGATGCTAATGAAACAATGGGATTGTAAGGAAATCAATGGTTATATATCTACCATTCATAAACAATTGATTGCATTTTGATCACACAATCGTCTTTTTTAGGCGACTCCAATTATCCTTTTCTAATGGCAGTGATAGTAACTCCCCAAAATACTGATGTTATTTGGTGGTTGATCGCCACTGTAAAATAATTCAATAATGCATGTAGCCACACAATATATTGTGTGTCATATTTTGTATCCTTCATAGTTTATTGTTCATGTAAAAACGTAAATGGCTGCTATAATGTGTCAATATATGTCTTGTTTTCACACTGTATACAAAGTAACCCATGAAGTGTGAAATGTACCTGAAGAAGCCTTTATTTTCTTTCAAATTTAGAGCTGGAGTGTGAATACATCATACGATTGAACATTTGTTAGTATACTACAGCCCTAGTTTCATTTCAGGCCATGTGCAGATTTCACTTTCAGGTAACGGATCACAGGAAATAAGAAGAACTGAATCTAGTCTGTTGTCTCGCTTCTTTCTCTACATATTTTCTCATGACTTGTTTTGAAGCAAAAGCATTGTCAGTGTCTAGCACATTGACACATAGATCCATCTCAGACTAAAAATAATCTTTAACATTAAAAATGTCAACCCTCTAATTTAAATAGATAAACTACACGAGTCGTATGACATGTCTGTGGTGAAGTTGAGCTTGTCAGCAGTTATGTGCATTCTTACAAACACTGAAAACAAGCCGGGGCGACTGCTTCGTAATGGTGCGTGGGTGGATATCTACTGCCAGATTCACAGATTCAATCACTCCTACCACTGTCTCTCTCACCTCTTCTCTGTCTTGTAGGGGAATAACAGTTAGACCACAAAAAGAGACCAGTTTGCTCAGTGAAGATCAGGATTCAAAGTTGAAGTTCAGTCAGTTGACAAAGAGTTTACTGAAGACAAAGTTCTCCACACTACCATTATAGGCCGTAGAAAAATGAGTAAGAGGATTCAGCCTCCAACTAACTCAGGATACAGTACTTAGTAATATAGATAATAAATTGATGTCATTTCTACAGGTTTGGATATGTTAACAGTACAAATAATTCTAGCAGCATCCCTCACCCCCGACCTGCCTGTTTCCCTGTTGTGCGCTCTGCCTCTACTGTTTGGACCGTTTCACTCCCCAATTGACCCTTCGCAAATGGTTTGATTGACAGGAGATCTGACCAATCATAACCCCGAATCCGCCATTTTGTCCGTCAAAGCAGTCAGGGGAGTTAATAGATTAACGTTGGTGAACTTGAACTTGAAAAATTGTGTGTACTCATGTCTTTCTTGAAACAACATTCCTTCTGATGTTCATTCATGTTTATTTGATGCTATAAATGAACTAGTATGAAGAGATGATCAGTTCACGAGCCGATTGAATGTTCACGACACATTAAAGAGAAACTATACGCTATTTATTGTTTAAACTTCTTTAAAAAATTATGATATATTAAATATGAAACTGTTTCATATGTCTGTCGATGCGTTGTCAGTGTCCTCTTTGCTCCGGGATGTATTTTTCACTGCGTGAGAACATGATGTGTCTCATGAGAGCGCACGACTTGTCGGACAAAGCAACAGTAACTAAAGGGGGCGGGTCTTTGCGAAGGGTCAATTACCTTGTTGTACCTTGTCTACCATCCTGTAAAAGCTCATCTTTGCATTTGGGTCGTCTCTCACTCAGAACCCTGACACCCTTGGCATGGTCACATGCCTCTAAACACATTAGATAAAACATTGGCGGTTTCTATTCCCTTCAAGGCTGTGTTTCGTCAGGACTTCACTGGAACAGAGCATGAAAAGTACATCCACACAGAGCAATGATACAAACTGTAACACATGATTCACTGTCATGGGTTAACATATAATGGCAAATGGTGCTATAAATCCTAAAAAGAATCACACATAAGATGTATGCATGTGTGTTAGTGGATACATTATTGACCTTCATGACACAATTGTTTTACATGTCTCTTAAGACAAAGGCAAATTCAGACATTGCCTACCTGTGACATAAATAGCAGAATCCATACACTGGTTTAAAGAAAATCTCCAATTAATTATATATAATACAAGAAGAGGGATTGTAAACCCACACCCTTCAGTCTCATTTATTAGGTCTCTCTCTCTCCTTCCTTCCTTTCCTTTTCAAATCAAGTCAAATCAAATCAACAAAGCTTCACTGGCTTAATTGTCAATAATAGGATATTATTGCAAAGCATTCGAATGGTTGCTATTAGCAATAGTGGCAGAGAAATCTCATTTATTTTTTTTTTAAGATGATCCTTTAGAATTATTTCTCGGCATATGTTTTTATCAGTGTGATATCACCAAGACAAAATGACAAATTACTGTCAATACGGACAATATCACACCACTGAGTTTGTGTGCAATGTGTGAATAGACACCTCTCTACAGTTCACTGGGTCTATTCAAGCCAAATGAAACTGGTGCGTTTATATTGTGATTTTTAAAGTTCTCAGTTTTAGTTCAATAATAATAATAATAATAATTAATAATAATAATAATTATTATTATTATTAATAATAATTATTATTATTAATAATAATAATAATAATAATAACAATGTGGGGTAGTCGTAGCCTAATGGTGAGGGAGTTGGGCTTTAAACCTGAAGGTTGCCAGTTCGATTCCCACGCTGGCAGGAATTGAAAGTGGGGATTGTGAATAAATGTCACTCACTCAATACCATGACTAAGGTAAGTTGCTTTGAATAAAAGTGTTTACTAAATGTAAATATAATAATAATAATTCCCTGGTGTTGTAATGAAAATACTTTATTTAGCATTGATAGATCGAGACAATTAGAAATAAGTCCAACCAAGTGTTGACAGAGGCAGTTCATTTTAAATGCACAGGCAATAAAATTGGAATGGGACTTCTACACTCATAAGATCATTTCTAGACCATACTTACGGTCATGGCTTTATATCATAGTTTTAGTGTAGGATAGTAGTTTTGGAACCAAAGAAACTGCGTTACTTGAATTTGTAATGTAATTGCAGAATAAATTTTTCAAACCTCATTTCACATTTACCAAAATTATATACCAGTCATGCATTGGTATATTTGAGCTGCACACCCTCAGCCATCGCTTCACCATAGCCTAGAGTTATCTGTGTACATCTGCATTCATGTGAAATTGTTTATTAATGCCTTTAATGGATGTTTATTTCATTATATTGTGTATTGTTACTCTAGCTGGCTGCTGCACACCTGGTTTGGACGACTGACCAATCTCAGAGATCCAGTTTCTTTATTTCATCCTTCTTGTCTTCTTTTTTCACCTGGTAAAGTTTAAATCCCACGTTTTGACGTGCTTTCTCAAAACATGTGCCACAATGGTGTTTCAAAGCTATTTGAAAGAATTTTACCACATGAATGCTGACACTATACATTATGGACCCCATTAATACCTGTATTTAGCGTTCTCCACTTGCGATCTCTGATGCAGCAAAATGTATCTTAATTTTGGTGTAAACAGGGCCTTGAATTATATAGGTTAGAAAGTATAGGTTTCAAAGTGGTTTTCAAATGTCATAGAAACTACAAATGTAAAATTAGCAGTAGGTCAGTAGGACAAATAGAGGCTACAAAACACACTAACTTTGATTCATTTTCTTATTTTTGCATGGTTCCTTACATAATACTACGTTATGGCCTCAGAGCACTATACCATATTTTGCCATTTGTATAACATAACCAGCTCCATGAGGATTTTCTAACGTAGTAAACTAGATCACCTTGGTAGAGCATTGCACTTGCAATGCAGAGCACTCAGATATAAGTCATGTAAAACAATAGTCATGATAAAAAAGCTCAAAGACTTGTTACTTTGAGCGATACATTGTTAAAGGAACAATATGTAATTTTTGCAGCTAGAGGTCGTTTATTCAAAATAAAGACATACCTTGCCGCTTATATTTTGCGGGATCATGGGAGGTGTTGTCTTCACGTCTACAGCCGGTGGAAAAGAATTTGATGGGATGCGGGCAGAAATCATATTCATGGATGAGTTAATGTATTAAAGATTTATTAACATGAAGCAGGGTGGGGCTGAAAGCCATTGGAGAGAAACAAGGCCGCTGGAGCAATTGTTAATGAGATTGTTGAATGCAATTGTTCTTCCGGTCAAGTATATGTGAGGTAACGCAGCTATTTTATCATATTAGATACATTTGTTTGTTGAAAGTTGTTATAATATTACTCTTTGCATTTGCTCGGCAGATACTATGAGACACTTGTTTCACACTGCAGTAAGCTAGATCGATATTAGGCATGGTAAAACATGGTAGACTACTCACCGTAAATCAAGAAAATGAGATTTAAACAATAAGACTTACTGTATGTGAATAACAATCATTAGTTTTCTGCTGATGAATGTATCCAAACAGTTTCTCATCTGTCTAATAAAACACATAATATATTAAAGCATCTCTGGTGTTTCCATGGTTTCTACAAAATAAAACCGGAAACTGAGTGTAACACAGTTCGTAAGAACGGGAAGAAGGAGGCGGGAACCGGCGAACATTCAACAACTTTTAATTTCCAAATAAACAAATAATAAAACGAAAGTAAAAGGGCGGCAGTTCCTCACGGCGACTGCCGCCCACACAAACAAAATAAAACACAACATAACTTCCAGGCCTGGTCCTCTCTCGTCCTTCACTGTTGTCGCTCCTCTTTTATGCTTCCGGAGCTCCTCCGTGAGAGATACGAGACCGGTGTGCCGAGCAGCTGAAGCTCATTATCTCTCGCGTCACCGGCCTCGTGCCATTCCCTCACGGCTCTCGCCCGCCCTGCTCGTCACACTGAGATTAACGAGGGTATGATGTCATTGATAGGCGGTGCATAGACACGATCCGTATGCTTATTTCTCTGGATTTAAACATTCTTGGAAACATTTGGGATAATGTAAGTACACAAGACAACAAAATATATAACACTGCTCTAGTGGCTTTTGGATATTTTAATCCAAAAATCTTACATATTGTGCCTTTAAAATCAGTATGAAACATACATTTTATTCCCTAGTTTGACTCATATGCCCGAGTGAAACAGCTTCTCGCATGTAGGCGGGACTTCATTTTCTTCATCGGGAATTGATTGGATTATTGGATCGTTATTGTTTGCTAATTGCTAAGATCTAATGTGGATGACAGGTTGCCTGGCACACATCATCAAAGAAGAGATGTTGTTTTGAGAAGAAGGGAAACTATAGCGATTATATATATATATATATAGAGGGAGAGAGAGAGAGAGAGAGAGAGAGAGAGAGAGAGAGAGAGAAACATGAATATACGCTAAAGGTATCTCTCTCTCTCTATCTATATATATATATAGATAGAGAGAGAGAGAGAGAGAGAGAGAGAGAGAGAGCATGAATATAGGCTAAAGGTATATATATATAGAGAGAGAGAGAGAACATGAATATAGGCTAAAGGTATATATATATATCCTATATTAATGTTTAATTATTGCAACTATATTCGACTCTCCTGAAAGTAGGCTAATTGTATAATTTGTATTATGGCTTATACATTATATATATACATATATATATATATATGTGTGTGTGTGTGTGTGTACATATATATATATATATATATATATATATAGAGAGAGAGAGAGAGAGAGAGAACATGAATATAGGCTAAAGGTATACACATATTTTATATATATATATATATATATGTTTAAATATTGCAACTATATTCGACTCTCCTGAAAGTAGGCTACTTGTATAATTTGCATTCTGGCTTTGTGAAACAACCTTGACAATATCAATTGCAATATTTGGTTTATAATTTCGCGGTGGCAACGTAAGTATCTCTCATTCTCATCAGATTTCTAGTCATTTGGCGTTGCTGTTACAGGTTGTCAACACTAGGCTAATGGCCACACCTTTCTGTGATTCTTCCTGTGGCCAGGGCCCGCTCGTCGGCTTTAAATCATCCGCTCCCCACAGAAACACACCACTGATCCCACATAGTCGTGCACACACACGGTTTAACCAGCGTTTGCGTTGCGTGAAATATCAAGCGAAGCGCGTTTATTCCGCCTACAGATAACGGTATAATCTAGCTGTAGTTAGCGGTGCGCGATTCGAATGCTCGCTCGTGCGCGCGCGCGCGCTCTGTCTCTCTCCTTCTATGCTCCTGACGTCAGCGAGATTGTCTGAGAGCGTCGAGCCCAGCGCGTTCTCTCTCCATACTGACCCTCCATTGTGAGCACGCTAACGATGCCAGCGCTCGCAGCAGTCGCCGCCGCCGCCCAGTAGAGACCTCCCAGCCCGAGGACCGAGCACCACGACCCCGTTACACAGACCGAGAGCGCGCGCCAGAGACTTATGTTCCAGCCCAACGTTGTCTTTTACGGGATTTAATGCTCTAGCTAGTCGCCGACAGGGAGAGAGAGTGTGTGTGTGAGAGAGAGGGATAGGGACAGCCATAGAGAGGAATAAGGAAGAAACACCGAGGATATTTCTCACCCGGACCATTTTGGAGATAAAAAGAGCCAAGGTTCATCTAGCCATGGGATGTACACTGAGCGCAGAGGAAAGAGCGGCTCTGGACAGGAGCAAAGCCATCGAGAAAAACCTCAAGGAAGACGGAATCACTGCTGCTAAAGATGTGAAATTGCTCCTGCTAGGTAATGCGGAGTGGAGACCTTCAAATCTAGCTGTATCCTACACATCATCCGATGAATGCACATTTATGGGATCTCTTCATTGTGACAGGCGATCTTATTCCCTTGTGTCTGTCTCTTCTCCACAGGGGCCGGGGAATCTGGGAAAAGTACCATCGTGAAACAGATGAAGTAAGTGGCATGTTTTAAATGACATCCATCAGTCAGTGTGCGCTGTGTGAGACACACGAAGGCACCCACCCACACACACTCACACTCACTCACACACACACCCTCTATTGCTTGATGGCGAATTCTTAGGTCCGCCATATTTTCAAGGAGTTCATTCTCCACTAGCGTGTTACATACATTGTAGCCGTGACAGGATGATTTGGTGTAGCAGATCCGCAGTGTGTATATTAGTGGGTTCGGGAAGACGAGGCTCCGTCGATGTGCTGTTCACGAAAATGGTGCTGAAAGTCAACTGGGGGACCGTGTTTCCTAGTCTAATGCTCTATTGGCGTCCGCTGACACACTCCACCCCGATTTCACTTCATCCTGTGGGCATTTACAGATGTCTTCCTATGCATTTGTTGATATGACAAACGTCATAAATCAAATATAGGGCCTAACGTAGGCTATATATTTATGTATATGTATGTGTGTGTATATATATATATATATATATATATATATATATAAAACATATTTTATTCTCTGCAAGAGGGTACAGTGTATATATATATATATATATATATATATATATATATATATATATATATATATATATATACTGTACCCTCTTGCAGAGAATAAAATATTTCATATAGAGATTCATATTATTTTACCTAAATTATATGCAGTAGAGACTGATAACTGATTTGACCCATATATTTTCACATGTTCACACTTTTCCACTTAACTAGTTGTTGGGAATATTGATAAATGACCTCCCCTGGATAGTTAAGTACTCTTTGCAAGCATTTACATATTATTTCCAATTAAGAATATATTTAAGCTTGGTAGCTCTAAAATAAATTAGCCTATTCATTATATAGGTTATCTTGTATTATAGTACAATGATTATTTTATTGTGTCAAAAAGCAGGAATAAAATAATTAAAAATGGTTGTGCATATTTTATTTAGCTCTTGGAAATGTAAATGTGTAACCCCCCCACGATCAGTCGGTTTGTATGCAGTTAACAGGGTGTTAAGAGCCTTCTGTTGGTAGAGAATGGTGAAGGCAGAGCTTATATGGCAAATGGTGCCTGGAGATAATGCTGTCGGCTGTGTGTACATGGCGTTGGTGCAACTTGAACAGGCCTTCATGCGTTTGTAGTCTGTGTTGGGTTGATGCTCATGGTTGAGGAAAGAAGGTTTGACACCCAACCAGCTCAACTTCCTCACGGCCATTTTTATGCACTGACGTTCCCTTTACGCTTGACTGAAAACGATCTGTTCATCTACCTTGTGGTTTGGCTGTCATATGCTCATTTGAATTGGATGTTAAATGTAGCTCCTGTAGTTATATTCGACTCGCCTCGTCTATTTTTTATGGTCACTGTCTCCATCTGGACATGGTGTGTGTGTGTGTGTGCGTTAGAATTCATATAATGATGTATACTAATAATAGACGATATAAGAGATATTTTATACGTCGAGCTATAGCAAGCGCAGTTTATTGCTCAGTGCAAGCTTTCGATGAAGAAACGCATCCATTCTCGAGTGTGTGCACGAGCCCTGCCTTTGTCGAAGCGAAATCTGTAGCCCTTGGAAAATGCCATTGCTGGCTGTGTTATAACACCACGGTGTTTTTGTGTGCGATCCTAAGCTATTGTGATTGAAAAACGCGTGTAATTAGCACGGATATGTTGTGAAATTGTGCATCGGAAGATTTCAGGCGGTTTCAGTGGTGGACAGCGCCCAGCAGAGTCTTTTTCTGTGATCGGCTTTCTTCGGCCATTTTCGGGTTTCTCCGTCGTTAAGAGCCTTGAACCTGCGGCGAGAGGGAAAACAGGGGATGGATTTGTGCATCTTTAAAGTTTCCCCACACGTGTTTAGAGAGAGATGCGGTATATTATATTTTCCCAAACACATATCTACTTCTTTCTTTTGTATTATATTTGTGTGTGAATGTTTTACTCTATAAACGCAATGCTTAGCTTGAGACAACAACAAAATAAGCAAAATCAGCTGACGAGGAGAGGCAGAAATTATAAACGCAACTACTAATTCCCAAGATATTTAAAATGTGGATGCAGAAAATGTCCCCAAAGTGAATTCCTCTTATATAACATTTGAGATAATTCAATATAGCCTAATATAGTGTTTATGATTTCTTGTACATTATTTACAGCAAAATCCGACTATACAAGTTACGATCATTAAACAATATATACTTCCAAAAAGGGAGAAAGATGAAAGCTCAGGGGCATATATTGCCCATAAATATAACAAGTTGAGTTTAAGGACACGGAGAAACCAAAATGATATTTTTTTTAAAATTTCAAATTGCTTGGTCAGCTGAACAAATTAATGAGAGTATTTACCACTGTGCTTTTAAGCCATTGTAGCTAATGCCTCAGGCATATTTCTAAGTCATCCAAAGAGTTATGACTCTTTCCTCTCTAAGGATTCATTGTTGCTCTGATGTGCTTAATTGGGTAATAAGAGTGTCTCATGATGGAGCTGGTTAAACTGTTTGGGTCCTAAAGGAGTGGAGTATGCAGTGCTGGGTTTCTTAATATGCCGTGAATGAGTTGCTTTTTCAGGGCTTTTGTTGAGCTTAACTAGACCGTTAAATGTTCCGCTACTGTCACTTACTTGAAATGCTTTTTAGGATATTGAAGCTTCAATATAATGTATTGCATTAACGTACTTATAATTATGTCGCATTGCAAAGTGTGCACAATAAAAAGCAATTTTGCAATCTGTTATACGTTATTAGAATCCAGAACAAATAAATTAAAATCCCTACGGCATCCTTGTTTATCTCTAAGATGGATTTTGCTCTAATATAAAAAAGCAGTTGGCAGAGCTAATTTTTATTATATCTACAAACTTCCCCAGTGAAAATGGTTAAGTACATAAGCATATAAGCCTTTATATGTCATGTAATTTTTCATGAAATGTTATGGATAATAGCTACGCTGCATCTAGATCAGTGGTTTTAGTCAGGCGTTTTTCAGAAGTCTGAAAGGCATAAAAGAACGACAACATTCACATTGCAACAAGCTAATTGGACACTTCAAATTCATCCACTGTGTGTTAAATTGTTTCTGGCCTTTTGTTAAACAGTATACTGTATTGCATGGCTTGAAAAGGGTGGATGAGACAAGGAGGTGTGCACTTAACATGTCAGAGTAAACCAGGGAACTGGGTGATGTGTGAAAGATGGTGAGAGAGAGAGAGGGCGCAGCATGAGGAGGGGAGATGTTGGTAAACCCTGTGATTATGGTGTAGTCCTCTAGGCAGGCAACAGTGCTTCCATCTGCTTCATTAGTTCAGTGTGAGAGGGGAGTGTTTAAGTGTGCACTGGCTGCTCTCAGTAGCTGATCACATCACACATACACCGGTCTCTCTCTCTTTTTCTCTGTTTCTCTGCTCCTCTTCCTGACACCTAGTCCTATGGGAATGAAATATGAGCGATTGAAGATGCATTTTGTGTGTTGGGGGGAGAGAGAAAATGTGAGTATATGGTGATGGAGAACAGGGAGAGAAAAAAATGTGAGTATATGGCGATGGAGAACAGTTTTAGAGACCCTGGAGACGGAGCCATGTGGATCATCATCGTGCATGTCACTTCCTCACCCACGCGTGTCATGCGTGGATGATCAAAAGCCTTCAGAAAGCGGATAAAAAGTATTTGCGAAAAGTTATACGGTATAATTTGTGCACAGAACACCCTTTAGATGCAGTTTTTGAGATTTCAGGTTTCCCCATTCAAGTGGATAAGACTTGGTCTTGGATGACCGAAGACATTGCAAATGTGGCCGTGAAATGGACTTTGATAATGCTGTTTTTCAAACAGTAGAAATTTTCAAAATCATAAGATCTTACTGACCCCCAAACTTTTGAATGTAGTAACTCTAATGCCAAAATATATTATCATTAAGTGAATATAAAGTGAATTTGGAGTGCTGTTGCATTCACAAATCATGCATGATGGTCCGAGTTCATCTGAAGTGAAAATACAACTCAAAATTCTTGCAAACCACCCTGATAATAATCAAGTGTCATCCATAGACTGACAGAAACTGTAAATGAATGGGACTTGACGGTGCAGTATGACTCTATAATGGATGATGATATGAAGGCATCTCAATAACAAACTGTTTGTGAATAATGTTGGATTTGCTAAAAAACCGCTGATGCTGAATTGCGAGTCAGATAAGGCCAACATTGACTAGATTACTACTTTTCTGGACAACTAGCCGTGTAGTAAAAAATGAATTGCGTAAACCCTAATTTAGAGTCTTATTTTACCATCTGATCATCTGCTGATTTATTGTCTAATCTCTGAACTGTAATCCAAGGCCACATATTATCCTTTAAAAGCGGACTTCTGCTGCTGGATAGACTGGATAGGATTAAAAATGTTTGTTTTTTCTAAAGTGATCTCTGCAGCATGCAATATGCCAGGCTGTCCTGTAGCTGGCTAATTGAAGGGTTGAAGCAGAGGACCCAGCTGTTCAGTTATACTCCATCTGTACGTCCGTGGAGCTAAACTGTGGCCATGCACTCGAGTAGCAGAGCATGAAACATTATGTCTCTAGTGTCTAGAGGTTATGTGTTGAGAGATTGGTATCTGACGAAGGTTTAGATGAAGAATACTGTAATGTACTGTTTTAAGAGTGGCACAGCTTAAATGAGTGTTCCACATTTCCTGGAAGAGCATTTTAAATTTGAATCGCAACATTCTACACTGTAAACCCGAATAAGTTGGACTAACTCAAATTTGAGGTAATCAGTTGCATCAAATTTTTAGAGTTATGATGTTCCCATATCAAGTTTATATTAGCAATTAACATAAAAGATTATTAATTAATTAACTTGAGTTCTTGTAAATCAAAAAGTTGTTAGAACTAAAAAAAAAGGTTTTTTTTAAGTTAAGAAATTCAAAATTTAAGATTTTTATTATGCACTCATACATTTTATTTTTAACTTGAAATATTTGAGTGCTCTAATTCATAAATTTAACTTAAAATGAACAGAAACTCTTCTAAATTAGCAGTACAAAACATTAATCTCTACTAAATCTACATTAATCATGCACAAAAAAACATTAGAAAACACCTAATTTTACCATTTGGGAAATGGAAATGGAAATGGAAATCCCGGGCAAAGCATGCTGGGAAATGGAAATTCCACTTTCAGTCAAACTTAAATTAGTCTAAATTAAAAGATGAAATGGTACAGTTTACTAAATATGTCAGTGGTGCGAACTCAAAAGAAAAGGAAAGTTCTATATACTCATAACTAATTTGTTACTCAAACCAGTATTTTGAGCATTAAGGTTTACAGTGTACAGCTAAGAGAGTTTGGTTTTTGAATAAAGTAAATGACTTTTATACAAAGCCATGTATGACATGTGGGAAAAAATATGTATATTTTGGCCACGAATTAAGAATGGATACACAGTATACCAGTGCCATATTTGGGTTATTGGCTGATATGATTATCTTGATTACCTCACTTCATGTTAAAAAACACTAGTAATTTAATAGCTAGTTTTTTTAAATCTTTAATTTTTTTAATTAAGTTTAATCTTAGGCAAATCTCAAAATTTATGGTTTTCATAGTGAACATTATATAATATTATAATATATTATTATAATGACTAATGTCATGCCTAAATTTACCTGTAACATTTAAAAGAACTGAATGTGGCGTTTTATTTTTATTTATGTAAATATATTTTTTACATAATTCAAAATTGTATTGTGGCCATTTAAAGGCTATCAGACATAACATGAAAATAATTATCTGTTTAATCAGTAGTAGACAAAGTGAAGAAACATCCAGGAACATCCTCAATCCATTACTTCATTACGTATTTGTAAAACATTGTTCAAAATCACTCAAATTCTGCATTTTTCTTCCTTTTTTAAGCCTTTTAAGTGTAGTAGGTGTATACTCTGACCTCGTGTTTAACTGGAACCTTTACTAAACTGCCTGCACATTTTCAGCTCTATTGTTCAAAGGTTCATAGCAGATGTAAGTTGGAGAGGGCTGTTTGGGTCGGTCAAGCCCATTTTAATGTAAAGAAAAGAAATTGGCATTGACACAAAGCACCCTTAATTGTGACTGCAGTACTGCTGGTCCTGTTATTGGCAATGGCAGTAGTGTGCAGTATGCATATTACAAGGCCATCTTTATGTCTGACTTTTCATTTGAAAATAGGAAGATTATGTTAATATATCAAGTGCAGTGGGTTTGGGTGGGGCTGTGAGTGCACATATTTGCAAAATATAATGTGTGTGTGTGTTTGGGGAAGCTCTGAGTCACTATAAAAAAGGGAAGGAGCTCTGATGAAACACACAGGCTAGTGGAATGAACAGTATAAATGATAGTTTCCCCGTCCATTTTTGCTCCTCTCTCTGTTGGTGATCTTCTGACTGTCTATCTGGCTCTCTGTCCCTCTGTAATAGAGGGGGTTTCATGTGTTTAGGTGATGTGATTGGAGTTGACTGAGCACAGGGAGAACAAACGGTTCTCATGTGTTGATTTCCCAGAGCTTTGACTGTAATGCTCTGCCATGATCCCCTCTGGCTCAGCCCGCAGACACAGTGTGACTTTGAACAATGCACACCTCAAATCTTTTTGGGTCGAAGATGATTTTTTAAACGTGTGTATATTTGTTTCTATACCTGTGCCATGGCTGCATGTATTTTGCATCTGATTTGTGAACGCTACTGGGTATACAAAGTTATCAAACCCACATATTCAGTTAAATATGCAACATTCAGATCTTATATACCACGGTTTCTGTTGTAAAAACAACTGAACTATTGTGTGTGTAATATATATTATCAGGAGTGGACGAAGTGCAGAAATATCCAGGAAAATCCTGTAAATCCATTACGTAATTACATATAAATATATGTAACAAAGTGTGGGGTTTTATTTCCAAATATATATATGTGTGTGTGTTTGATATATATATTGATCCAATATATATACACACACACACACACAATAGAAACCATGATATATATATACACACACACACACACACTATTTGGGAATAAAACCCCACACTTTGTTACGACCTGCTTTAGAGACATTTATATCCTTTTATATCTGTGTTTCTAGACTCAAAAAAATTATTTGTTGGATTTACTTAAAAAAAATCAGCGTCAAGTGGTTCCACGCAACTATATTGAGTAATTTGGACAAGTTTTAGTTGTATGAACAAAATAAATTCAAGTAAAGCTGACAAAGTTTCTTAGAGTAAATTTAAATCATTTGAATTTGTCACAGTTACATATTTATATGTGCAGTTCACTTAATAATGTTGTTAAATTTATACAAGTTTATTATGTAAGGAGAACACATTTATTAACTTAATTTACCTTATTACATTAACGATTTGCTCTACAAAATGCACTCAAATTAACTTGTTGAACAAACTCAATTTAATTGAGAGCAGAAATTCCATTGTACAAACACACGTACATGAGGCTCACAGCCTAAACACGGGCGCCACTCTTCTGCATAATGGTAACCACAAAATTCAGAAACATTACAGAAACGCCTCTAAATGTCCAACATAACTGAACAATAAACACAAACGAACAACATCTTTCCTGGAAAACACATAAAATAACACTTTAATTCCTAAATGTATTCTCCTAATGCAGTCCCCTGCAAAACATGCTGGGAACGGATCCACTGCCCAGTTAGTTATGTCAACATTAGTTTGTGCGTTTCACTCAGCAATGTTAAGTGTAATGAACAATCACTTAAGTAAAGCTGACAATACTCATTTTTAGTAGAAACAACTGGTTAATAATTAATGTAACTACATGAACTTAATTTAAGTAATGTGAACAAGGATGATTTGAGTGAAACTAACAACAGTAAAAGTTTTTTGAGTGTACGATACTCCGCAGTAATTCTATTTTCACTTCTTGTGAGTAAAAACACAGTTAGAGAGGAAGTTTTCAGGTCAGACAAAAAAGTGTCTCTTTCTCTATTTTTTTCTTACTCAGTCACACACCAAAGCAAGTTTCGCTTTATGGCAGTGAAACGGTGCATTTATCAGTTTGTGGGCAGGAGAGTGGGAAACAGTGGGGCCGGAATGTCAAGTGCTTCCCTGAACCCCTCAGTGACCCTTGTTCTCCCACCCCGTCTTCTTTTTCACTCTCTACATCTCTTTTGGTCTCTCCGTGGTGGGTCCATATGTACTTACCGTGTGGAGATTTCTGGCTGACCCATGTGCTGGTGATCACACAAAAGGCCTTTGTCTTAGTGAGGTGTTTGTGTTGAGCAATAAAGCAGGTCCTAGGCCAGCCCCTTGAACGGCAGCACAAAAGAGCTTTATTGGAGAGGCAGTAAGGGTGGGTCTGCTCATCTGATCTGAGGTCAGCTGATTTACAGCATGGCAGTGCAGTGTGAACTCTCCTTATGTTGGAATTACATATGTATCTGGATCAGATTGTGGCGTAGTCCTTTACAAAAATTATACTAGAATATAAGAGAGGACGCAACAAAAAATTATACACTTTATTGCATAAATAGCTTTCAAGCCTATGTATGTATGTTTATTTGATCAAAATACAGTAAAATAATATAGAAAATATAATAATATATAGAAAATATAATTAAATATAATATAGAAAAATATAGAAAAATAATTAGAAATATTATTAAAATTTAAAAGAACTGTTTTTTATTGAAATGTTTTTATATGTAAATTATTCCTGTGATGGCAAACCTACATTTTCAGCAGCCATTACTCCAGTCTTCAGTGTTACATGAAATTGTTCTGTTATGCTGATTTGGTGCTCAAAAAAGTTTTTTTTTATTTTATTTTTTTTTTATTGTAACTATCAATGTTGAAAACATTGATGTAACAGTTGCTTTATGTTGTAACAATGCTTTACATTTTTGCAGAAACTTTGGATTCTTTGATGAATAAAAAGTTCAAAAGAACAGCATTTATTTAAAATATTAGAAATCATACTACTTGTATAATTTATATTTGTCTTTTTCCATACAATGATTCCACACAATGCCCATACTGTCCACAAGCCTTCCAACTCTGCAAAAAAGTACTATAAAAATACCATAAAAGTAGACCAAAACCTTTTTTTTTTGTCAGATGAGATTTTGTGCCATCCAAATGCAGTCCTGACGTCTAGGCTAAAACAAGGCCAAATCTGGGCTGTCAGTGAGAATTTAATAGGCGTCTAACATACATAACCTTTGACATAGAAGATGTCAAAGAAATGAAACCAAACACCTTGCAATCACTGTTCACTTTGCTTACATAATGAAATATCGCAAGTTATTTAGGCAAAAATGGCATTCAAGATTATTTTGTCTAGGAGTGGTTTACTCATAGACGGACTATATCGGGTTAACCGAGACGGTAAAATGACGGCTATTGCTTGCTGGGTAACAGAATTTGAATTTTTAGGTGTACTGTCCCTTTAAATGTTAGAATGTGGCACACTTTGGTCTTTCACACCAAGCTGTGTGCAAATAATTTCCTTATTTGCAAGTGTTAGTGGGATACTGATGAAAAGTGTGTTATGGGGTGATGTGAGTGAAGAGTGTTAATTGCGTCCTGCTGTGCCTGTGTTTTGCCATGTGTGTATCATTGTAACCTTTACCTGGTGACTGCGAGTAGGTTTAAATTGGTCTGTCTGTTGGTGGTTTCCAGCAACCT
This sequence comes from Zacco platypus, assembly GCA_038088235.1. NCBI lineage: Eukaryota > Metazoa > Chordata > Actinopteri > Cypriniformes > Xenocyprididae > Zacco > Zacco platypus. The sequence goes on from CM076075.1 coordinate 26,054,546, forward strand.
TCGGCCCTGGGGAGCCGACACGTGCACACATACACAGAAACACAAATGGAGCTTGGGTATTACACAAGCAACTTTTAATTAAGGTATAATTGCAGATGCAGTAGGGACTCCGCCTGCGGCCTTTTGTTCACACACTGAATGGAACATTTCTGCTTTTGCAGCTTTTGCTTCCTTTTTTTACTGACTGAAAAGTACAGATGTTGCCCCATCGTTTACGGTAATAACACGTAACATTTGTCAGGAACAGCTGATGGTTTAACTCTTACAGTGATGTGTGAAACGGTCGGTGCTTTCAGCTGCTGCGTGCACATCGCTCTGGTGAATGTTAAGGATGTGCTACCTCATTTCATTTGCCCGTATGCATTCCCTCCTTCTTTTCTTCACTCTGTTGCCATGGAGATGACAATGGCTGTCATAGAGGATGACAAATCACCCAGAGTAGATAAAGGGGAGGGGGAGTTACTGTGAACCGTGAATCAGAAGAAAAGTGGGAGTGAATCAGGGGGTTGGCCGGGGGGAGCATATAGGATGATGGCTAAACATATCTGGGTGTGAGTAATGTTATGAATTCATAACCAGTCCGTAGTAATCCGCTAGTCTGGTACTATTAACCTCTTCCTGTTTTTAAGCAAGATGAAATTAAAATTGACCCAATTTACTTTCTCGCTGTATGATTCAACAGTGCGTAATATTCAAAAGCTTACATTAAAATGTTAATGTAAATTTCTCCACTTAGGAAATTACTTTTCATTTCTGCTTATGTAACCAAGGCTGAGTGGGTGCAGACAAATTAATATTAGGCCTAAATGTCACATCATGTAAGTATAAAGTGACACATAATCAATCAAATATTAATGAATCAATTTCTATATAATGTTCCAACTAAATATTCTGTTCCAGTGTGAAATGTGTCATGTGAAATCAATATATATATATAGACCCATCATATGCAGCTTGTTGTTTCATAATTGCAATTACGCCTTGTAGTTTCCCTCCGTTTTCTTTGACAGGCGTTTCTGTGAATTGATCCAATAGAATGTGAGTCGCACAGCAGAAAGGATGGGCAGTGTACATGATGGGCAGATGTTAGGCTTTAAAGGTGAAGGGTTGACCTGCGAACTCGTGTGTGATTGAGAAAGTGAAGCCCTGATTATTATTGTTATAAATAGATGTCCCTCCCGGTGTTTAGTGGGATAAGTGGCTATGTCCGGAGGGTGATGACAGAAACAGCACTCAAAAACACCATCAGGACAAAGGATTCTCTTACAGATGACATGAGCCAGCTTTGGGAGATAGGAGCAAGAGGTAGCGTGGGTCGTTGAGTGTACGTGTGTGTGCGTGAGAGTTTATGTATTTCTATTTTGGCTTCTGGTGTGCACTCTTGAGATCCTTTAAATCACATTCCATCTCACTGCTTTAAAATAAAACATTGTAGCCATTTAGATCGGCGAGTTGCTCTTTGTATCGCCTTCTCTTAACCTCATTGATCTGATAAATGGAGTTTCATCCAAACAAAAGGTCAGGTGGGGCATGTTTATTTAGTCCTGTCAATCACAATCTATGTGTACTTAATTCTTCTGACAAGTTTTTGTGGCATCGCTCCACCATTCTAAATCCATTGGGACAGCCAAAAAACATTTTAAAGTATTAGTTTACGAAAAATATTGTCATTCCAAACTCATATGACTTTATTTCATGTTATAAATTACATAGCAGAATGTGCATGCTGCTCTTTTTCGTGCAGTGAAATTGGATGGTGGTCCCAAAAAAACCATAAAAAACCATAAAAGTGGAAATAAAATGTAATTTGTCGCTTTTAGTGCAATTTTAGTATTATTTATATTCTGCTATTTTTTTTATTAATATTTTGAATGGGCTTTTATTTGTATATTTTCAGTTTTCATTTTAATTTTAGTTTATAGTTTAATTTGTTTAACAATTGAATAATTATTTAATAATTTTAATAAATTATTATTATTGCTGTTAACAATCTTCAATAAAGTTTTTCATAGAATATTTATTTTTTATTTTTCTACTTGTTTACCAAAGCGATTTTTAGTAGTTTTAGTTTTGGTTTTAGTAAACAATAACTAAAAACTAAACAAACATAATGGTGTCTTTCTCACAGAGAAGCTCTTAATTGGTTTCAGAACTATCGAAATATTGAGCAAATGTAACCCCTCCTGTTCGAACCGCGCGCTCCAAGCAGGACTCGAACCCCAGTCCGCTGGCATGGGATTCGGGTGCTCTAACAAGCAGGCTAGGAGGCTAAAGAGGTTTACACACACAGCTCTTACTAGCCTACATCTGTTACACACAAGCTGTTCTTTTTTTTTTTCTTAAGCTTGATGGTCCCAGTCCCTATTTACTCTTGTTATATGGAAAAGGGGAACATGGAAATTCTTCTAAACCATTATTTTATGTGTTGTTCGGAAGTAAATTCTTATGGGTTTAGAACATCATAAAGAAAAGGTTATACAGGTTTGAAATGACATAAATGAAAAAATGACGACAGATTTTCGAATGAATCATTTATATCACTCCGCTAGCCATTGTACTTCACATACTCTTTACGTTGATGAATGCCGTGGTGATTTGTCTCTTTGTGCGAATAAGATTGAGTGCACTCAAACCAAGTTACAGGTCACAGAGCGCAGTTGGTGTGATTGTGTAATAACCTCAGCAGGCGCTCATGCTGGCCAGATCCTCCACCTCTCAGGACACACAAACACATACTTTACAGACAGCCGCGAGACGTGGGAAATTAGTCTTCATGCATGAATGCCATAAGTTTTCCAATCTGAGATGATCCTTTCTCTCACTCTGTTCTCTCTCTCCTTTAATGAGCTATTCTATAATAAGTTCATCTGAAGGAAAGGTTGCTGTAATGATGTCTCTTCTCCGCCCACTTGCTGGCTTCTAGAGATCAGCCCTTATCAGTGGAGAGGAGAAGATGAAAATGACTTGTTACCTCACACAAACTTTCTAAGAAATCGCACATTAGACAATAGGGTGAACTTTCTTCATAATTTAAGTGGCTGGCCTTGTATTATGTTATTAGCTTAATATTTGGACAAAAGAAAAAAAATATACATACATTATTGCAGTACATCTGAAATATTTTTATTCGCTTGCATTAAGACTTTCATAAAACTTACTTTTATGTATGTATTGCATCAACCCTTTAACAAAGGAAAAAAAATCTATAGTCTTATAGTCTAAAATCTTTTTCAGTTACGCCACTGTAAGTTTTTTCTGAACCTCCATTCTCCAAATAAAGTCTCATTATGTTTATATGATGAAATTTAGAAGCAATGCTATTTTATATACACTACCGTTCAAATCAGTTATTGTGAAATATTATTGCAATTTTAAAAAAAAAATGTTTATTTTAATATATTTTAAAATGTAAGTTATTCCTATGATGGCAAAGCTGAATTTCCAGCATCATTACTCCAGTCCTCAGTGTCACATGATCCTTCACAAATCATTCTAATATGCTGATTTAGTGCTCAAGAAACATTTATTATTATCAATGTTGAAAACAGTTGTGCTGCTTAATCTTTTTGTGGAAACATTTATGGATATTTTTTTCTTTGATGAATCAGTAGTACAGAATTTATTTTGTAACAATTGAAAAAACTACTGTAACTTTAAAGACCTTTGTTTTATAAGATTATAACAGCTCCAGACTGAACCACTATTTTCATGTTCCTTTTCATATATTGTATACATATCTAAAGACACCCATGAGGAAGTGACTATCTATACATACTTATATTCTGATCAGGACGTACTCATTGTTCTGTTTACATTACAGTCAAGTGTCTTTGTCTGACCGTAAATTCAAGCGTAGAGCTGAGAACAGAGATGTAAATGTACTAGGGCTTGCACAACGTCTGTGTTTTTTTTTTTACTGGTCGACTAGCTGTCCAGAAAAGTTGTCAGCTAGTTGACCTGTTCACATTCCCCTAATGTAAATGACTCTCTATATGCTGTGCAGCATCAGAGGTCTTTGTTGTTTTTGGCAAGTCCAGCCCTGTGTTCACAGAGACTTTGTGATTGGAGAGAATCGCACAGATGAGCTGAAAGCGCACATATCTTCATTGCCAGATTCATGCTGGCTGCATTGTCCTGTCAGTGCTAAAACAGTCTTGCCCCATTCGCTTGTGTCTCTCAGTTTCAGGGCAGTTTGCCCTGAATTTTTGTATGTGAACTCCATATCCGCACATGAGCGTTTTCACTACGAAAGCAATCAGGTTGAATGCACTTTCAACTACCTCTGGAGGTTTTAGACCCCCATTTTCAGCTGTATTTAACGTTGTCCACTTGTGATCTGATCAGCCAAAGCACATCTTAATAAAAGGTGTAAACAGGGCGTAAGACTGTCGGAAGTGTGTATGTGTGCACGTTTGTGGTCCTGGTAACAAAATGTCCCAACAAAAATGGCAATATTCAAAATCCTTTTCATCACGGGGACATTTTTTGGCCCCCATGAGGAAAACGACTTGTATATCATACTAAATTATGTTAAAAGGTTTTCTGTGATGAGTAGTTTAAGTGTTAAGGGAGAGAATATACAGTTTGTTCAGTATAAAAATCATAATGTCTGTAGAAAGTCCCCTTAAAACTTGGAAACCCAAGTGAGTGAGTGTGTGTGTGTGTGTGTCAGGCCCTTGGTCTTTGCCAGGTCAACTGGAATAGGAGCTCTCTGAGTGAGAGTCTACTTTCAGTGTCTCACATTTGAAACAGATCAATGTTTCCATCCTCCCTCGGGAATCAAAAACCGATGTCCTTATTTATATTGCGACTTTCAAAAGACCCTAAACATTTGTTATTTTTATCATCTGAATTATTTAGTGGTCATTTGAGAAAAGTGAAAGAGTGAGAGTGACAAACAGACATATGGAGAGAGAGATTCTGGGAATGGCCATACAATCTCATTGGTTTTTATTAGTTTGCTAGCACCAGCTGTTGTTGGATAAGAAGCTTAAATTGCTCATAATGGAAATATATAAAGATGCTTAACCAATAAGGAAACGGTTCTAGTGCTGCCAAAGTGAACATTGATGAATCTTTTTTTTTAAAGGGGTCCTTGATTATGATTTTAATTCTTTAACTTTTGTATGTAATGTTGGTGTTTGAGCATAAACAACATCTGCAAAGTTACGACGCTCAAAGCTCAATGCAAACTGAGATATTTTCTTTTACGGAAAGCGCTTTTTAGGACTGCAACAAAGGGCTGGTAGGGACTACAACGAGCTTTTTCCCGGATTGGTGACATCACAAACCTCAAAATTTATATAAACCCTGCCCCCGTGAACGTGTAACTAAGGTGGCGAGGCCATGTTGGGCTGCTTTAGAGAAGAGGAAGAGTTGTAATTACTTAAAAATCATACAATGGGATTTTCTGGATTTTTGTTTTAGATTCCGTCACTCACAGTTAAAGAGTATGATAAAAATGACAGACTTCTACATGCTTTGTAAGTGGGCAAACCTACAAAATCAGCAGTGTATCAAATACTTGTTCTCCCCACTGTAAGTGGAGTAATTTTCAGAGTAATTATTTTTTGTTATTAAAATTCTTTTTAATAGAAGCACCAGAAAAGTAATATTTCAGTGACTTCTAGAACTTTTTCAAGGTTAAATTATTAATTATGATTTGATCATATTTCATCTCTTTATTGTTTTTGTAGTTTACCACCAGAGTGCATAAATTATGCATCATCTTTCATACATTTTTTATTCACTGAATGGTTTAAAACTGAATGTGATTCACTTTGTATGTTACATTTTTGTACACCAAATTAAGTTACAAAATTACATACTTAAGATTAACTATGTAAACTACTAAAGTTTATTGTGATAAATTATTTTAAAAAAAATTAAATATATAATAAATTATAAAAAATATATTAAATTATATAAGGTAATAAAATATTAAATAATAATACTGGCGCTTCTATAAAATGAACCGTTAACTGGTTTAGAACTATAATTTCAATGATGAGCTAATGATAGACAGATAGCAGCCTTCAGGTCACATGTGTTGTGTGTGTGTATGTGTGTGTGCATACAAGAGGTAAAAAATATCATCCCCAAACACATGCTTCAGCACACCTCTCTCTGGCACCAGTCTAATAAACCAGTGTGATGTCTGGGTCTGTATAATGCCAGGCTTTGCCAGTCTGTCTGGCTTTTCTCATGCCACACTAACACCATTTACTAAGACCAGCCGAGCGCTGATGTGATAATTCATTGGCTTTAGCTTTTAGCCTAGACAATGCCATTATACATCAAAGAAATGCATATATGTGTGTGTGTGTATTATTTGCAAAGGGGGTTAAAGCCTCATGATCTAAAAACGACTTAGCATCTTTCAGTATTGCAGAACAGACAGATGTCCAAACCTAATTTCAACTAAATCAATTGAATTAGGGGTTTTAGCCACAGAAGAACGTAGTGCCATTGGGGCCCCCCTTTGTGGTTTGGCTCCAGCAGGGTCATATTCTTTGTGAGAGACCTATCCCTGCTGTTCTGAATGCTCTACTTTCCGGGATCAAAGTCAGGCATCCTGTCTATTGCGGAAATAGTGTTGGGGGTAACGCATTACAAGTAACTTGAGTTACGTAATCAGATTGCTTTTTCAAATAACTAGTAAAGTAACGGGTTACTTTTTCAATTTACAACAAAATATCTAAGTTGCTTTTTCAAATAAGTAACACAAGTTACTTTTCACATTTATTGACTGACAGCTCTCCTGTCCCCATGTTGAGAGAGGTGTTGTGTGCGCTGTGTGAACTTGATGATTATTGTAGTTCTACACTAAATGTGAACGTGAATTTACTAATTTCACTTGCACGGAAACATTCAGTATTCCTCAAAATGAAAAAAAAAAAAAACAGTGAAATGCAAACCTGTAAATATCAACCACATTAAATTACACAAATATACTTTATGTATTTAATCTCACTTTATTATGTCTTTGATGACAAAATGACCTTCAATGATCTAATTCAACCATACTAATAAGCAAAAATGACTCTATATTAGATTTAGAAATAAGTGTTGAGATATTATTCTTTGATCCAGAATGGCAGCACATCTGAAAGGTTTGTTTGAGCTGCGTCCTCTACTGTACTGGCGTAAATATGCATTTCCTTCAGCCTGAGGCTTATTCATTTCACTTTTGGTGTGAAAGGGCTGAAAAACATTTGCCAAAAATAGAACTTTAAAAACAAACAAGCAAGTCCAGCTCAGGTGAGAAAAAGTAACGCAAGTAATGTAATGGATTACTTTTTTTAAATAAAATGTAACTAAGTAACGCAATTAGTTACTTTTTAATGCAATTTTGTAATGGATTACTTTTAAAAGTAACTTCCCCCAACACTGGAAATAAGATCTTTTTTTTGTTGCTTATGGGCAGTGAGGTTCAGATATTAAATGTGAGAGTGAGTGAGGGAAGAGGCACGGAATGAGAGGCAGTAAAACCAATAACAATGTACAACATAATTTATGAATCAGGAGGACAAGGACGCAGCTGGATGTCTAGAAAGGACAGACTGCACTCCAACAATATGTTGGATGATAGAGACACAACTACTGCTGTAATCCAGTGAACATGATGATTATACCTCCCTCATCACAAAAACTGCATCTTCCACTGGTTTTTCAATGGCACAAAATGAAGATAAACTACCTACACCCTTGGGAGACAATAGCTATTTGGTTATACTGTGACTACAGCAAATGTAGCAATTTGTTTTTGTTTTTTTGCATAAGTAATCAGCTAGTGCAATAATTAAACATTCATCACTTGTATTTATCATTTAGAAGGCACTCAACATGTGGCTTTTGACATGCGTAGTTATGAATGTATACTAATTAAAAAGTTGACGGAAAATATGTGCTTTTCATTTTACTGTACAGTACATCTCACTAATATCATTCTTACTGACAATGTGAATCTGAAGTTTTTAGCACGAGAATGCCTGTGTGAATGTGTCACCCAGACTTTAAAGGCCTTGATTGCTTTTTTGAAAAGTTTTGTATGACAGAATGTACTGGCATCTTTAACAAAATGGTGCGACACTCTTTTTTTGACTGACTGACTGACACATCAGGTACTTTCAAATATGCTGATCTGGATGGGATTAGTATCTCTGTGATAACTTAGATGGAAGTGTGTGTTTTCTGAAAGTGAGTGTTGCAAATAGGTTGTGCGATAATATGTGCGTATATATGAAATGCCAAGAATATTTGAACCCCAACTTAATTTACACAGAAAGTTCACTAAGATATTCAGTGAAGGGAAGCAAAATAAATGAGAAACATTGTGAAAAAATGTTAATTAGATTTCGGGATTAGATTTCTCTGTGGAATTTGCTGAAAAGCAGTTGGTAATTTGTTCTGTTAGTATTTTACTGACACAAAATGTTTCTTTGAATACGTTTCTTTGAATGAGCTTAAAATAACAAAATATGTTTGTTTAAACTAATCTAGTCTGAATTGCGGTTAGTCTTACATTAAAAAGATTATAATTGCTCATTGTTTTTGGTTCTCTTGGTATCATGAAGTTGAGTGCTTCTCATTTAGATCGTGTTACATCAAATTGTCACTCACTGACTTTAGAAATTATGCGCATATTAACTGTAATGGCGATAAAGCAAAACTTTAATTAAATTTATCGATACTTAGAGCAGGGTGGGACAGCAGCATGGTGGCTCAGAAGCAGTGACACACAGATAACAAGACATATTGCATCACTATCTTTGCTTGAACATCACTATGTTTGCTTTCTATCTCCATCTCCAACCTTTCTCTGCTTTAGTATTATCATCATAGCTGGGTCAAGACACTGTAAGTCTGAAAGTGTCCTGTGTGTTTGTGATCTTAAGAAGAACTGATGCCCAGGGTGAATATTTCAGTGAAATGGGGCATGATCCCTGCCTGCTGACTGGAGTTTGGTTCCTCTGGCCAGGGGGTGTTCTCCAACACACACACACGCACACGCACACGCACACGCACACGCACACACACACACACACACACACACACACACACACACACACACACACACACACACACACACACACACACACACACACACACACACACACACACGTTGTGTTTATGTGTTTTGTGGGGACTTTCCATAGGTGAAATGGTTTTTATACTGTACAAACTGTACATTCTGTCCCCAGAATTACTGGTTTTACTTACGTTGTGGGGACATTTGGTCCCCACAGTGTAAGGAAAACAAGTACACACACACACACATGCGCACACGTTGTGTTTTCATTTTTTATGGGGACATTCCATAGGCGTAATGGTTTTTATACTGTACAAACTGTATATTCTGTCCCCCTACACTACCCCTACCCCTAAACCTACCCATCACAGAAAATGTTCTGCTATTTTAGATTTTCAAAAAAAATAATTCTGTATGATCTATAAGCTTGTTTCCTCATGGGGACCAAAAAAATGTCCCCACAAGATCAAAATGTACTAGTATTACTATACCTGTGGGGACATTTGGTCCCCATAACGTAGGGAATACCTGCCCACATATACACACACACACACACAAACTGCTCTCTAACATAACCTCTGTTATGTGTGTAGGATTATCCATGAGGACGGTTTCTCTGGTGATGATGTGAAGCAGTACAAGCCAGTGGTCTACAGCAACACCATCCAGTCTCTGGCTGCTATTGTGCGCGCCATGGACACACTGGGGCTGGAGTACGGAGACAAGGAGCGCAAAGTGAGTACAACACCAATCCTGATAAGCTGAAACGCTCATTAAAGAGTGACGTTCCCATTGAGAGTATAACCTTATGGATTATGATTAAAACTCTTATGATCAGCTGTAATTTCACTTTACTTTAAAGTGAAAGCCAAGAACATTTATGCAAGACAATTATATACTGTTCTGTGTAAGATGATCCAGGAGAATCGGATGGGTCAATGACAGTGGCTTGTCGTATCAGCTTCATAGTTCTTGTGGCTACAACTATGAGCTATAATGAATTGAACTCCATAAGGATAGATATGGACAAATACAAACCTTTTTACATTTGGTAAAAAATATTTTTATAGGAATATTCCAGGTTTAGTAAGTTAATTTTATTTTCTTAAAAAAAAAAAATTGAGGCGAGGCACTTGCAATGGTAGTAAATGGGGCCAAGCAATGTGATTTATATTTAATAATAATAATAATAATAAAAATAATTTATACAATAATAACAAGTAAATTAACAGCAATAATAGTTTGTAATAATATAAATTCACATATAACAATTAATAAATAATATAATATAGTCATTATTAAAACTTATTTTATTATTGTTAAATTGTTGTGTATTATTTATTTAAACCACTTGTATTATTTGAGCTGTTGAGCGGTTTAAATAATTTTTTACAGTTGTTTTAAGGTTTATGGTGTTGTGTAAAATTGGATATAGTTTTAAACAGGTTCGTAAGTTTTTTTGTTTTTTTCAAACTGCAATCATGTTAACACATATTGTTTACATCTTTGGCTATAAACTATATATTGAAACATTGAGCATTTTGATGTTTACATTCACTTCATTTTAATTTGGCTCACTGTAAACCAGATTTTTGCTTGGGACAAGTAGAAATTAATATTTGTGGTAAAAACAATTGATATTAATAATTGATATTAACTTATACTGAAACTGGAATGTTCCTTTAATATTAATAATAATAAATATCATTCTACTAAAGACTCTATGCATTAAAGACTCAACCAGAAATCTAATCTAAAGAAAAACAGATGTGGTAAATGTCAGTAGACTCCAGCCACAGCAGATATCGTTTCCCACTGCCTAATACATAAGTAAAATGGTTTGGGGCTGATGGGAAGCTTCAGCTTAAGATTTCTCTGCTAATGCGTTCTATCGGTGACAATATAAGACTCATAATCCCGTTGTGCCCTTTCCCAAAAGCTCTGTCACTATAATGTCAGTGTCAGTGAACTCACTGACCTTTAGCAGGAAGCAACGTTTCATTTTAATCAAACCAAAGCTATCAGTATGGAGGGAACAGTCATCTGAAATATCTAGCAGTCATCGATTGAGATATTTTCTCTTGTGAGAAATAGAACACGTCTTCATTTCCAGGTTGAGTTACATCAGGAAGCCGTCCTTGAAGGGCATCAGATCCATGTACCTAATAAGAGCGGTTACAGATAGCGATGTGGCATAATGTGTCTGCGTGTTTGAATATGACTGCTGGGCCTACATTTTGCTGTTTTTTTGTGGGGAGGGGAACAATTCTGATTTACACCGATAAAGGAATATGGCAGTTAAAGTGATAATTAACCCCAAAAATGAAAATTGTCATCACTTACTCGCTCTCAAATGATTACAAACCTGTATGAGTTTCTTTCTTCCAACTGAAAACAAAAGAAGATGTTCTGATAAGAATGTCAGGAGCCAAAAAGTTGATGGACCCCATTGACGGCCATATTATTATTTTTTTCAAACTATGGAAGTCAATGGCATCCATCGACTGTTTGTATACCCACATTCTTCAAAATATCGTCTTTTGTGTTCAACGGAAGAATGAAATTCATACAGGTTTGGAACAACTTGAGGGTGAGAAAATGATTACAGAATTTTCACAATGTTTCAATGTTGATTACAAAAAAAAATATAATAATAATTTTGACATCCCCTGCTTTCTTAAAAAAAACCCCCAAAGTTACAGCAAGGAACTTACAATGGAAGTAAATTGGGCCAATTTTACATATAATTTTAATTAAGCTTACCTCTTGCATTAGTTTCCCTGTTAAAGCGTATTATTAAAGGGTATTATTTGAACTTTAAAGCTGGTTAAATCATTTTACCATGATTTTGTCATGGCAACAAAGCTGGAAAATTGGATATAACTTTACACAAAATGTTATTAACAATTACATTTTTTTAATTTTTATATCTTGTGGCTATACTGTTGACACCCTACTCACTTCCATCACAAGTGCCTCACCATAAACCAGACCTTTGCCTTTTTTTTTTTTTTTTTTTTTAAAGAAAAGGAGTAACATTAATTTTTATCTCAATCAAATGCTGTCAGCTGTGCTGGAACATTCCTCTACAAAGCCCTGAGAGAATTCTGCATAGATCCTTCCTAGAGTTCTGTGTGCAACAATTCCATGTGGACTGAGTTCTGTCTATTGCCAATGGAGGAATTGATCAGAATATGTGAAGCATACAGTATGTGATGTGTACCAAAGCTATATGTTCTTAGAGAGAGGATCCTCCACGACACTTTCCTCATTGTAAATCGCTAAATGACTAAATGTAAATTGCATACAGTATGTATACGCTAATCATGAGAACAGATCACTCACACGCTTCCACACAAACTCTTCAGCCCTCTGTTCCTCCAGGCTTGTGGAGGCCAGCTGGCTCACACATTTCTAATCTGAGGTGTGAAGCTTTTATTGGAACTGCTCTCTCAACAACCTAGCCTCTATAGATGTGTTTGCCCTTTCTTTCTCTCTCAATCGCTGTTTCTTGCTTTTATACCTTTTCAGCTTCTTGCTTTCACTCTCTCTCTCTCACTTCTATCTGTCCGTCTTTGTATGCGCAGGCACAGCCCTCTCTCCTCCATATCTCCCTTTCCATATCTCCTCTTCTCTCTCACCGATCTGGCCCAGTTGCCATGGCAACCTCTTGTTTCGCCTCTCTCTCTCAATGCATTCCACAAGTCTGTGTCCATGGGCAATGTCACTCGCTTGCACTCTGCCCGGCACCAAAGAGGCAACAATCTCATGTGACCAAAAACACAGCGCGTGTGACTAGAATGAGAAGCGGGCCACGCCCCTCAAAGAGTTCAACGCTATAGCGCTGTTCTAAAACATGAACTGCCTACATCCATCCATGGAGCTGATTTCAAAAACTCTAGAGACTTGAGTTGCAATAAATTTCATTTGAGTTGATCATGTTGCTAAGAGAACTGTGTGAAGCCTAAAATAAATAACACAGAAATGTTGGGTAAAATAATAGTCCAAAATGATTACGTAATAGTTTTGAGCATGTTATTTAATATTAACTGTGGTGTTATTATTATGTTATTCTTTAGATTATTTTATTATGGTATAATAATCAATATTACACTAATCTATCTATGTTCAGCAATCATTTTAATACTGAGTGAAACACAAGTTAACATTTTTGTGATCGTTTTATAATCTGCCATCTTGAGTTTATTTTTACAGTCTGCTCTACTGTTGTCAACGTTAACTAAAACCATTAAAAATCGAAGCCTGGTCTCATTGTTAATACGTTGGTACATTTGTACATTTACAGGTACAAAACGTACATTGCTGAATGTTTAAATAGATGCTAAAACATGCAATATTGATGTACTAACAACATTTAAACATAAAACACGTATTTAAAGGTAAAGAAACATAAAATAGATATAGATATTCGTATAAGTGCCCTTTTTTTTACCATTTTAAAGATGCATTTTAGATCCCTAAACCGGTACCCCAAACCGAAACATAACTATTTTATAGAGGATATAAAAAGAATGTATAAATCGTAATGGACAGAAATGTGTAAAATGACAATTTCAGTAAAAATATAATATTCTGAGCCTCTAATTCCACTCCTACCTCTAAACCTACCCATAACTATTTCTAAAAAATATGTAGTTATAAAGAAAACATAACAGACAGTGCAATCACAATAATTTATTTATTGCAAAATTGTCACAAGCGGTACTAAAAGTAGTTCATATGTTGTTTTGCAGTTGCAGGCCTCTCATATCACTGCCGTAAAACATGTTGTAAAGCTTCTTGAGGCGGCAGTTTTTTAATTTATAGTGAGTACAGGATTTACAGTCGATACTGAAAATGGAGATGAAGATCGCTGAATAAAGGCTTGAATTTGGTTCTGTTCCTGCTATTTTATGGTTCTATTGTCAGTCACAGCGCACGACTATACTGAAGAACACCTTTTGTGTCTCACAAATATTTCATGATAAATAATAGCTAAACGATTACAGAAATGTTATTCATTTTAAGGTTTTAAAGTGTAGTCTTGTTTAACATTATGTAATCTTTTGAAATGAGTTTGCAGCAGATGTCACACAGAACAGAGCGAAATGTTATGATTTCATATAAAGTAGATGAGTAAACCGTGTGGAATACATGCGACTGAAACAATGCCATTGCTGTGACAATAAAATACAATAGTCAAAATATTAATGCCATGATTGTAATATTCATAAATAGTGATTCATAGACATTTGTATGTCTGTAAAGTTGTTCATATGCAAATAATTTATGTTTTAGTGCTGTCAATATTGTTTGTTTCAGTGTAAGTGGAAATGTAAATAAATGTACAAGTGATAGAACCACACTTTATGTAAAAATACATATGCATACTCATGAAATCACATTGTATGAAATGAATAAAAATATTAGATGAAAAACAGATCTTCAACTAAAATGATACATGTTAACTGAAACATAATAATTTTAAGTTGAAGTATAAATTACTAGCTACTAGCTTATGGTACTGAGCAATGTATGAAACTTGTATTGTGAGCACTTCCTGTGTTATTTGCCAATTCATGAAGAATCGCTTGTTTGTTTTCCTCACTTGTAAGTCGCTTTGGATAAAAGCGTCTACTAAATGACTAAATGTAAATGTACTAACCCCAAGTAGAACTAATAAAAATGACAAAAGCACATAAAATTAAAATGAAAACTAAAAATATTAATAAATACTATAATAGTATCTAAATAATACTAAAATAACACTGCTCAACTCATACATTCATTCTGGGTTTTTCATAATATGTATTAAAATCATGTCTCTGTCATTTTGGAAAAGCATCTGCCTCATGCCTTCCTATAAATCCATACAGATACACGAAACACCCTGTCTAGGCTCACCACACATTTGCCAGCGTCATCGAATGATGCTGGTATCTGCATATGTTATGCTACTCTCTGTGATAATTTGTTACAGGAGTCAATTTTCAGGAGCTGCTGTCTATTTTTACATGTTCTGAATATGCCATGTGTATTTGACACATGTATTCCATGTACATGTCATGTCTCTATCCATGCAGCTGTCCCAGGATTTCTTTTTCTCCACAGCTTTGCAGTGTAATAGTGGATGATGCTAAGGCCTGTGGCAGGAAGTCCATTTATGCTAGTTTGATTCAGAGCTCACCACGTCTTGACAAATGATCTGATGCTGATCTTATTGCTGCCATGCTTATGGTCTTCTACATTACAGCAAAATGGCGGCCGCTCTGAGCGGAATGGGTGCCATAAGGCCCAACATGTTGGTGTGACCTTGCCAGGGTTCCACACATCCCGAGCCGCACCACGACTGATAATATAAATGGCAGTCTGTGGTGGGCAAGGGCCGTGAGCCCAGTGCTTGGCACCCAGATGGACACAGATGGGCTTTGCCGTTCAAGCCCTCTGCTTCAACTACAGCATCATGACGAAGCCAGTTAAAAACACTACAAACCCAACTGCGTGTCACCAGACTACGTGCTAACCGCATGCAAATTTATATTCCGAAATGCCCTAAAATAGGATTGCAGTCAGAATTTGGAGTGTTTGCTCATGAAACGATTTTGAGAGACGGAAGTGAAACGCTCTAAATTTAAAGTGATTTATGTTGCATTAGTGCTGACACGCTGGTGAGAGCTCTGCTCGCTGGCCATTTCTTTTACTTATTCACTTATAACCATAAATATGTGCATGCAGAATCCATTTAATGCATATTAAGTGTTGAATTATTATACATTTTTTGGGTTATACAATGAGTTTATGGGTGGGGTGCTGCAGTGTGTGAAAAATCTGTTCCTTCAGGCAAAACTGATTGGATGCGGGCAGTCACTCATATGAATTGCTGTCTGTGGCCCGTGGGAATATGTTGACAAATAGTGGATTTTAAAGTATTGTGACGCTAATGATGCTTTGTTTTTCCTTTAAACTTAATGGAAATCCCGTAGGTGGCTTTTTGCAGTAGAGCATGACTCAAGGCAGTCTTTGTGTTTAGTTTGAGCAGGGCTGCACGATTTATTGTATTTTAATCATGGTCACGATTTCTGTTTTTCTTGATTAATTAAGCATAATTAGCATGCTGGTTATTTATTTTGAAAACATTTATTTTTTCATTTCTGTTAACTTGCATTGGTAACAAGCCTCCACAAGCTTTCTTGCCTTGTTTTGCCAGATGTCATGAGTTTAAATTCCCCAGTTAGAGCTTTTTACTTAAAGGGGACCTATAATGCCCCTTTTACAAGATGTAATATCTTGTAATATAACTCTGGTGTCCCCAGAATGTGTGTGTGAAGTTTCAGCTCTAAATACCCCACAGATCATTTATTGTTGGTTGTCAAATTTGCCCCTGTTTGGGTGTGAGCAAAAACATGCTTTTTTTGTGTGTGTCCCTTTAAATGCAAATGCACTTTGCATAAGAGGGCGGAGCTTTAACAGCTCATGCTTTGGTTGCTCAACAACAACAAAGCTGGAGAATCTCACGCAGCCAAAATGACGATTGTCAGTAACGGTGTTCAGCCTTAAATATTTCAAACCTGAGTTGTACTCTGATGGAGAGACTCTGATGGAGAATGCAGCTGGGCGTTTCTGAATGCTTAGCGGATAAATTTATGTAGTTGCTGTGGAGTTGATTCAACTCATCGACTAGCATGTGCCGTCATGTTAATCGTTTGTATTACCGAAAACCGAAAACAAAATTACGGCATTGTGGGTGGAAGCATGCAGATTAAGGGGTGGCAATATTATAACAAAATCCCCTTCCTACGTCACAAGGGGAGCGAAATCTGAGCGGCTTGTTTTTCACATGAGTGCAGAAAAAGGCTTGTCGAAACAAAGGTCCTGGGTTAACCTTTTTCAGGTTTTCTTGGTTGGTAGATGCACCAGGGACCCAATTATAGCACTTAAACACGATTTTCATGATATGTCCCTTTTAAAAGGTTGCATTGTCCGTGTAGTGTCTTACCTATCTTCCCAACCTGGCGAACATGCACATGTGATCTCTCTGCACTGCAACAAAAATCTGATTATCAAAGACAAACATGTATGTTGAAGTTTAGCGATCTCCATTGAAATATTCTGCTGAAATGAACGTGTAATACAGCCAGTCTGTGTTCCTTTACAAAGCTATTTGTATTATTTACTGCAGCTAATCTAAATCTGTGAGCATTCTCAGACAAACAGTAATTCCTAACATGAGTCTCGACTATATTGTTTACGTTTGTGATTTCTGAATAAATGCACAACCTGTGCTGTAAAATACAAAGTATTTGAGTTTTAATAGAAAATCACTGTTTCAGCTTTTGAGAGAAGCTTTTTAAGTTTTAACTAGTTTTCATAATGTAGAAAGTGTGTTAATGTATTTGATAAATCTAATAAATCAGGAAGCTACAGTAGATGAGGTTAAATAAACCCTGTTATCTTGATTTGTGCTTTTGTGATAATTCTGATGAAGATTTCTTAGATGAGAACAGTTCTGATTAATCATCGTGATAATCATTTTTGAGCAAGTGATAATGATTATCAGTTTAACCATTATCGTGCAGCCCTAAGTTTAGGTGTAGATCCTCCATTGCTCTCTACGCAAACCGTCACTGGGTTATGTGGTTGTTTATTGGGCAAGTATGAGTCTGTGGGCTTCTGTGTGTGTTATAGAGGGGAAAACAGTTGGGGAATAAGAAAGAGAGGGTGCTGGCACCAGAATATTCCCTGCAGTCTCGGCAACGCCCCAGCGGTGCTCACGCTCCCACTCATTATCCAGAGAAAACCCTTTTGAACAGCTAATAATCTTTATGTAAGGCTGATGTGGAAAAAAAAACCCAATGGATTTATATACCTGTATTCAAATAAGAAAAATAAGACTATAGCAGTATTCAAATTAGTTTTGGAAACAACATTTTGAGTTACAGTTAATAACACAGGGACATCTGTTATTTCATATACTGCTTCGTACTGAATTTGTAGAATTGCTTCATCTAGAAGAGATCATTATGAGATTTGATGAGGAAAAAGCTAAAAATAATAATAATATACCGCAAATGACAGAAATTCCTATTTGAGTGGGATCGAATTCAGAGTGACGCATATATAAATAGAACTTCAAGGTAAAACCCCTTTAGATGTTCATTGTGATATGTTGTTAAGTAAAACTTATATGCAAATGATGTGGTGTGAAACACCTGGTAACCTGGAACTTTTGTTTCTAAAAGAAGAAAAATATGCAGAAGGGACAGTACTTTTGCTTTTATGTAAAATTGGAACAAAATGGAAGTCGATAGATAGTCTTTTCTTCCCTACTGTATCATGTATATCCTAGCGAAGTGAATTCTCGAACAAGAAAAAAAAAATTCGATTGATTTTGATTGATTTTGTCTATTGGGAATTGATTGGATTGTTAGATTGTTGATTGACAGGTTGTCCCGCCCTCACGTAAACATGTCAGAGAAGAAAATAGATGTCGCTGCAAGTGAGAGGGGAAGCTATTTTGATTTAAAGATTTTAAAAAAAATAATGTGCTTCCATAAATAGTTTATTATAAAAGCTGCAATATTACATAAAAACAAGAATTGTGAATTTTGATTTCATGGCGACTTTAAAGAGAGAGTTCATCCAAAAATGAAAATTCTGTCATCATTTACTCCCCCTCAAGATGTTCCACACCAAGCAGATCTCGCCCCCCAATGACTGCCATAGTATTATTTTTTATAGTATTTGTTTTACGGTATTATACCATAGTATTACCACTATGGTAGTCAATGGGGGGTGAGATCTGCTTGGATACGAACATTCTTCCAAACATCTTATGTACAGCAGAACAAAGATATTTATACAGGGTTTAGAACAACTTGAGGGGGAGTAAATGATGACAGAATTTAATTTTTTGGGTGAACTATCCCTTTAAGACAAGCAGTTTCAGGAGAAAAACAAACTTTTTGACGTACACTCAGTTTACCGTACATTCTATTTTGGTATACTGCTTGAGAGACCCACATCCTGTCCTAAATTTGCTTCATTGTAAAACGTGCAGTGCTTTTAATTTAGTGACTTTAGGTAAAAACATTAGTAAAGATTTTCTAGACTAACAGCGGCCATGGAAGCAGTGAGCAGTTGGATGTTCTCTCATTATATAGCCATAAATTGCCACTTAAACTTCCTGAATGTGAAAATATTTGCACATTGGTATTGGTAGCTTTTTTTTTTATCCAGGTCACCCTGCATTTTGCATAGTAGTTTGTTTGCAGACAGCCTGTACCATTGCTAAAAATCAGGGGACAAGGTTAGGCGTATTTATAGGATGTGTAAATTAATTTTGCGTGTGGCAGAACGAGAGCCCTCCAGAATTATTAACAGATATATATCCCAGTAGATTACACTGCAGCCTCCATTTTAATTGAGACTCTTTTATGTCATGTCTCTGGTGCTTGCATTCAGTAAAGTAATGTCTTGGTCCCTTCTCCCCAGCCTTCATCTACACAGATCCCAAATATAATTATTTCTGACGCATTTCAATTACATATTAGGTTAATCAATTTTCCTCAGTTATTCTTTACACTGTAGAACCTACATGTGTTTCCTGGGCTATTGCTTTTTTATTACAAGTTTTATGCCAGGGATGTAAACTGCTTGTTTTTGGTGCAGGTACACTTGGTATTGCAATCAACCAAAGACCTTGTTCACAATCCTAAACTGTTTACAGACCCCACAGCAAGCTTGAGCTCAACTTTAATAGTAATAATAATAATAATAATATTTATGGGTAAATGGATATTTCACTGAATCACTCTCCCCACACTCTCAACTGTCCCGATCCAGTTTTTTCTATACATCTGATTTAAAAAAACCCAAAAAACTTCTGTTTTTTTTTGTGTGTGTTTTAACTTAATGTCAGTAGTTTTAGGGGTCATTCACATATCGCGTCTTTTGCACGTTCAAATTCGTTAATTCAAATGTAGGCGCGCAGCAGGCACGCTCATAATGCAAGCTACGCGGTCGTGACACGCATGCGGTGCGTTTCCCAGGCCATTGAGTTGAGAAAATCTCAACTTTTCAGAATGCCGCAAGCGTACCGCAGGTCATGTGACGAGAACCAACCGATCAGCTTCAGCCTTTCAGTAACAAAACATCAAAAGCTCAGCCGAACAGCTGATCATAGCTGTACAGGGTGTTTTTTATATTTCATCTCCATAAATATATCTAGTAATAAAGCTTATGTAAGGGCTGGAATCAATTTATCCTTTGCTGAAACTTCGTCGTCGTCGTGGAGAGCGTAGTTCATGGTTGCATCGCAATGACAGATGCTAGGGGAAAGGAGGAGAAACGCGTTTTCCATGCGTTTTTAGATGTGATATGTGAACGGCCCCTTAGAGCGTATCATAAGTCTACAGTTTTCAGACTGTAATCCAGGCTAAATATTTTTTAGGCCTAAACTAAACAAAATTGTATATAAGTATGCATTTTCCTTGAATGGAAAATAGCTTCTACTGTATTTGGATCGTTTAAAATAATCAAAATCTAAAATTATTAAAAACACAAAGGCACTTCTTTTACTTTTACAATACTTCACAGAAACCATATTTAAAACTGAATGTTTGAACATATTTAAAAAGCTGGTCCATGTTTTAGCTGGTTCATGCTTCAGCAAGGTTATTTGTGGAATCAGCTCAGAATTAGTGAGTTTTACTTTCTCCAGCATCATGTGTTGGCAAAGTTCTAAAAGCCAGTGAATGAAATGGGGTGTGATGAATGTCTCTCCCCAGCGCTGCCCTTGCTCAAACTGCGCTGCTGTCACTCTCTAGCAGATCTGTGCTGCTCCTTCTTAATTGGAGAGCCAAAAATAAAGTGATCAGGAACAAATATCACCTCAGCCAGATGGTCCCCGTTAGTGGGCTATAGCGATCCGGCCACGTCTTCGACATATGCCCGGCTCTTGTTACAACAGACACATCAGTCTTTGTGTACGTGTGCGTTTAAGCATGAGAGTGCACGTGTGAGAGTGGGATTGTCACAGGCTGGATGTTTGCCCTTGAGTACTGTTATAACATTAGAGCTTTACTGACAAGCTGTTTGACTTCATGAGAAAAGACTGAGTGAATGAGTTTATTGCGTGATCCTTTGAATATCTGCAAATGTTTCTTTATGGAGTCGCTGGTATATTCCCTCATAGCGAGTCTAGTCAGTCAGATCAGAGTGTAAAATGGTTAATGCAGACTCATGAAGGAATAAAGGCTCTCAGCTGTTGCAAAGGTTACACTCAATTCATTAAATCTTCATAGAGTGGCGGATGTATGGAGTCTTAACACATCTTTAATATTGGCATTAGTCGTCATTTTTAAATCTTCTCTGCTATTTTGTGAGATATTAAGAAGAGAATTTTTGCTGCAAAGTTAAAAGAGAGTGTCAAACCTTAATTAAAGGGATAGTTCATTTGGTGGGCGAAAAAACAACAACTAAAAATATTAATTAATCATGTTTTGTGTCTTGAAAATGCACATTTGACAGGAACTTTAGCTTAAGTTGGGATGCGGATGCAAATGCGATCTCTAACAAAATTTAGTCACAGCAACAGGTTCGCAAAATGTATCCATTCTGTCACAGTCTGGAGCCATGCAGTACACAGTTTAATGGCTTGCATGAAATATTTATGGCCAGTACATTTTCTTATTTTGCCGTTGTCACAGGATTACCCTCAATGTAAAATGACATTATTTTCCTATTCATCATTATTTCCATACCACTGATGGTTTTCCTCATGGTTTCTGTTGCCTGTAGCCTCTAGGCAGACTAAAAGGAATAATGGCTTTGTTGAAAGTATGACCAACACATGAATATTTACATGCCCATCATGACACCCACATTGTAAACGCCTCTGGAATACAGTGATGACAACCAATTTGTGTTCGCACATAAGAGATAAAGGGCGCCTGCTGTTTTTTTTAACAATTACTTTTCATCATTGGCCAAGCCAGAACCAAATTTCACTGTCCACCACTGTTAAGCTCTTTAGCAACACTGTATTAAAAAAAATGACCATGGAAAATGCTCTTTAAAACCAAAAAAATGGAAGAATGAGAGCATAAAATTGTAATATAAAATCAATTGGTGGCCTTGAACCCAACCCACAAAGAATGTCTCATGTTGTTTAATGGAGGCACAGATCTGGCTTTAGGGGGTCATTTTGGTGTTGAACTGTTTTTTTATTTTATTTTATTTTATTGTACACATTGCTTATTTAAACATAAATGCCATGCAAACTGGCTTTATTCACAGGTTAACAACCAGCAGTTGATTGTAACCCTGAGAATGACATTACTACATTGTCCTAATTAATAAAATGACCGAACACAGAATAGGTAAGAAATTTGTCCATTATCATAACTTAAAGAGAATATAGCTTTGGATTTTTACACGGGTCTTATATAAGGCCACAAAAATGGTTTTTAAATGCGGCTACTCCATGTTCAAGGCAGCAGAAGGGGGTTTCAGATGTACAGTAGAAAACCTGGATGCTCTCGGTCCAGTAACACTCTAGTCTCTACATGCGTGTGTGGATTTCAGCCTAATTGCCATGGCAGTATTTTTCAGTTCTGGCCTCATTCAGAAATGCCTGTGCACTCATCCTATAACAGTCAAGGCTTCGGGGCTTTTGGTTTTGATCTGAATTGGCTTTGACTTGTTTTTCAGAATTTCTCCTCGTAGCACCCTCAGAGACATCTTTGCCTTTGTTACCAAGAATGACTCCTTCGCATCATATGATCCGTCCCATGAACGGCATGTCCAAAATGGACATTCAGGCTAAAAACAGGTTCATCACGCCTTCCTTCAGTCCCTCCTCATTTGTCAAAGCCTTCTCAACCCTAGCAAGATTAAACAAGCACAGTGCTGAAGAGCAATGAGGTTCTGTAGTGCTCCGGATTTAGATGTAATTGGCGACTGGTAGGACTACCAGCACCATTAATAAAATGGAACAGGACTGGGAGATTGGGATTTGACGCTTCTGGGGACGTAACAGCTGTAACTCCTGCAGCGACGCTGTTTAGAACAGCACTAAGCCTCCGAATTACAAATGGAGAAATGGCTTCTTAGCCTCAAAATTGACAGATTTTGCCAGATCTTGATGGCCCTTGGGGGGAGATTACTGTAGATGCGAGAAAGGACCCAGTGGAAAATTGGAAGAGAAATAGCACATTATATTGCAGCGAGGCCACTGTGATTGCCCGGTTTCCTGTGGTCACAGTGTGGAACATCATTTACACTTAAGCTCACCTTGTTTGGTCGAGAGATCTGTGATGATGCATTACACTCTTGATCTACTTTCTAAAAATAGCCGTAGTGCATTTGAATAATGCACTATGGCCGCTCACCCAATCATAATTTTAGAGTAAAAACTGTCCATTTTATAATAGTCTAACGAGTCTAACGTTTTTGAGCAAGTGTTTTGTTTTAATATTTAAATAAAAATTTAAAAAAATAAAATATAATAATAAAATTTAAAGCTTTTTTTGTACTGCCAGTAAAAATAATAAAATGTGATTAAATACTTAAATACACAACTGTTATTTAATTTTCTGCACTGAAAAAATGTGTGTGTGTATATAAATATATATCATCATATCATATCATACATGCATTCATACATATACACACAGGCAATTATTTGTGTGTCTAATTATTTGATACACGCATATCAAATACTGGTTGAGGAAAATTACCAATAATTTAAAAAGCTAGTTGACACTATGATACAGATAGCTTATAATTCCTTGTTTATCAAGTACCTTTTGAAAACGATACGCTTATTTTTGGTTCTTGAACAGCTTTGGTTTATTTTATACAGAGTAAAAAATGTCTTAATGTTTTTTTTTTTTTTTTTTTTTTTATGTTAAAGATTAACCCTCATTTTTAACATTTTACTATTTAAAATAATTTTAATTTTTAATTTTACCTCAGTAGGGTTTGGCCTCTGGTTCATGCTGGTTCAGCTGATATTTTCTCTTTGCTGCCGCCTGTCATGTCAGAGAATAGTGCAATGGAGGATGTCTGAAGCATGAACTACAGAGCTTCGTGAGCAGCACGCAACGTCTGCATTGGATCGTAGTGAATGCATCAGGGATAAACAAGGCATTAGCGGGCAACTCAGCTTACAGTTTTACAGATAGTGACTGGCCCTAGTGCTGTTCTGCTGAGTCTCACTCTGGCTGTTTATGAAAGTAATATAGTGTGTATATTTGTGTCTTTCAGAAGAATTACGATAGTTACAGTAAGAGAGGCTTTTCCTATTAAGGGTAAATGCAAACTCTCTTCACCATTTGCTCGTGCTATATATCAGTTGGCTTCACCTCAAACACATTTCGAGTGCTGACGTGTTCAACAGGAAGCAAAAAATGTCTTTGGTGGGTTAGGAGCTCAGAGGAGCTTTCTGCACTGCATCACTGTTCAAGCTGCCCTAAGTCCTACATAGGGAGTATAAACTTCAAAGAGATAATATAATAATTAAAACAGGTTTTTCATATACATCTTATACCATGTTTTAACAAATCGCAAAATCACCATAGTAATCAGAACAGTTTTTATGCGCTTTCTCGCAGACGAAACTAAGGCATTTACGCAAATTATAAAAAGATGAATTATGTTTCGGGCTGACTGAAGTTGATGTGCATGTACTCATACTTGTGTTATTGTATTAGTTGTCAGCGCACACTGAGAGGCTCCAGATACAACTGAGAATGCTTCAGATCCTTGTCCTTTGATGGCTCTTGTGACTGAAAGGGAGACGCCAAAATGGCGGACATGAGAATCTACTGGAAAGTGTTCTCGATAGGTTTGATGCTGTAAATTGTGAATACAAAGTAGCGTCACTTACTCTATCTGATGACTATATCATCTTGAGTCCTAGTCATATTGTTTTGAGATAATGGGCTCTTGAGCATTAACTAAGGAGTTCAGAGCAGGATATGGGCAATATAGCACTGATGATGCCAGAGAGCCCAAGCTACCCTGTTGGCGTCACTTAAAGTCACAATTAAACGGAAGTAGCGAGATATCTTTTCTTCTGTATTGTGATGTACATTTGAATGCTACATTATCGAAAAAGAATAAATGTAGGGCAGAGAATTGATTCTCTATCAGTTGATGATTGCATTTTAAGATGTGGGTGGGGCTATTAAAAAAAAATGCCACCATTTTTCACCAGAGAGAAATCTATCATTTTCACAGAAAGATCAAGTTATAACATTTTGAATTAACTAAATTAACTAAATTAATTATTTCCCCCCCCCCCAACTGCTGCAAGTTTTTCCTTGTGGGCCTTTTGTTTTTGTGATGTTTTTATTTTATTTATTTCAGTAAAGATTATCTGAATAAGAGCTTTTGCATTTATATACAGATTCGTATGGATTCACAAATGCCCTCCGGAGCAGATTCCCTTTTCTCCCCTGGGCCTCCTGAGCACATTGTGTCAGTCACTCCATTCTGTTAACATCTCACAGTAATGTTCATGCCATGAAAGCTCCTCGACCTGTGTGTCTCTGTGGAGTCGAGGCATTTTGCGTGCCTGGAAGAGCAGTGCGCACCCAGACCCACCCCCGCCCCCACTCCCATCTTGTCCTTGTGCCAGGGCTGGCAAGTCATTGGGAAACAGCGCTGTGTGCTGAACTGGACTAATCCCGCCAGAAAACAGCTGAGCCTCCACCAGTCTGGCTCTTAACCGGAGCTGACAAGACAAGGGGCCACAGTGCTCTTTCAATGAAGCTGCTTGCTTCACACACACACATACACAGATACCAAGGCACTGGCAGGGCTTCAGACAGAGTAACAAGGGGTTGAAGAGATGTGAGGGGTGAGGAAGGGGGGTGAAAGGCAAAAAAAAAGGGGTAGGGAGGAGCCAACTAGTTGCCTAACTGTGAGGCTGGCTAGTTTAAGTTTAAAACAAAATGGCAAAATATGGATGAATTAGGAGATGCCACATCTCTGAGAGGGTTTTTAGCATGCTGCGTTAGCATGATAACAGTCAGTATGGTGAAAAATTCAGAAGTCTTGTCTCTATACTGATTCCCCTTAAATTGGAGGCACTACTGCTACATCAGCAGCAGTTGTGTAACAAATTCATTGCATTCAACAATAAATTAAGAACTTCAAAACATGATGCTTAGGTCTTTGAAAATAATAGTTTAGTTGCATTTAAGACAACGTATTAAGTTCAAAATGGATTTAAAGGATTAGTTCACTTCAGATTTAAAATTTCCTGATAATTACTCATCTCCATGTCATCCAAGATGATTACGTCTTTCTTTCTTCAGTCAAAAAGAAATGATGGTTTCTGAGGAAAGGGCTCAAATGGCAAAAAAACGATGACCGATCGTTTTGCTAGATGAGACTCTTGTTTCTCGGCTGGGATCATGTAGAGCCCTTTGAAGCTGCAGTGAAACTGTAATTTGGACCTTCAACCCATTGGTAGCCGTTGAAGTCCACTATATGGAGAGAAATCCTGGAATGTTTTCCTCAAAAACCTTAATTTCTTTTCGACTGAAGAAAGAAATCCAAAAAGATCTTGGATGACATGGGGGTTAGTAAAATATCAGAATATTTTTTATTCTGAAGTGAACTAATCCTTTAAGCCGTGTTCAATGGTTGCAGTCTGTTCTGTGGATGTTTTTAACGAAATACAAAGTTCTGTCATGAAACTCTCGATGGCCCTCTAGAAGGTCCTTAACTCAATATATATATATATATATATATATATCTCAATCTATAGGGCACAGCTGATTGGTTCCTGCTGTATCAGTAGCCAATGAGCTCGCTGCTCAACCAGCAAATACTTGGTCAGCATTTGCTGTAGTATTTGCAGCGCACTTTCAGAATTCCTCTGAAGTTCAATATCTAAGATAAGTGAACGGTCTTTCTTATGCTATATCACTATGCATTATTGCGTGGTCTGCCTTTATAATTATTTATTAATTAATTTCTTATTAAGAAACCATACACAAGGTTTAAAATCATTTGTCATGTTAACATCCTGTTTTAACGCTTAGAGTGAATTACTAAGCATATTAGCAGCTAGCGTAATATTGCATTGAACAGCAGCAAGCAGACGATTTTAGTTGCTATGAGGATACAGTGACAAACCAGTGCTGGCATGAGAAAACCAAGCATCATGTTGTACAGTCTTGCATTAGATGATACAGCAGAAGCAATACATTTATGTAGTTGCTGTGAGAATACATGAGAAAACGTTTAAATGAAAAACATACTCATTCTACCAGGGCTCACCATGTTTTGCTCAACCTCCGACATCCTCATTATTTTCCAAGGGCAAGGGTTTTTATGTTTTTTTACGCGAGTAAATCTGGCTGATTTCAGAGTCGCGCTCTGTTGTTCATCTATTGCTCCAAACGACTTCAAACATGATTTCCACATATACAAATAGGTGGATATAGAGGGTTTTGCCAATGACAATAATCAAATAATTCAAAATTACCATGCTATTTGCTCAGGTGGTTGTTAGGGGTTTCTTTTCTTATGTCTATCAGCCTGCAACGCGATATAATTTGTTAAAGTCACACACATACTGCGTGTTCTAATTAGGTAAGTTTAAGCCTTATTGGCTCAGGCACAGATAGCATAGTCCACTATAATGTTAAGCCATTCAGCAAAGCAGGCCCAGGCACACATAGCATAGCCCAGTAGTGATAAGCCCCCCCCCCCCCCCCAAAAAAAAATGGTATGTTGGCACATATGTAGCTAGGACCATACCGGTAGATCACTGGGGACACCCCCTGAAAAAGAAATAAATAAAATAAAAAGGATGGGGACTCTAGTATACATAGAGTTACACTGCAAGCTGCTTCACACAACTCATATGCACCTCATGGCAGTCCACATATCTAACGGCTAAATTTGCTTGGGGAAATACTTGTGTAGGCAGATCTAGTCCACCAAGACCAAGCATATGCTCCATTTCTCAGGGCCAGGCACACATAGCTAGCACACACATGGTTCCTGCTCTCAGCAGCAATACATATGTTTTGGTGGTACATCTGCAGGGTGGGCCTGAATTATCACCCTTGTCTCCTGCATGATGGAGATTTTCTATGACGTACACTTGCCTTGTATAGTTCAGTCTTCATTGTTACCTGCTCTTTTGGGGGGTAATTTATGTATGCTGTATTGTACAGCAGCAACATTTCTTACTTGCTCACAGCAGTGTGTCGTATATGTGTTGGCAGTAGCAGCAGCATAGAAGATCTATTCAGGGAGTTAGACAGCAAAGTTTGTGTTAAATCAAAATGGAGGACTGCAAATGCTTGGTTGTTTCAACCCAAATTTGGATGAAATATGAGCAATCGTTGGGTTTGTCCATATTTAACCCAAATTTGGGTTGAAACAACCCAGCATTTTTTAGACTGTATGTGTGATGCACACGCATATGTTATGCAGCAGTCACTGGCTTGTATGTGCTAAATATAAAACGAGTGCGTCATTAATTAGTGTACACCCCAGCCTTTATCAGAGAAGAGATAACTCTAAAACAGTTTTTAGGTGTGTATGTCGTTGTGTGTGCTCAAAGGAGCTAGGTTGGCATTTAAAGCTGGAGACAGAAATTCACATGCACTGTTTTTAAGAAAACTGTGTAAGTCAGGGTGTGAATGGAGAGAAAATTAAGTAATGAAGAAGTAAGATGGATGGAAAAGTAGTGGAGACTGCAGATAAAAGAGAGAAGAGCAGCTCGGCCCATTGATAGACGGATAAGACGAGTTTTAGAGCACCATGCACCTCCAGACTACGGGTCCCGATGTGGCTGCTCTGTGATGGGACTGGCAGCATTTGGGGCATCTCTTAACGCAGGAGCTTTCTGCTCACACTCTCTAGCATGTCCCAGTTTTTGTTTTGTGACGCGTGTACCCCCCCCCCCCATTTTCCCTCAGTGCATGTCCCGCCAGAACTGCCTAAGAACAACAATTTTTCTGTTAGCTCTGAATAATACAGAATGTTTGCATTTATAATTGATGATTTAGGCAGGAATAGGACTTGACTGAACTGTGAATGGCTTTATGATGGGAAGTACACTGGGAGGGCTTGGGATTCAGCGAACACAAAAATATAGTGACAGTTTCAATGTCTTGGTGTTTTATCAAAGAAACTTGCATATGCATATCTGTGAGACAATCATGAAAGAATGTAGCTGATGATAGTAAGTGATGTACTCGGCCAGAAACACACTTCTGTTGGAAGTAAAGTGTTTTTACATATGCATTGCAAGTGCAATTTCTGGTTGTACATAACTGCACTGTGCCTACACCAGGTGTGACCATTGTCGCTTTGCTCTCGTATTGCAACAGCTTGAGACTGTCTACACTCGATGCTTCAAAGTGAATGATCCAAATCTATTTGTCTTGTTGTCAGAAGTAGCACAAGTGCCTGGAGTACGTCAGAAATAGAACTGGCCACAAGTTTACTGTGGCCAGTACTCGTCACATCATGCCACATCCAGTGAAGACAACATCTCTAATTATAAGTGATACCAGAACTTTCTGAACTACCGAGGGATAACTTCAAGTCTTTGTGCCATTAAATTAGGGCCAATAAATTTTTTAGCTAGATTCCTTTCAAACTGGTGCTCTGCTAGAATAGTGAATCACTTGAAAGAAAAAAAATGGCTGTTGAAGTATATGGTTATGCTAATCTGTTTATGCAGTTTATGCTGAAGTCTGCTATAGCACCCCTTTGTGGAAAAAGTAATCAAATTGTTTTTTTAAATCTTGTTAATACTTCCCCTTAAAAAGATACTACCGCTTGTGTAGTCATGTGACTCCCCCCCCGTCCAGTCAGCTGCATGGAAGCAACACGGAGGCGAACTCAACGGCGAGTGAACACACAAACACACAGCGTGAGAGCAGCGAGCCCCGAAGTGAGATCACTTTCACTTGCGTCTTCAGTAAACTTTGTCAATTGTATGTGTTTTAAGGCTTGGACATTCAAGTGTTTTTAGACCATCGGATGTGTCTCATTATATTGAGCTACTGCGCTGATGCATTGTGGGACACGAACACTCAAACAGTAGCTCGCACATCATGTGAAGATCACGCGCACAGAGAGGAGCGCAGAAACTCGTTGTCAACACTGTGCTGTGATTTATCTCTAAAGCAGCTTAGAAACTCAAAAGTTATAGCATATATTTTTCTACTTTTGAAGTAACTGCTTAAAACTCACAGCTTCACAATTAATTAAGTATGACTAATTCACAATGTTAGGAACCATAGATCTAGGAACCATAGTTCCATAGATCTAGGAACCATAGATAAAATAACTGCTGAAAGTGAGCTGTTATGTCAGAGCACTCTTTCATTATGAAAAAACACCCCACCTTTAATAGTCAAGCATGTTTACAGTACAAACCTTGTTAGTGAACAAAAAAAAACAACCCAAAAACAATAATAATCGTTCATTAATCGTAACCAAGGTAAAATGTTTAATTAATCAAGATTTTGATTTTAGGTCATATCATCCAGCCCTAATAGAGCTTTTTTGTCTCTGTGGAAATACCCCTCATTTTTATTTCAAGTCATTTAGATTCAAAGACCTCACTGGGGTTTTCTAGAAAAATATATTTTTAAAAAATGGTGCTCCCAAGATAATCACTGTCCAGGAAGCTCTGGGTGCTTTGAGGTTCATTTCACCTGAGAGGTGGTGACTTTGATCCCTGTCACTGCATAAAACATTTAGTGACCAGTTTAACATTAGCCTTTCAAAACAGAATCAGAAATGATCAGCAATGACTTGCTTGATGTCACTTCCCCCTCTCGAGTTCCGTTGCTCTGTGTTCCGTAATCTATTTCCCCATATTTTTAATGGATGGTTACTATATATAGGGAATCCTTCTGATTTGTATTGTTTAAATGAAAAAAATGGCTTTTATGTACTGTTCAACATTTGCTGACTTCATTTCAGCAACAATTTTTTCTTGTTTCTTTGACTTAAAGGTCAGGGGTTAGCTGTCTCTGCCTGTGTATATGTATCAATATGACGTGTTCAGTGTTTACTCGTGTAATACTTGACCTCTGTCTATTTTAAGGAAGAGCTGAAGATGCCTCTAGCCATTTTAGGTCAAGCACTGAAAATATTTTTTATTCATCTGTTTTTTTTTTTTCTTTCAGACATTTGGAGATATTCTCACAAATCAGATTCTGTTATAGTATACTCTAAAAAATGCTGGGTTAAAAACAACCCAAGTTGGTTTGAAAATGGACACACCCAGCGATTTGGTTGTTTTAACCTGATGGTTGGGATAAATGTTTGCCAAACATGCTGGGTAGTTTTATTTAACTCAACTATTGTTTAACAATTACTGTATTGGTTGCTTAAAATGAACCCAAAGTATGTTGGAAATTAACATTTATTAATATGTTCAATAAATGAACATTTATTAAAAAGTTTAATGAATAATAATTAAACAATAAACATTTATTAAATTGCTTATTAATAAATGTTCACCTTTTGATTATTATTGTTGCCTCTTGTAATTGTCTTTTTAAATTTCCAACTTATTTTGGGTTCATTTTAAGCAACCAAAACAGTAATTGTTAAACAAGAGTTAGGTTTAGAGTTTGTCCATTTTCAACCCAACTTGAGTTGTTTTTAACCAGCATTTTTACAGTGTACAGATATTATTACAGAACTGTGTGTATTGAGCAGGTTCGACTAAAAGGTTTTTCCACGTAAGAGTGAACAAATGTGTGTTTATCTTTAAGTTATCATGAAATCAAAATGGACAATTCTCATTTTTTAATGGAATATTGCAGTGTTTATTATGAATTATTTATCTTATATTTATGTATTTATTATTATCGCATCTCTTTTCTGATGGTATGTTCACCGGCACAAAAGCGGGACAATAATCCAGCAACTTGTCACTCACATGAGATTGCAGTACTTGGAAAATGACTATGATCCAATGATCCAATCAATTCCTGCTGGACAAAATCAAGTCCCACTCGACATTTTTTCTCATTTGAGAAGCTGTTTCACTTGGATGATATGCGTCACAATAGAGAAGAAAAGATGATTACAGTTTTAATTTCATGCCGACTTTAAAGGTGCAGCGTATAGTTTTTGCACCACTAGTGGCAACAGACAGAATTACAGTCTGTTTGAGCATCCCGATTAGGCCAGATATAACACTGGTTTAAACAATGGGTCAGAATGACCTGTTTGTTCGACCAAAAGCAAACAATGTTCACGCAAACCTATTTGAAAAAACGTATCATTATTTTTGCAGTTTCTTTTAGTGATGCTAGTAGTCTAGAAATTACCCACTTTACCTTTTAGGCATTTTGCTGTGTGTGGTTGATTCAGCAAAGTTTAATGGTCCTTGGGCTTTTGCTGTTGCAAGAAGAAAAAAAAACTGAGTCAGTGCTTTGTCCAGTACACTCCTTCCCTTACACACTCTCTCTCTTTCTCTCTCTCTTGTGTCTCTCTAGCTAGTTTCTTTATTGCTCTGGTAAACAGTGAGATACTACCTAGAACATCTCCTAAATCTCTTGTTGTAGTTTGCAAACAGCTCAGATTTACAGAGGCTCGTGTAAAGTACAGCACATCTAGCATGGTAGGAGGCAAAGCATATTTCATTAAATCCGCTATTATTTGCTCTGCATCGGTGAGTCAAATGATTTATGATACACACAAGCTCTGTTCCATAACTTAGCGAGTTTCCTACATAGGCTGCTGCCTTCTAAGGCAACTTACAGTAATCCTAATGGAACCTCATGGGTGATTGATTTGGAATACTTTACACAGGTAGCAACTCCACGCACTACAAAAATAGTTCTTCATACGGGAGACGTGACTCATTTCAACAAGCTAACAGGGCAGGAATTGATTTTTAAAGTCCCCCTGTAGTCAATAATTTTATACTTTAAAACTCCTCTTTGATCACCAAAATTGCATATTTAAACGCCCTTTCCTGTGATTTTTTTTTTTCATGCCTTAAAATAGCTTGAATGTAACTCGACACCCTTTCTTCTTTTAGTATACACGGGCCAATGAATATGCAAATTAGCCCCGCCTCCACTCGCTCACACCAGCTCAGAGATGCATTCGGTCAACTTACTGATGTAAACGCTGCGCAATGGTATTACAACATCGG
Source organism: Zacco platypus (assembly GCA_038088235.1). NCBI lineage: Eukaryota > Metazoa > Chordata > Actinopteri > Cypriniformes > Xenocyprididae > Zacco > Zacco platypus. The sequence goes on from CM076075.1 coordinate 26,087,743, forward strand.
ACACATAACTGTAATTAATAAGATTAGCCTTTTGCTGGACTGTTATCAAACCGCTGCTAATGTTACACAAACCATGTTCATGTTCACCATGTCCGAAGGCTGTCTTCTAACAATAGAAAGGCATGTAGTTCCTCATCGTAATATACTGCCATTTTGCTAAATATACCAGATTAGACTCTTTTTGTTTCACTTCAGTTTTAAGGAGAAAACCCTCAGCAATGGTGTTGACAGATGAATGTTCACATGGTTTGTCTTAAGCATATTAAAAACACCACATAGACATATAAACTTTTTTCACCACAGGGCGTCTTTAATACTAACTTATAAACAATTAAAAACACAGCAAAAGAACTCTTTAGCACCCACCCATTCCCTACACTCTCAAACTACTACTTAAATATATGCTTATTTTGAAATAAACATAAAAAATATTGTTCTATAAGCATAAATGTGCCATGATGTGCCTTTTCTTGAGTTTGTGTTTGTGCATTTTTGTATCTGTGTGTGTGACGAATGTCTGTCTATTGGTCAGTTGTTCAGTTTATTCATGTCTGTGGTTTTGTCAGTAAAAATCACAGTCATCTGATTCCTTTTCAGTTGTATCTGTGCACGTGAGATGTGCGCGCGAGTGTGTGTGTGTAGCACAGGTGTGTGTAGGTGTTTCCCTCCTGCTGTGTGTGTGTGTGTTCTCCATGCTGTAATTAGCAAAGCTGCTCTTCAATAATGCAGAGACTGAGGAAGAGCCAGTACAGTGTGTGTGTGTGTGTGTGTGTGTGTGTGTGTGTGTTTGAATGCTGGTGTGTCGCACTGGCATTTAGCGCTTAATCAATGCCTTGCGCTGCCTGCGGCCCCTAATTGAAGGTTAAGAGATGAGAGACCTGTGAGCCTGAGATGGCGCTGATGTAGAAGAGAGGCTCCATTCCTCTCTTTCTCTGCCCTTTAAAAATCCCCCTCTCAATCAATACACCCACACCTACTGTACTTTACCTGATCATATTTACCATACAGCACAAGCTTGACATCATAATACAAACATTAGGCTATTTAGAGAATAAGTAATTACAGGATAAATTTGCATTGTGTGGCAGAAAAAAAGACTTGTTGCTAAGTTACCCTAAGCTTTTATAGTGCTCCTGCTGGGGAGGGCAGCTTATACTAGCATAAAGTGGTTTTCTGATCTTAGCTGGTCCCCTAGCCTGGCCAGGCTGGTTTATCAGACTATCTATCTGGAAAAAAAACCTGGTAGACCATCTTGGAGCAGCAACAAATCATCTACTATCTGGTCATTTCATCTTAAGGCAGTCAGCTAAACCAGCTAGAAACTAGCTACTGTGTTTCAAAACTGAGCTACCAAAATAAGATGGATTTTCCAACAGAGCTTTTACCCACAGTCAATCAATCAATCAATCAATCAATCAATCAATCAATCAATCATAGAAATTGTTTCTGCCAAAATACTAGAGAATATATAAATATATATATAAATATATATAAATTTTTGTGATTCTGGAGGTGGAAGTTATATGTTTAATCTTTAATAATTCCTTCATGAACTTGGATTGGATTAGATTATCTAGGTTATTTTCCTATTTTCCCTCTTTCTGAAAATGTTCCCATGTTAGAGCTAATCCTTAGAACCATTTTGCCTTCCTGAATAAAAAGAGAGCGAGAATTGAAGGAAGTGAAGGACAACCAGTAACGAGTAATTTTAAATGATTCCTACTTTTCTTTCTGAAATAAGATTAAAATGCCAAGGCAGTTATTGTTCATTCTGAGAAACCCAGACATAGTTAAGTAGATAATTCACTGTTGCTTGGTCAGAGATGAATGAAAAGGCTCGTTCGTTTCTTTGCAAATCATTGTCTCTCGTGTAATAAAGGTGAAGGTGAAAATGAGAGAGCTAGCAGGTGATTCTATCCCCCAAGCTTCAGCAAAGCCAATAGCTTGTGTAGATACAACCAAGTGACTTCTGATTGGATGGAATTTAACGGAATCCATTTGTTATGAGAAAGGCTATATTATATTTTGCAAGCAGTCTAGGCATTGTGCAGTGTTGCATCATGGGTTGCAGCTCTACATTAATTTATGCATATTTATGAGCGTGTGTGTGTGTGTTCTAGGTAATGCATGCCTGTGTATTTGTGAGGCTCCCAGCATAAAGCCTGAAGCGTTTCCATTTGCATAAGCTCGGTATGAATAGTTCAAAGCCCAGTTGGGAGATGCTATGTGTGAAGCACATGCATTCTTCTCTCAATCAGTCACTGAAAATCTTTTCAGCTCAAGAAGGTACACTTTACTTTCCGTCCTCAAATCGACCCATGGTGCTCCAATCAAGATAGACAATGCTTAAGCAGTAAGGTGTGGCATCTGTCTGTAGCTTTTATGAGCGTAGAGGAAGAAAAAGAAGCGTTGGTTCTTTTCCTGCTTTCTACAAAGCTCCACTGGAGTGCAGAGACCACATTTTCAATTATTCACTCAAAATAAAAAGCTGCATCTGTCCGAGGATGAATTATTTACGTTTAAAATGGCTCCCCCTGTTGAGGGAATGAGATGGGGAGGGGGCGTTCCAGTGAGAGGTGGGATCAGCTCCACTTGTTTATTAGATGGCAGGTGTTTTTATAGTACTTGTTAGTATATTGTCAATTTATCTAATTGAAATTTAAAGTAGATTCTATTAAAATAGAAATGTAAAATATATATATATTAGCCGTTTACCCCAGCCAACACATTCCATACTTTATATTACAAAAGTAAAACAAAATGTCCTTAAAATCTCGTAAAAGCATGAGAAACGGCAGAAGTGAGATTTCAGCTTCATTCATGGAACAAAAAAATATATTGGTATATTAAATTGTGCCAAAATGCAATAAAGTTTGATTAGATGCACAGCATGATTTTGACATCAGCAACAAATCATACAGGAAGGATTTCCCCTCCCTTTTAAAAGTTTATGACCCTTTTTATTTTGCTGTCATAGCTTTGCATTTTTTAAAATCTTGTTTATATTTTATTATTTGCATTTACATTGTTTTAACTTGCTGTCCACAACCCTATCATACTTGGGTTATGACCCACTGCTCTACTTGATATTGTGAATGAAGATACTTAGTTATCCCTCATTAAAAACACCCTTCCATGTAAATCTTGTTGGATTTGAGCTTTTATGGACTTAATGCATGAATTAACATTCATATTATCTAAGTCAGGGATTTTCAAAGTGTGGGGCACGACTCCCCAGGGGGGTGGCAGAGCATGTCAGGGGGAGGTGCGCAGAGTGGTAAAAATTAAATTAAGTAATTAATGATTAGTAATTTCAGTCAACACATTATGTGGAAACAATAGGCTACTTTAAAAATCGAAAAGAGGCAGGAATTTGGACAGGAGAAGTCATTATGTTTCCACTCCTCTGTTTTTGATCAGATCATTTTAAATCGTAAAACTTCTGGAAAGTTTTCAGTCCGAGAAAACTAATGCATTCAGTCAGTCCAAAACAGCCCTAATGCAGAGAAAACACAACTGATTTAATCAGAGATGGAGAGAATAGCGTATTTGGCTTCAAAACACGATCTCTCTCCTATTGAATGAACAGCCCAAGCTGGTTCTCATCATTCTGAACGGTGGCTCAAAACACCCAACCGCTGCATTAGCATAATGATCCGCAAACTACATCTATTGGTTGGATAAAGCAAACCAGTGTCACGCTAGTAAAGTTTTATTTTATGACAATTATAATCAAGGCAAAGGCGATTCAGTGACATATATAGGAGTCGTGCATTAGGCACACGAGACGAGAGTGTGTCCGGCGCCCTCTGTGCGCTGATCGCTATTGAAAAATAAGTAAAGATCGGGGGGTGGGGAGGCACCATTGTTTGCGTTGTGTCAAAAGGGAGGCCCACTGTCTTTGACTTTGAAAATCCCTGATGTAAGTAAGCAATGATGGCAAAGCTCAACAGGTTCCCTCCGAAACTAATAATAAAATTGAATATGGAATTGAGGTGGAGAATAGTAGAATTGATAAGTGAGCTGAGGTGATTGGCTGGATAATTTCAAGCTCCTCTCGCCTGCTGTGTGTCTCAAGCACGCATTCACAATCACCACAAATTCCCCTTCACATCCATACCTCTAATGGGAACACTCAGAAAACTCTCTGAAAGCTTGTCGCTTCTGTGCGGCTATTTGGTTCTTGAGAACCGTATGCAAATCCTGAAGGTGTATGTTGTTGCGATGCCAGGCCCATAATGAAACCCCAGTTTCCCTTTGTTCCCAACTCTAAGTGCTCATCTATTGATTACATGGGAGAGGATGAGAAACAGAGAGGTGGGAGATACTGTGAGATGATACAAGAGGAAGGCCCCAACGTGTCTGGGCTCCTAATGGACTGATACGATGCACTCTCGCTGCACCTCCCTTCTCTTCTCCATTTCACTGTTTTCACTCCTATTGTTTTGTGACGGTCTACAGGCCGCAAACTGTTTACATCGCTGTAAACATGCTGCATACTCCAAACATATCCATCTCTACCTATATATACACCTCCATCTGTGTGAGCTCCGTTATAGCCGCTCTGTTGACTTATTCACATATACTGAATTATTTACAAGCTGGCACAGTGGGGGAAGAAAGAAAAAAATCACAGTTCATGGAAGCAGTCATAAGAGCTAAGGCATTCTGATTGAGTGTAGAGGTAGATGGTTCCCCTTAGGGACACAGTTAGAGGAAAAAATGAAAGGATGTGGTAATAAGGTAGTCGTACAGTAGAGATACGTACAATTTGCAGTGGTACATGACAAGGACATCTAAAACACCTGGAGAAACTATTCATTAGAATTCCCATTCATTTCAAAGGCAGTTTGTGTGAGCTGGGAAGTATATGATTTTTGGAGACTCTAGTTATTTTTTTGAGGCAGTAATCTGATTCGTAAATGTCATATGAATATTGATGTCATGACAATGCTGATTGGGTAGTGGCACTGTAAGAACACGTACTCTAGCAACTGTTCTGAGCTGTGGCGAGAAAGGCAACATACTGGAGTTATATAAGTCCATGTATATCACTCTAAACAAACACTCCATGGAAAAAGCCTCTAATATAATGAAATATTTATGATTTCTAAAATGTTTTTCAAAATACAGGCTTACTTTTGAACGATCGTTGATGGAGAGAGATTCTTTTTGGAATAAGATGTGCTTCAGTAGTTCTCATCCTTTCTAACTCCGAGGTCCCGCATTGTCCCAAGACAATGTAGGTTGAGATATTTCTGACAGTTTCTAGGAATAGTAGTATATTAAAGCATTTTTTTTATATTAATAATTCATTTCAAATTAAATAATAATTGCAAACTGAAACTCATGATTACTGTTTTCTTATTAGCATTATTATTTATATCAATTATAGAAATATTATATTAGACGTAGAATACTATAGAACACTTTCCCAAGTCTAGAAATCATACTATCAAAACCTCTCCTATGTCCAGGTTTTCCAAAACAATGGGAACCCGGCTTCTTAAATAGTAACCACTGTTGTTAAGGGAACAAATTAATGTCAGTTAACACATTTAACCTTATATTAAAGTATATTTTTTCTTATTTGTAATCATTTTAAGCCATTTTGCGGCCCCCTAGTGAGTCCTGCCCCCCACCCCCCAGTTCAGAACCACTGGTGTAGTTACAGAATCTGCCAGCAGGGGCTAAGTGGGCCATGACAACTGTTATCTATGCATCGTTAAAACCGAAAATGACATTTTAGATTAGTCAAATGTTATCTGCGAGCATTGACTGTAAAATTAAGACCGAACCCACACCATTTCAGCACGGGAGGAAATGTGCGGAGCGGATCACGGCTCACTGCACACACGTCATTATTGCTGGAACGCCTCTGTTAGCACGTGCTTTCGAACCCGCAGACCACTTTGGATTGAATGGGAGTGTGTGTGTTGGCTTTCTTGCAGACAGTCTTGTATGTGTGCTCTCATGCACATAGTAATCAGCCTCTCTGCATGTGTTCAGCATTAATTTGTGTGTGTGTTTTCACGGTGAACCTTCATCATTTTCTATTTGATGTGTGAAGAATTCATAAGCCTTCATGGCTCAGTTATTTTGTTTGTGGGTGAGGTTTTACCTATGTTCTGAGGGCCAGATATCTCCACAAAGACAGAAAAAAAGCTATATTCACTAGCCGAATGTCCCCATGAGGAAAACGATTGTGTTTCTGTAAGGGTTAAATTAAAGAGTAGGGGATAAAATATGAGTAGCTCTGTTTAAAATCAATAGAAGAAAATGTTTTGTGTATGTTGGTTTCTTTGTGTTAATGTACTTCATAATTTCTGTGTGTCTGTGACCCTCAGCAGTGCTGTATGGATTGAGAGAGAGAGAGACAGAGAGAAGGGGGGGGTTGGGGGGGGTTAGGGGGGGCTACGGTCCTCAATAGAGCTGCACTGAATACCAGTAATGGCTGGAGGGGATGGAAGAGAGGGGGAGAAAAGAAAAAGGATGGAAGATAAAGGGGGGAGATGTGCATTGAAAGTGCTCAGTCAGTGAGACGGCTGGTGCAGAGCTGCTGCTTTCCAACCGTTTAGAACACAGAGAGCAGAAGTGAGCCAAGCTGAGCCTGCAGCCTTTCTTCCAAGGGTGCAGTACTCTCTCTTTCTCTCTCAAACAAATAGACAGGTACCTTGCAGATACCTATCTATTTTCCTTTCATTATTTCTCTGTATCTTGCATCATTTGCTCTGCATCTGAGTTTCACTAAGGGCATTATCCAGGGATGTCATGCCCATGTTTTGTCTGAGGTTGTACGATGGACAGTCTTGGCTTACTTGGGGCCCTTGGCGAGAAAAGACTAAAGGAGGAAAATATTTACACTACCTTTCAAAAGTTTGGGGTCAGTAAGATTGTTTTTTCTTTTTTTTTTTTAAATAAATAAAAATCATAAAAGTCATAAATAATACACTTACTCTGCAAGCACAGATAAATTGATCTAAAATGACAATAAAGACATGCCATACTGTATATATATGTTCTACTGTATATAAATGATTTGCACAGAAATTCAGTTTGGTTCATTTTGATTTCATGAATGAGGTTATTTTTTTACCTACATTTAATCTACAATAAGATGTACATGGCATTACCTAGTGATAGCAGCAATCACTTTATTGATATCGAAAATAAGACACACAAAATTACAAATGGATAATCCTCAAACGTTAAAATCCTAGCATAAAAAATTGCAACATGACGACTTTTGCAAATCCATTATTTCTTTGTGTTAAAAGTTGCGCGAGTGCCTGGAGCACGTCAGAAACGGAACAAGGCATCAGATTACTGTCAGGAATTTGTCGTTGCGTCTCACGCATCCAGCGTAGACAGCATCACTGATTATAATGGATTCTATTTTCTTTTGTCGCATCACGCCACTCACGTCTGGTGTAATCCCTAATGCAGTCAGGAATTTAAGATCCCCCATTTAACCACTTCAGTCAGATTAATAACGGTCACACTGAACGCGTGAAAAACAACAATAAAAAAACTTTAATCCTAAATATCAGTCTAGTCACCATGCAGATTGAATGGAATACAATAAGGCCACAGATAATCTGAATTTGCAGTAATTTTGTGTAATGATTTACAGATTAGCCAGTGACCATACTGTAAATGTCAAAAATAAATCACTCTAATCTCTTGGAAGCTTCTGCAGAGGGAAATGCAGATTTTAACGGCATGTGAATGAAAATGCAGTGTGCTGTATGATGTCGAAGTGTACTATAAATCAAAGATTAATAAACAGATTAATGAGATGGCCTCAGTAACCCTGATAATCCTAGGCGGGTGAAAAATTAGTTTGAACAGTGGTTACTACTCCTAGTGAGTGTATTAGCAAAATAACCCAGAAATCATGAGCAAATGTGGCTGATTTTATATCATGCACTTCCAGGGAGTCCTGCGCAGGCAGAGCAAGTGACATTAAAGTGATATTGAAAATTAGTGAAAACTTTGTCATCATCTCCTCACCCTTGTGTAGTCTAAAACCTTGGGTTGAACACAAAATAAGATATTTTAAGTAATGCTGGAAATCAAACGGTAGTAGGAAAAAAAATACTATGGAAGTCAATGGCTACCGTCACATGTCTGGTTACTAACATTCTTTAAAATATCTTCTTTCGTGTTCAACAGAAGAAAGAAACTCATAAAAGTTTGAAACAAGATGAGGGTGAGTAGATGATGACAAAATATTCATTTTTGGGTGAACCATCTCTTTAAAGTTCATGGGAATGCTCATGGTTAGCTTTTTCCTCCTTGGTGTAATAACTATAGCCTTTCAAAATAAAAGTCTCTTCTTTTTAGAATAATATACCATTTCATTTCATTTAGTTTGCCTTCCTGCATCTCTATTTGCAACATGCATATGCCAAATAAATGCAAATGTAAAATTAAAAGTTAATATAAAAGGCGCTATGGTGTATATTTGTGTTTTTGTCAACCTAACACATACTAATCAGGAAAGTGTTTCATGGAGTGCTGCACTTTGTTTGGATATTTATAGCTAGCAGTGTTAGCATCCTTACAGTAGCACCACGATGTGTGCTTTCTCATCTGACAGACTGTGACAGTACGATAATCTAATTCAACAACCCTTATCTTAATGAGTCTTATCATTATCAAACTAATGCAATCAGTCGGGCTACATTTATATTTAGGCCTCCCGTCAAACAAGGCGCTCTTGTTCAACTGATGATAGCGTTTCTGTTTGTGCACACTCGTGTGGGTGTGAATGTGATTTATTATTGCCTGTTAATTTTATCCTATTTTTTCTCTTTCATTTGTCTTTTATACTGTTTGCCTCTTTAAATATGTTCAGGAACATATTGTCTTTGTGCTTTCTGTTCTACCATTTTTTTTTTTTTCTATCATGGACTTTCTATCTCAGTGGGTAGATTTTCATTCATTTTTCCATAAGCTGTGTTGCGCTGCTAGGAAACCGTCGGTTGCCGTAGAGACGTAGCTCATCGGCCACTTGGAGTGGAAGACTAGGTTTGCATATGTGCCATTTTAGCCTCCATTTATGGGCTTCATTTATGCCATTAATTTTCTTTCTTGTGCCTCTCTTTTTCTTTTTATCTCTTACACACATTTATTTTGATGATACTGATAAAGAAATATAATCTTGCATCATGTTTGTGATAAGTAATGTTGCTAATTGACTTGCTTTTGTTGAAGGATAGTAATCCAAGCCATGTTAAGAAGATGGAAAAACTACTTGATGCAAAAGCTTAAAGATGCTTTAGTACATCTGTGTAATTGGCATTACACCTCCAAATTCTCAAAACACACCCAAGTGCCTTTTACAAAGCTGATGACAGCCTAGAGATTCCACCCACAATTAGCACAACCCACTGTAATGACCCATCAGTGAGGCCGAAGCTAATGAGGCACACAGTGGCACTGCTCCCTTGTCTCATGCCGACCCTCAGGGATTCTTTAAGGTGGCGATATGCTTTGGGTATTTGTCAGCCTCACTTCAGCTTAAGTCAGTCTCTACTTTACTTTTTTCTCCTGTGCGAGCACCTTGAGCTCATTCTAATTACTAAGCCAATACAGCTCTGACTGCAGCCTGGACCTGTGTTTGCACCCTGACGCCTTGTTCTGTTGTTATTCGCATACTCTGTTTCAGTTGGCTTCAGCATCTTGTTGTCTACACCGGGAGTAAATTGAAACCTGAACTTGGCCCGTATAAATGAGATGTTGTTGGTACATTTGAGATTGTACGATGAGACTGAGGGTACATTTACACGACTACGATGTACTAAAAACAGAACATTTTTTCCTTTTGCGTTTTTCACAAACAGATGACAATGTTGTCAAGATGATCCCCATTCACACGGATCCACGAAAATGATTAAAAACTTTATGCAGTTATAGACTGAGCGCGTATCGTTTTCTCTTTTTGGAAAGTTTGTATTTTCTCGCCCCCGAAATGCTGTTGTTGTGTAAATGAACAGCCCAAAACGCATAGAAAGATTTCCGTTTTTAGTTGAAAATGGTGTTGTGTGAATGCCCCCTTAACCCGACATATTAATACACACACATATACATTCACTAGCCGCTTTATTAGGTACACCGATTCAACTGCTCGTTAATGCAAATATCTAAACAGTAAATATCCAATCACATGGCACATAGCAATCAACTCAATGCATGGTTAAGATGATCTGCTGAAATTCAAACTGAGCATCAGAATAGGGAAAAAAGGTGATTTAAAGGGATAGTTCACCCAAAAATTAAAATTCTGTCATTTATTAGTCATCCTCATGTCGTTCCAAACACGTAAGACATTCGTTTGTCTTCTGAACACAAATTAAGATATTTTTAATGAAATCTGAGAGCTTTCTGTCCCTCCATTGACAGCCTACGCAACTACCACTTTCAAGCCCCAGAAACGTAGTAAATACATCGTTAAAGTAATCCATGTGACTCCAGTGGTTTAATAAACTTAATTTTATGAAGTGACGCAAGTGCTTTAGTTGCGCAAACACAACATGCATGGGTCGTGGTGCTCTCATGAAGACACGTTTGTAGTGTATTATTAAAATATTCTATTTTTATACTGTATGTACACTACCATTTAAAGGTTTAGGGTGAGTAAGAATTTTTTAAAATATAAATAATATTTAATTTGATTTTATTATAAGTATTTTCTATTTTAATATTTTATAAAAATGTCATTTATTCCTGTGATCCAGAGCTGAATTTTCTTCTGCCATCAATCATAGTGATCGCAAACTTTTGAACTATAATGTGTGTGTGTGTGACCTATATTATATTATATTATATTATATTATATTTTTTTAATTATATTTTTTCCAACGCTATAGATGTGAAAGCCTTCTTTAAAAAAAAAATGTTTAGTCCCAGTGCGCACTGTGCTAATCGTGTTACTGATGGGGAGGACAGGGTGTTAAGTAGTGTGTGGGTCTGGACGACTGTGTGTTGATCAGGGCACTGATGGGGGTTAAAGTGTAAAGGAAGCTTTATGGTTTTAGTCAAGAGTGTTAAAAGCATGGTATTTGGTAGCATGATAGCAGTTTTTTGGCCTGCAGCTAAAAATAAATATAGTTGAAAGAGTCCTGCAGTGGTGGCAGATCAGGTATGCAGCAGAGAGGATAGAACAGCACACTTTAATAAATGCCAGGCCTCAGCAGACTCCACACAAACCTGCAGGCCTGTGGAGAGAGAGAGAGAGGGTGCGGAAAGAGACAGTTCCATCTTGTGTTTGTCAGTATCTCTGTGGATGAGAGTGTGAAAATCAGCAGAGGAAGCACATGAAAACATAAGCATCTTAAAGGGATAATTCAACCAAGAATTAACCAACATGGCTTTCAATTGCGGAACAACGAACCTTTATGTAGATGATTTCCATACAAATAACACAAAAAATAAAAGTCATTATTCTTATTTTTTCCCTTTCCAGCACGCTGTTCTGGCTTGAGAACCATTGTGACTCCGTTATTGAGTATGTGAACTCTGAATTGTGAGCAACAGTCTGGGAATATTTCAGTATGATTTCTAAATGACTTTTTAGTCTGATTCCCCGATATCTGTTGTAATCTGATTAGTCTGTGAGTGGAGCTCTGATTCGTGAACAAATTGTTCACTCTGATTCTGATTCAAAGGCATGTTGGCGCCAAGAACGATAACTGTAAAGATAAAGATATAGTTCAAAAAATCATTCTCAATATTAAAGAATAGCAGATTCACACCAATAACAATAATGGTACAGAGAAACAATATTGTTGGAATCACTTTCAGAACGATTTTGTCTAATTTATGATCGATAAAAACATTGAGAATCCAAGCCAATCAGAATCCATCCTGATGTAACGAGCTTGAGCATTTAAAGTGACAAGCACATGCTTAGAATAAACAGAACCATATTGTCTGCTGGTGTGGATGCTAATATCTATCTTTATAGTTATTGTTCTTGGCGTGAATGGGCCTTAATTCCTGATCATTCATTGGAAACACTATCAACTGGTTAATTGAAAAGAAAACATCCCCCTCCCCCTGACAAAAAAAGTCTAAAAAAAAAAAAAAATCAATGATTTGGTTCCCGACTCAATGATCCAATCACACAGTTTGTCAAGTTTATTAAAGAGGAAGATTATCAGTCAACGATGACTTAAGTTACAGCACTTGAATAGAGCACGAGTCGTATGAACCACTTTTATGGTCATTTTTTGGACCCTTTGGTCTTTTAGTTTTTCCACTAAAATATACATACAATTTTGGAATAACATGACGGTGAGAAAATCATAATGAGTTTCAATTTTTGAGTAGGTGAACAATTTCTTTAACCAGACATTTTTCCTCCCCCTTTCATAACTAATCCATTTTTCTCCAACCTGACATCAATCAAATAAGTGCTTCTGATGATTGGTGGGGGGCAGGGTTTTGAATGTAATTATTAATGTGAATGTAATTATTCCTCCATAAATCCCAACAGAGAATTCCCCAGTGTGGGATGAGTGCGTTGCTGTGCTCCACTTCAGGAAGAGTTTAGTAAGGGCAGGTCATAGAGCAGAGGGAGGGGCGGTCTGACCCATTTTTTTTTTTTTTTGTCTGTCAATTTCTCATTTTCTCTGAGTCACTGAAGAACCCCGATGATGCAGAGGGGGAAAAATGGACAGGGGAAAAGAAACTGAGATATTTTGATGTTGATGTCTCAATGGAACAGCACACCTTTCCTTTCAAACGCTTTTCAGCTCAGCTTTATTTTCTGGGAGTACATGGCCAGGTCAGGCTGACATGGGGAAACTTGGGGGTGACCAAAATTTCAGCAGTTAATATGAACACCAGAATTTTACAACTATCAAAATATTAATTTCAGTACTACAGGAAAAAAACTTAATGATACATATATTTCTATTTAAATATAAATGCTCTACATATTTGTATAATGTAATATATTATTTTATATAATTATATTATGTATAATATATGTATGTGTGTTTTGAACTAAACAAAGTTTAAATTAAATAAATTAAATTACTGTGTGAAATTACAGTACAAATTATAATTCGCATACTTATTTTGGTGACAGTGCAGTGACAGCATTTGTTATTCACTGATATAGTAGAAAGATATTGTTACTTTCTTTTCAGTATCGACATCGTATACCAAAAAGTCCAATAGCCTTTCATTCTCAGCAGACGGACATTAGCCAGTCACAGAGATGGATTAGGGGTTTGTGGATCCCAGGAAAGAGAAAATTGATCTTTAAAATGGACTTTTTGCTCAAGGAGCATTGATTTCCTTCTTCAAACTACATGGGATGTTATGAAAATGACAGATGTAAATGATGTTTGAAGCAGTACGAGAGAAAGCTTTCGATTGGTCACAATGCCAAGTGGGTGTGGCCTACCCGAAGACCGTCCATGTTGGTGAGTAAATCGACAGAGGTGTGGTTTCCGCTTTGAGGACCTCCTGCGATAAAGCCACAACTGGAGCCTTCAGCAGGAGAGCAGAATAACAGCTAAATATTTCATCAAATCAATAATTTAACAGCTGCCATGGGAGGCAAATAGAGAGAGATGGAGATGAGAGAAAGAGGGGAGGAGATAGAATGAGAAAGTGGGAGGGAAGGGTGAGATACAGAGAAAACGAAAGAGAGAAGACCAAATCTGCAATCACATTCCCCAAGAAAGGCCCAGTATCCATAGTAACTGGAGATGACTGTCACATGATGCGGAGGAGTGGAGCAAGAGGGAGGGACCTATGAAAGGAAGAGGAGAGATGATAATCACGGGACGGAGTGTAAAGAGTTAGTCGAGTTGCCTCAATTCTGCTTCATGTCAGCAGAAGACAAAGGCCTTCCCATCATCCAGACTGCTTACTTATGAGTGTGACATAACAGTTGTAAAGAGAAAGAGAGAGATGGTTAGACTGATGAACTGAGATAGGAGGGGGCAGGGGATGAAGAACCGTAGTGTAGTATGAAAACCAAAGATGGGATCTTTCTTTTGCTGTTTCATCCTGCATCTATTATCTCAAGTGCTGAACATGACCAAAGACCATTTTCTGTTGGCTGTCTTGCTCTGCTCAAATTGTATTTAACTTAATGAAACACCTTTCATAGTGGTGTTCTTTATCGCCTGAGTCATTATAAAGTAGATGGCAATCAAAAGGAGGCCGTTTATGTTGCAATTCCTCTTGGCAGCACTGTATTGACAAGGCTGTTATGGAATTGTGGGAAATATCTTACACACTTAATTAGCAAGATTTAGAGGTTTTTGATCCAAGTTCCCACACACATCATGTTCAGGGCAAGCGTATTGCATAATTCACAGTATATGATTTGTGTAATATAGTATGCCTGTAATCTAGAGCTCTTTTCCAATACCTAGCGAGCTTCCTGTCGCCTACATAGGAAGCGGTCTTCTAAGGCACCATACTGACTTGTCATAAAACCCTCATAAATCATTCATTTGAAGTGTTCTATGTATGTAGCAACTCTGTGTTACACAAATGGCAACTAGCTATTGATTTCAGTGGAATTTGATGTTAGCATGCTACTAAGCTAACAGCTAGATACCTTAATATGCAAATAAAATGCAGAGCAAACACAAATATTAGGTCAAATATTACATTTGCTTGACTGAGCTCGTTTTTTTATCAATATATTAGTATTGCATGAAATATATGTTAACAATAATTTCTCTCACCTCATCTACTTACTCACAAAGCTTAAGTTGCTTATAAGTTGAGCTGATCTTGCAGTGATAGTTAGCCGCCTATTCACCCTTTTTCAATCAATTGCATTGATTAAATTACATGTACTTCTTTCAGTACACTTTGATTCATAACACGCTTAAGTACACTTTTAAAAGTTACGCTTAATGTCAAATTTGAAGTTTAATGTACATTTTAAATCATTATATTTGATATCTTTTGTCATGCTTTTAAACAAGTACACTTATTTTGATGTGACTATCATACTAAAGCACATGTAAAGTTCTTATAATTTTAACTGTAGTGCTATTCAATAATGGAATGGAATGGAAATTAGATCAAAGTATATTTTAGTTTACTGTCCGTACATTTGACAGTACGTTAATGTTTCAAAGACAATAGAAGTAATTGCGTCCTATTTAAAATTCAGCTAATTGCATTTAATATGAATTTAAATTGTCATTCATTTTCATTTAATTAACATGCAATTAAGTGTCCAAAAACATTACGCTTTAAAAGTATGCTAAAATGTAATTCTTGTTCACAAGGGTCGAAAGAATAAAAAGATTGTCTGTTGTAGATCTGCAGTAGAACGCTTGTTAGTAACAGTGTGCCTCTTGTATATCAGATCAAATCATATCATCTATATGAGTCAGTGGTTTGTCATCCTTCTGGTGTTGTGTTCAGTCTCCTAGAACTGGAGGACTATAGTATTAGTCAGTGAAGGCCTCAGCATGACCTGACCCATGTGAGAAACATGGTCCTCTTCCCGTGTTTTCATGCCGTGGTGCCGTACGACAGTCTCTCCTGATGTGGCTTTCTCATTGTGTGTAAACCAGACGAGCCCAGCAGCTGATTAATGATGCAGGTCTGCTTGTGTCTGTCTGTCTTGGTGATAACACGATCATCTCACTGTATTAAGATGATAATGGCAGGAGATGAACGGTCATCATTGCATAGTGTGTCATTCTGTGGAACATACAGCGTCATTCATCTACATCATCAAATTTCTGGTCATGGGTTTCCCTCTCTGCCGCAGAGACACAGCTCAACAACCACTTGATGAAATTGTGGGGTTGCCTCTGTAATTTTAGACTTTTTTGAGCTTGTGTGTCTTTCTCACACAGGCTGATTATGATCATATTGTTTCAATTGAAATTTGTTTATATTTATGCATTTGGCAGACTCGCTTACCTAAAGTGCTCTACACAACATGAAGGCCAAAAGGTTACTTTGGAAAACTAAAGGCTAGTTCACATAGGCTACATACTGTACACACTGAAGCTAAATTTGGTTGTCAATTCACCTTTTTGTTCTGTACATACAGAGTTCAGTAATTCATGGAAGTGACAACTGCATTCTAAAATAAACCAGACCAACAACACTCTAAATAAAAACACTTAAAATAAGTAGATTAAGCTGACTTCCGATACATAACACAAAGCCTCTGTCAATGGTGGTTAAAATTGCAGAACATAATGAGTCGTTGGTTTCTGTAATATTTTATGCCAGAACCTTTGTATGTCTGTATGAATATACAATTTGTATTCTGGAAGATACCAAGATAAATCGAGGAAGTACATGAACGAGGGAATCTCTTGTGAGTCACTGAGAGATGAATTGGAGATTTCATCAATGAGCATGTTTACATGCACACCATACTACAAAACTACCAAAAATCAATTTATTAAAATGACTTGATTTACCGGTTTACGTGCAAATCAATAACCTGGCAATGCAAGTAACCCATGTTAACAGAATTTATTAAAAAACAGGTTATTCCAGTCCCCGGTGGTGACTTCAAAGTGTTAGCATATGCTTGTCATTTGGCTGCATGAGAAGAGAACACATTTTTTATATTTCGTTTGCGATACATTTCTCCTCTAATGCAAATCACTCACTGTGGCTGGATGCACTAAAATCTGCCATATAAGGATGCTTTCCTGTCACATGCTTGGCGAAATTGGGGGTAATGGGCAAAAATCTAGCTCTGTCGATCGGTTTATTCTTAAGCCATTTATGATCTTACGCCAATAAAGGAAAACCGTTTAACGCATTTACACGACTACACGCTTTGTCATCTTAAGCATAATCGGTTTAAGAACCTGCATTTAAATGCACTCAATGTATAGCTTGCTATTCTGTTTTCTTATTTAAGCACATCCAAAATGATACTGAATGGGTGTGTGTGCAGTTATCTGAAGGGACTTTGCTGCCATACAGATTACCCATGCTTGTCTTTCTCTCGCTTTCACACCTCTGTGCTATTAACATCAGCAATGGTTATTAAAGAAGGTGTAGCTTGTTTCGTTTCCCTTATTTCTTACAAGATGCCTCAGGAATTTATTTGAAACGTCTAACTTAACGCTCAAATCATAACACGGGTTAGGAAACTGAGAGGTTTTCTCAGAGAAGGTAATTGACAGAAATAAAACCAAAACAAATACTATGAAATATTAGATTGAATAGTATACAATCCAGAAATGTTTCTAAATGGACAGCAACACTAGCAAATAAAGAAGGATGAAACTCTTCTGGCTCTCTTGAGTTCATTGAATTGAATCATTGAAAAACGAATGGATTAATTAGGAACTCGCCCATTCACAGGACCTCTTTTGGTCATGTCCATATTGAAATACACTAAAAATCTGGGTTTTCATAACTTCCTCATTTTAGAAGTCCAGTGGTTATAACCTCAAAAAGATGATGTGTAGTTTAAATCCGTGTCTAGGGAGTTGTGTCATGGACTTTGATAAAGTACTTGAGAAGGGTCAATATATCTTCAGCAAAGCAGAACATCTCTCTTTCCTCTGTGCCAGTTTGAAAGGAAAGGGAAGGGATAGATTATTAGACCACAGCCCTTGGGGCTGATGAGAGACTGTATGTTACTCTCCTGTTCATTGCAAGATTAGAAGCCACCTACAACTATCAACAGAACACCTACAACACTAGATAACTACATTGATTATGCCAGTCGCTGTACTTCATACAGTACCATAGACACTCCATAAACTGCCTGTCCGTACGTCCGTCTGTCATTTATTTATGCATTAATAAAATGTCCTACAAAAAAGAAAGAAAAAGTATAATGTCCAAATGAGGGGAAAAACTGAAACTAGCATTTCGCAATCCAAGTCACGTCTATGAACCACATGAGAGAGACTGAAACTGATCCCACATATCCTGTTTCGTGGACACACTGTATCCATCTCTGCTGTGATCCAAATAAGATGTCACATAATTAATCGTGACATGTGTTGCGATGTGTAACAAGGTAGTTTGCCGATAGGCAGTTTGAACTTTAGTTAGAACCGATTAGCCAGTATTATTGCGTGTTGCCGTAACAATGCCAGACACAGACACCATCATGTTGTGTCAACCAGCGACAACCTCAGCACTCAACATGAGCGCTGCGAGAGCCTAATGATAATAAATGCCTCTGAGGAATCCGACATTTACTGTAAAATGACAGTTCTATTGTAGGAGTGTGTTCTACTTGCGTCACGCTCACAATAATTGTATTTACACCAGGTGCAGCGTCAGGGTGTCTGTAAGGATACTGTCCGTCACGCCGGGCTACTGACTGATCTGCGATTCAAATCTACAGCGCGTTGAGTTCTCTCCTCGCGCTGTTTCCTCTAATAAATGAATGCTGATGAAGATTGGTCCATTCTCTTTAGTCTGTGCAAGGGCCATAATGAATAGCTATTATGTGTCTCTATGAGCCTGATCTAAATTCAATAGGCAATCACTCAGGAATCACATGCTCCTTCGGTGCCGTGCACCTTCCCCAAAAAATCTAAAACTGAGGTAGAAAGAGAGAATTAAGAATGAGAGGCGTGACCAATGTCGTGACATTAGAGACAGACCCACCTGCAAGACATGCACGGAGAGACAGGAAACAGGTGCATACCCGTTGAATCTTGTCAGCTTTATGGGTTTATTCTTGCAGTTTTTTAATCAAAAGAAAAATGCACGGCAAAAATGTTCCCATCGTAAACCCACGGCCCTGGGACCAAGGCATTTGTCACTATAAAGGCTCAAAGAGCCTCTGGACGCCAGTTTGATGTCCCATAATTCCCCCGGAAGGGTAATGTTGAGGTAATCCTCTGGTTCATGTTGTGTTGTAACACTCAAATTCAATATTAGGTAGATTATTATACTACCTATAACCATTCATAGTACATTTTGTTCTGCTAATATTATTACATTCATTTTTTTAATTTGTAAAAAAAATAACTGATAGAAGCATCTATTAGGATTGAATACAGATAGATTATGATGTGTGTGTGTGTGTGTGTGTGTGTGTTATAAGGGCTCAAGAAGGTTCAGTCATGCTGAGTTCAGAGGACTTGCTCTCAAAGGTCACACTCACTGGGGGAGAAGGAAAGGGAGGCTCCCTCAGCCAATCATACGGCCTCCTGCTGCTGATGCTGCCCCCGCTGCATCACCATGGAGATGCAATATCTGTCCCTGTTGACAAGTCATACGGAAGATGCATCCATTTTTCTCAGTTGAGAGGAATATGTCTGCATCTTCACAGTAGAAAAACTTCACAAAATAGCATTTGCTTTAATTGTGGATTAATTAGCGTCATCCATGCTTTGTTTTTTCCCCTCGTTTTCATTCCCAGGCCCCTCATCTCACTCCTTTTAGTGTGTGAACGCTTTACTCTTTCTCACCGCAGATAATGGAGAGGGTGCAAGACCAGCCTTCTTGAACTGACCCCCATCTTCTCTTCCTCTCTCTATTTAACATGGGTCTTTTCTTTTCACTCCACTCATCCAGTCCATTTCTCACGCTCTCCTCTTTTGGCTTCCGCAGTTGCATCACTGTTGTGGATTTGCGGGATGGCGGAACCCAGCCCCTTTGAGTAGTATGCTCGATTGTGTCTTTAAAAGAAACTAAACGCTCTTTTCAGAAGTGGTTATTGCTGTCAAGCTTTTTAAATGTGTTTGTAAAAGGGAGTGATGTCATAAGTGAGCAGGACAGAGGAAGAGGGTGGGAGAATGAACGAGAAACAGGAAGTTAGTTGTAATGTGTATATAGTGTTATTAATATATAGTGTATATTTCTATCATGACAACTCTCTGAAGAGCAATGGTAATGGATCTGTCAATGATGTTAATATATTTGATCTTGGTGGACTAGACCTGCTCCACTGCTGCTGTTATTGCTGCTTCTACTACTGCTTTAGAGCAAGTACAGAGACTTGCTACTGCCATACATACATAGACACGTTACTGTGATCATGTAAGACATATTGCTGCAGCACAAATAGCATATATGAAATCACCCATAGCAGATCTATACAGGTGGAGCTGGGGAAGGTGGAGGGTTTCAGACGAACTTTGAAAGTGTGCTGCAAACTGCTACAGCAAACACTGAACAACTATTTTAATATTGAGCAGCAAGCTCATTGGCTGCAGATGCAAAAAGTACAAATCAGCTTCTGCATTTGTGCATGCACTATCAGCATTTTGTGTTAAGGACACATCAGCCTGTGCCATCTAGAGTTGCATGACAGAACTTGGTGTGTATGTGTATGTGTATATATATATATATATATATATATATATATATATATATATATATATATATATATATATATATATATATATATATATATATATATATGAGATGATATTGAGTGAATGCTCTCCGTACATAGTATAAGTTCCTCAGATGCTTTCGCTTCAAATCCGCTAAATCTCAGCGTCAGCCCATTCAGAAATACAGGTTCGTTGACAGAAACCGCTAAACGCCACACTTCCCTTTGTAAGCAGAAGTCCATAGAAGAGCCAATCGGAAGACGCGAATCAAATTATATCATTTCAAGATGAATGACAGTGTGGTTTCAGTTGGCGAGCTGCAAGTTTTTATCATGTTTTGTCTATCGTTACAGTGGCAATGACGGCATTTCGCGAGTAGCAAGTACGTCAACAGTGTTTCTTTTGCTGCTGTAAAACTCACAGAAACTGAAATTTTACTATGTCTTGTTGTCCAAATAGTTGGACTTACATGTTTTTGCAAAAAAAAAAAAAAAAAAAATTAGTAAATTGGTAAATACCAATGAATTGACGAAAGTGACGTTTTTGAAAATAAGGCATTTCAATAACTGACTTACAACCTTTTCCTTGCTATTAAAGGGAAATTACAGAACCTGAACATAGGAGCCTGGTAAAAAAAATGCTCATTTAAAAGAAAACATGTCAGACAGACAGAGGATTTTGTAATGGAACTCTTCATATATTCCTCTTAAAATGGTGAGCCGTATCAGCTGAGAGTCCTTCTGTGTCTCAGACAGTATCTCTGCCTCAGATTCCACTGTAGAATAAGGGCTAATCATCACAGAAAGAACAGAGGATCAAAGTGATCAAGACCCTACTTATGAGTCACAGTTTCTTGCGCTTTTGGCTCAGGTTGGTGGGTATACATGCAGTATATTCTCAGCACTGTCAGCATCATTAAAGAGCAACATCTACTTTGAGTTGCTCCTCCTAAAAATCCAACACGTTTCAGTGTGCCCTTAAAATTGTTCTCTTTTAAAAGGAACAACTGTATGTAAATGAGGAACAGCAAATTCAACGAATACAATAATGTCACTTTCAGTCGATAGTACTAGAAGAGTTGCTGATTCTGTTATCTCTTTTCTTCTGTTATGCTCTCTCATTCTGCCCTTGCACAAGTTTGTATAACCCAAAGTTATGCAAAGATAACTGACCAAAGAGGTTTATGGAAAAGGCTTTATAAAACATTTAGTGCCAGCAAAAGGAATTTCCTTACAGACACAAACAATGTGAACACTCAGAGCACACACACACACACACCTTGAATTAAGCTAATTTTCTTATCCTATTGGCAAATCAAGTATATATATATATATATATATATATATATATATACAATTTTCAGGATGTTTTAAATATAAACTGCCATTTTGTGAGCAAACAAACATGTTTATTGGAAAACAAGACAAAAAAGCTTTTTATAGTTTCACTCAAGCATCAACTTTGCCTCACATATTTAAAATTCTTTGAAAGGAATAAAAATAGACACAACTGAGTGTTGACAGTAAAGCCACAATCACACTGGCATTGAAGAAATTGCTGCAGGTCACAATATTTTCAGTGCTGTCGGTTGCTAGTAGGCGTTCCCACATCACATCACTGCTTATTTGCATAAAGTTGAACTCTGCTTGATTTTGTCTCATCACCGACGATCGAGGTTGCTCATGTAACTGTAAAAAAATTGCAAAATGAATATCCTTTGTTGCCTAAAACAGTCATTGGGAACAACCCTGAAGAGGAATGTGAAAATGTGATAAGAAATGTTTGTGTTCATATTTAAATCTCGGCCTTTTAATTGCGAACTTCAAAATTATTACAATTTGGAGCACAGTTTGTGCTCTTGTGTTTGTAAGTCTCTTCATCACACTGATGGATGTTCTGTGTGTTTTTTCTGACAGGCTGATGCCAAGATGGTCTGTGATGTTGTGAGCCGTATGGAGGATACCGAGCCCTACTCTCCGGAGCTGCTGTCCGCCATGATCCGCCTGTGGTCTGACTCAGGCATCCAGGAGTGCTTCAGCCGTGCCCGCGAGTACCAGCTCAATGACTCCGCCCAATAGTGAGTATGGCTCTCTTCTGGAAAGAGCCATTAGTGCTTTTATGCTTCATTAAGAGCATTCTGCCCAAAAATACGCATCTTTTATTACATCATTGACTATCACACTGCAGTCCAGTTCATTTTAGAGGCACTGTGCTTATATTTTATGGACTATAAACTAGATAGCTTCTATATTATAATATGTATTATCTTTATCTCCGATGCCTGTTTGAACAGGTCGCTTTTAGAGTATTACATGAGCTCAGCAAAATGTCACTCTGAAGTGAGAGGGATAGATTCACAGATGCAATTACAGTATCTGCTGATGAAAGGTCTTGAGTTTGTGTGTGCTTTTGTGCTATGCGTGTGTGCGTTTGTGTAATAATATTGAAAGAGTTTAGTCAGCATTATATTTCTGATTTTGTGGTTTACTGTAATAGTTTGGGAAGCCAGTCCTTGTGGAAAGGGGTGTTTAGATGAAGACAAATTACTTGCTCACAGATTGACAACATAGATTATGTTGCTATGAAGCACATACCAGGATGGGAAAGACTTTAAGGTATGTGGGCAATATCTTTCAGAATCCCTTTTGGTTATGCTGGTTGAAACTGTCTTCACATCCTGATAGCAATCAATAGTAGTGGTAAAAAATATACATATATTTTCTGTAGAAGTGTCAGGACCAAAAAATGTGTGTACAATCATTGCATTCGGTCTGAATGCAATAATAGGATGTCCTACCTGCCTGTCAACGTATGTATTTCTATACCGCCACGATGTTGCACGGACATCACACACCATCAGCACATTTCATGAGGCTACGCAGAGTTGTAGACAGACAGTCACCGAGGTCCACAAACAAACAGCAGCCGTCTTTTACGGTTCCTCCTGAACCAAAACAACAAGTTATGCTGCGTTCACGCCATGTCATTACCGTAATTATGAGATGGCAACCCGTGATGTTCACGTCCTCTGACTCTGAATTATGCATTTCTTTGGCAACACCATCAACATCAAAATGAATGCAGCTGTCAGAGCTCTAAGTTATGTTTACATTGATTATTATTGTAATGTTATGCGCTTTGAGACATGCGGTAATTTAACACCGCCTCTCTTGACGCTTTGCAGACTCTGCTCTGTTCATGTGTTTTGGAGTAGGCGTGACTTTGGAGAGCGCTCTGAAGGGAGGATGGGGTGGGATCTTGTGCTTTTATTGCTAGCTTGCTATTTCTATCCTCTCTGAAATTGCCTACCCTAGCTTTTAATGTTTAGGGTGCCAGAGAATAATTTCTCTAGTTGACAAGCCTGGGAGAGACGTTTCTTCTTTATTTGCATATAATCATCACCAAGTTTTGCTTAAATGTTTTGTTCAAGCTAATATATCACATGAATGATCAGCAAGACAAACAAAGTTTCCAGTAGTGTTTTATCAAGTGCAGGTGAAACCAGAAAAGCCAAATGGTAGGAGGACAATGGATTTAATTTGAGGATTTATGTATGTTTTGTAAGTATGTTTTGTGATAGATTGCTGTTAGGAGCTGAAAGAGATGCATTATACCACGTTTATTGTTTAATAAGCTTTTTTTAATTTTACCAAATTCAGTTGTAGTAATTTTTCATATTCAATAACCTTGATCATATTTAAAAAGCTCTGATTCTTTTGGAAGAATTTAATTTCAGTAGACACTGTGAATGCACCCCCCCCCATATGCACACACTTTTTCCATTCATAACTTGCATTTGTTCACACAGTCTTTTTTCGGATGACCCATTTAATCACAATGTCTGCAACACTTTCTGCTGTGCAGCAGCGTTTCCAAATTAATTCCTTTTAAGACGATACTATTTTCTTCTTGCATATAAAATATAATTTTATTAGATTTTGTTTATTTTATTTATATATTTATTATAGTTTTATCTTTTTATTTTTATTCTATTTTATTATGTATTTTAATTATGTCGCATTGTCTGTTTTTTGTGTTTGTGCCAATGTGAGTCATGTCTTTTAGTGCCTTTGTTTTATTTTGCAGACTATATAATTCAGACTGTTAACGGTGTGCAAAATATATTTCCTGTGGTTGTGCTCTAGATTTAGTAGCTACACTGTGCACAGGAAACACTGCTGTACACCAGTGCTTATGTTTCTTAGCTTGTGTGTGTGTGTGTTTACACTAAAGACATGGCCAGCTTGACAGGTGCAACTTGTGTGTCTGAATCATTCTTTCACATTAATCACTTATTCTATGAAGAGGAGTTCAAGAGAGATTCAAGATGATTTCCTTTGGGATGTTTATCCACACTGGATTAAATCAGCTCTCATAATCATCTGAAAACTTCTCATTATCTGAACTTTTTACACTATTTCTGTCAGTCTGTTATATTACTCTGATATCATCCACTTTATGGCACCATGGAGGAGTTCATCCACTCTTGTCCAGTTTAACTGACTCTCCTCCCCTTTCAGACTGCAAACACTCTAGTTATGTTCCTCTTGTCCTCTGTTTTGTTCCTGATCAGTTTTTTTTTTTTTTTTTTTACTTCTTCTTTTCAATTATAGGTCTGCTAATTTCATTTCTTCAGTATTTTTTCCTGATAAAAGAGAAGCATGTTCTTCTTCTGGTTAAAAGAAACTTGTCTGAATTCTGATGCATTCTGACTGTAAGTCATAATTGCTTGTGGAAGTACTGGCCTGAACTGAAACTTGCTAGATTTTGTATATTTTAGTTCAGCGCCTTCATGCTTGATGTTTCCAGAGCAAATATAGGAAATTTTTAAAATGTCTTGGACAGTATGATGACATTCTGTGAAAAATGATGAACCTTCAGTGGCTTTGCCTTCAGAAAGTGTAGCAAGTTTCATTTATTCTATTTTTCTTTTGTGGGTGTGAATTACTGTCAAGATCAAAATAACTGACTCTAGGTCA
Source organism: Zacco platypus (assembly GCA_038088235.1). Taxonomy (NCBI): domain Eukaryota; kingdom Metazoa; phylum Chordata; class Actinopteri; order Cypriniformes; family Xenocyprididae; genus Zacco; species Zacco platypus. The sequence continues at coordinate 26,113,001 of CM076075.1, forward strand.
GTCTAGGTTATTTATCATTGTCAGGAAATTTTCTCAACAATGAGAGGTACTGGTAATTTATAAATAATAAGCATATTTATATATACATATACAGAGACCCTGTTTCTTGTAAATTCTTCCCACCCTCTTCCTCTGTCCTGCTAACTTGACATCACTCCCTCTTACAAACGTTTAAATACTTGACAGCAATAATCTTATGAAATACTAATTCATATTTATTTTTCAACTGTCTTATAAACTATATATAGTTTTTTTAAAACTACACCAGTTTATAAACGATTCACCCCGAAAGTTTAATTCTGTCAGCATTTACTCACTTTCTTCTACAAAAAAGAAGGTAATTTGAAAATGTCTGTGTTTTTTATTTATTTATTATTTCGGAGCCTAATGAATTTCAATATATGGACAAAAACAGAACCATAATGTAAGAACATTTGTTACCATAATGTATGTGGTAGCAATGTCTCCAATGTCCTGTAGTTCTTTTCCTGCCCATCTTTCTGTCTCTCTCTCTCTCTCTCTCTCCGTGATGGGGAGCAGCAGACAGCAGGCAGGCCGCTGAGAAGTGTTGCCAGGCAGAGCACTCAAGCAGCAGCAGGAAACAGAGGGAGGGTGGAGGGAGAAAGAAAGAAAGATGGTGTATGAGAGAGAGAGAGAGAGAGAGAGAGAGAGTAGGGGGAAGGGCAGAGCTGGCAAGCAGCCTGAGTGGTAGAGAGATACGAGTTTCCCATACTAAAAAGAGAGAGAAGTGAAGAAACCCTACAGCACAACCCTGCCCGCAAGTCCATTAGGCCTAAAACGACAGAGTAAAGTCCACATAGTGACGTTATATTTATAAAAGATTTACAATAGTACATACAGCTACTCCACAGAACACCATCAGGGCATTGAGTGCATAGGAGATAAAAACATTAGTGCTGCGAATGTCTAAATGCACTTATACACACGCGCACACTAGTACATAAAAGCCAACCATTCTTCCTTATTGTATGTATTCTCTGCACCTACAGCCAACTAAGCAGACAAGAATTTAAGATGTATCATGATATTGCTTGATATTTAATAATAATGTATGTGTGTGTGTGTGTGTGTGTGTGTATGTGTATATGTGTATATATATGTATATGTGTGTGTATGTGTGTATATATATATATATATATATATATATATATATATATACACACCAAAAGGTAACCCTCGTACCTGTCTCTGAGCCATAGTGAAATTTGCCTTTAGTCAAATGTAATGAAAGATTACAGATGCTTATAGTGGTTTTATCAGGCCAGTGTGGACAGTTGCTTTCTAAAAAAAAAGCTTATGGAAATCCTCTGTTAACATAGCTGTCCTAAATCTGCTATTTGTTAATGGAAAAAATATGCTGAGAGGGGCGCGCGCACTGCCAGCAGATACAGGTCACAAAGGAACGTGCCCTAGAGAGAGAGGTAGCACTAACACTATCAGTGAGAAGAGAATATGTCAGTAGTCAGTCATCCTTATTAATGCTGTTCAAGTGATTGAGACTGTTCTATAAGAGCAGTCCAAACTAAAGTACTTAAGTTCATACTGTGTCAGAGAGACTTGAAAGGACCTGTGAGTTAAGTGCCACTAAGCGATCCTACACGCCAAAAGTGCCACTAATAAACACAGTCACAGCAACAGCACCTCCTAGAGTCAGTGTAGTGAACCATAAGAGGAGAAATATGCAAAATACACATTGAGGTTTCTTTCAAAAGCTCTTTATATTGTTTCTGCTGAAAATATACAGTGGGTCCAGACAATTGAAAATCTTTTTTGATTACTTTTTTATTACAGCAGATTTGTGTTAAACCTGTGTCAACATTCTTGTCTGAAAATGTAGTCCTATCCCTAAACCTACTCATAACGTATCCCTAAAATTAAAGGGAAATAATATGTGAATAACACTGATGTAGAAGCACCTAACCCTGGTTGTAAGCCTAAACTTGATATAAATTGAAAACTTGTCCCCAAAATCTGATTAGTTGATTGAAATGTTGTTCCAGGATCAACAACGATGTCGATCCAGGGACATGGTGAAATTGTTCACCTCCAGCATTTGAGAACGGTTAATGGATCATTGTGTTTTAACAGAAACAAGATCCGACCATCTGTCTTTTTGTAAAATGCTAAACATTTCTGTTTATTTCCAGATTTAAAATAGATTTGCTTCCCAGATCTTCCCAGTGGTCTGAGACTTTTGAACCTCGCTGTACGAGTGCCAGGACACGTGACATAGACCTTGCCCTCATTTCCTGTGTTATTCGTTATTTTTTTTGATTATTTTTCAGTCCTGTTTCTACTCTCTCCCTCTATTTCAGGCCTTAATTTCAGCCTGTGCCTGTGTCAGCCGCTGAATCTGGCTCCATGTCACTACATCTGTGGAGACTTGGCACAGGGCATTTCACATTATTATTATTAGACATTTAACTGCTGTTTATCATGATTTAGTGTTTAAGTGATGCTGAATGATGTTGAAAGTCTGTGGAATTATTTGGTTGAAGGGAGGTTATGAGGTCAGAAGTCTGTATGTGTAGCCAAGGACAGTATAAAGGGGAAAGATGCATAACTCATAGAAGAAAAATTTATGTAAAAAACGAAGAATAGAGGGTTTTTAAAGCGTGTTTTGAGCTAGAAAAGAAACATTTACAATGACGTTGTCCGATTTGATATATTATTGCTGTTAATATATTATTGCTACATAATCTTGACAAACTGTTTTAGATATTTCAGTCCAGAGTGACTGTTCGCTAAAACCCGACCCCTTTAGTTACTGTTAGTTACTGTACAAAGAGGACACTGACAGCACGTCAACAGACAAGACAGAGCAGGTTATTTTTAATATGAAACAGGTTCATGTTTAAAATATTGTATTTTTTTTAAAAGAAGTTTAAACGATAAATAGCGTATAGTGTCTCTTTAATGTGTGGTGACAGATCGCTGTAGCTCCTTCAATCGGCTCGTGAACCGATCATCTCTTCATACTAGTTCATTTATAGCATCAAATAAACATGAATGAACATCAGAAGGAATGTTGTTTCAAGTGCGTAAAGATGTGAGTACACACAATTTTTCAAGTTCAAGTTCAGCAACGTTATTCTACTAACTCCCCTGACTGCTTTGTCGGACAAAATGGCAGATTCAGGGTTATGATTGGTCAGAAAACCTGTCAATCAAACTGCCGGTGAAGGGTGAATTGAGTAGAAACGAGTTCATACCTTCACTACACTGCCGTTCAAAAGTTTGAGGACTTTTTTATGTTTTTGAAAGAAGTTGTGCTGCTTAATATTTATGTGGAAACAATTATCCATTTTTTCAGGATTCTTTGATTAATAGAAAGTTCAAAAGAACAGTATTTATACGTAAATCTCTCCAGTGTTACTTTTGTTTAACTTAATGTGTCATTGGTGAATTAAATTAGTTAAAGTGTTAACCCAAAACGGTAGTGTACATAGAAAATAGCTACGTTGCCATCCACCTTATTGTTAAACGCAGAAGTAAGCTAGTAAATCTAGTAAATGGTAAAACTATTTGCACTACACGACAATACATTAAAATAATATGGTAAGAAATGCCAGTTTGCAAAATAACAAACAGCATAACAAACTGTTTGGACAGCTAAAAATAACTGGAAGTGGATGACACCGGAAGCCGGACACATTCAATTTACGAATGGCCGTGCTCGCTTGCGTTAAAAATAAGGGGGTTAGAGGAAATTTCCAAGATGCCCGCTGACTTGCCTTAAAGAGACTTTGTTGTAGTTGAGCTCTGAAGACAATAGTGACAGTGGAATGTTCACATTTCACTACAGAATTCTGTTGCAACCAAGGAAACCTTCAACTGCAACATCTCAGCGCCACAGATGGACAGGAAAAGGAGGGAGAGAAGAGAGAGAGAGTGGCAAACAAAATAAAAAGCAAGAGCAGAATGAACACCTAAGCATGCAAGATACAATTACACAAGACACAAAATGAAAAATTGAGCTGATCCAAAATTCCAACAGTAATTTTCCTCTAAATGTGTCAAAACAGTTTTGAAATTGCATTTTTGATGTAATCATCCATTAGATGTCTTCTGTCTAACAATGTTACCAGCCAAAGGCTTTGATGGATGTTTTGGCGTCTCGCGGTACTCAACCTTCAATTTAACTGGCATCCAATTTGGAAGCACACATATTTCACTGTTTCTTTCATCTGGAAGATAAATGACATCCGCAGCCTTAGAGAATATACATCACGCATTGTTGAAAAGCAGGCTCGGTCCTTCCTGTCTGCTTGCATCACTGTTGTGTTTTGAAGAGGATAACTCGTGTTTGTGTGCGTCAGTTGTGAGTGGCACAAGAAGGATGTGTCATGTTTTATTTTGACTTATGCTGATGGTCTGATTGACTGTCCTGTGTTTAAGATTGTGTCTTTAGTGAGATGGACTCTCAGCTGATTTGTTGACACTTACTATTAAATGAAAAGCAATAATTTTTCTGTCAGAGCTAACATAAATGAGAAACTGTCAACAAAAGATGATGGGGAAATTCACTAAGGGGCCGTTTACACGTTTTCAACTAAAGCTAAGAACTTTTTATGTGTTTTGACCGTTCATTTACACGACATATGTGTTTTCACGGGCCTGAAAATGCACTTTTGAAAACGGGTTTCAAAGTGTATGTTACTACATAAACGCGAATCTGTGAAAACGGTGACCTCATGTGTGCACACGTGTTCAGTATATTGTCACGTAATGCAGCGTTTTTATTTGTTTTCGCGGACCTGTGGGAGTTTAAAGTCTCCTATGCTCAGCAAGGCTACATTTATTTTTTTGAAATATGTTTTAAAATGTAACTTATTCCTGTGATGGCAAAGCTCCAGTCTTCAGTGCTACACGAACCTTCAGAAATCATTCAATATGCTGATTTGGTGCTCAAGAAACATTTCTTATCATATTTGAAAGCAGTTGTGCTGCATATTTTTTTTTTTCCAGAGACATTTTTGTGGTGATGAATAGAAAGTTCAAAAGAAAAAAATTTATTTGAAATGGAAATCTTTTGTAACGTTATAACTGGCTTTAGAGTCACTTTTGATCAATTTTAAGCGTCCTTGCAGATTTAAAAGTGTTAATTTGTTTTTTCTAAACAAATCTAACTGACCCCAAACTTTTGAATGATTGCATATGCCTGAGTATAATTCACTGCGCTAGGTAAATAGCATTTTTAAAAAAAGGTGCAAGTAATAAACCTAATGTACATAGAAAAATATGTTTTTGGGGAAAAGAATGACAGTTACTGAATTTAAATACAGCATAACAGTGCATTTAACACTTGATTAAACTAATTTGTGGCTGATTAGTGAATAAAAGACAACTTTTTGCACTAAAATGCTTCATTTTTTAGTGAATTCACCCCACAATCTCTTAAGAGACTGATTCATGATGCTTTTATGATTTGAGAAAAAACAACAACTGCTGGAACTTCTTGTTTGAGAAATTACTAGTATCTCTAAAGAGACTTTTCTACTTCTTCTGATTGACAGTTGCTCAGATTTTGTTGAAAACTGTAGATCCTAACAGACTTTCTTTCATTCTTCCTCCAGCTACTTAGACAGTTTAGATCGGATCGGTGCTCCAGACTACCAGCCCACAGAGCAGGACATTCTGCGAACTCGAGTGAAGACCACCGGGATTGTAGAAACCCACTTCACCTTCAAGAACCTGCACTTCAGGTGAGACTGATTGGTGTGTTATTTATGCGTCTGAATGTACAGAGACAGCGTGTAATTCAGAGCCTTGCGCTGTCTGTTAGAGTAGTTATTATAATTTTCACTCATTCATGATTCATAATCAAGCGATGTTCTAGATTAAAAAAAAGTCTGATCTAATATAGGTATACTCAGACTCTTCTAAGCTAAAAGTGTTTTTAACACTCTCATTACAACTGGAGTGGTTATAGACCGAAATTAACGCAGATGAATATCTCCAAACACTGCCGTCCTCTCATCTTCACATCAGCTCCTCATTCACAGGGTTTTTTCACTCTCTCATCTGATAGCACGTGAAAATAGAAGACTAAAATAAAAGTGTTGATGGGGGTTAGACAGACAGAGCTGCCACCACTATTCTGAAGACAGATTTAGCACCACGCCATACTGTTACGGCAGAAGCTAGAATTTTCACAGAAAAGGGCAGGAGCTGACAGCACAATTACATGTTCTGAAGCTGATACTAGCATCTGAATGACAGATCCACTCATGATATTGGGTGAAAATAATTACAGATTTAAGATTTAGTGCTTGTTAAGCATATAAAGAAATACATCATAAAATACAGTAGGGGCCAAAAATTGATGAATTTTTAAAAATTTGTTAAAGATTTTTTAAGCATGTTCCATCATTGGTTTGGTGTCAGTATAGTTGTATAGAGAACCAACAACTGATTGTTTTATTCATGTTTTTTCCTGTCATCTTCTTTTTTCTATGCATTTTTTTGGCATAGTAAAATAAAACCTGTAGTTGCAGTTTACCTTTTTGTGTCAGATAAATACCTTTTTAAAGGGGTAGTTCACCCAAAAATTAATATTATCCCGTAATTTTCTCACCCTCAATCCATCCTACTTTCTTCTTTCAGCCAAACACAATCTAAGTTATATTTAAAAAAAAAATCCTGGCTCTTTCAAGCTTTATAATGGGAATGTTTGGAGGATGAGATTTTGAAGCCCAAAAAGTACATCCATCGATCATAAAACATGCTCCACACAGCTCTGGGGGGAAAATAAAGGCCTAATAAAGACTCGTTATTTTACTTTATATAGTTTTAAATAAGGATATTTGTCTTACACAAACGCATCGATTCACTTCAGCAAGGCTTTATTAACTGTGATCGATGGATGCACTTTTTTGAGCTTCAAGCTTGAGAAGAGCTTATATACTTTTTATAGTTTTAAATATAACTCTGATTGTGTTTGGCTAAAAGAAGAAAGTCATATACACCTAAGATGACTTGAGGATGAGTAAATTATGGGGTAATTTTCATTTTTGGGTGAACAATCCAAGTTTAGTGTTTTATTCTTCCCTTATATTTAACATTTAAAAATATAAAATATTTTCATCATATTTGAATGGTTTAATTGAACGTGTAAGGTCAATAAAAACAAGTTCCTAAACTAGACAACTCATTTTGTCATATCGTTTTGGAAGGTCTTTGAGGAGAAAACGGCCCATGTCAGCTGTGCAAGTGGAACTACTGTTCAAAAGTTTGGGGGCGGAAAGATTTTTTAATGTATTTGAAAGAAGTCTCAAAAAGGCTGCTTAGCTTTATAAATAACCTTTATATCTTAATCTCTCATTAATATCTGACAGCAAAAACAGTTTTGCTTTCGCACCATGACGACAATCCTAAGCGCCATGACGACAATCCTAAGCACCATGACGACAATCCTAAGCGCCATGACGACAATTTAATTCACTGAATCCTTCACCTTCTCTTTTAAAAGTCTTCCCAAACTTTGTTGTTCGTGTGATGCATGCGTTATTGTGATTGTGGTGAGCTCATGTTGAGTTGTGTCCTCTCAGGCTGTTTGATGTGGGAGGTCAGAGGTCAGAGAGGAAGAAATGGATCCACTGCTTTGAGGACGTGACTGCCATTATCTTCTGTGTGGCTCTGAGTGGATACGACCAGGTGCTCCATGAAGACGAGACCACGGTGAGCACTAAATACACACTCACGCGCAGGCATGCATCCATACACAAAGCACACTTCTGTGCTTATGCTGTGACACACACAAACTCATAAACTATTGCACATGCACTGTGCGTCAAATACACACTTAACAAACTAACAAAAATGATTCACGGTATTCAAACATGTTTTCTCATGCTTTGAGAAAAAAAGAGTTTGGTAGTCGCTTCAGATGAGATGTCGCAAATCTTGAGCGTCATGACGTCTTAATGATCTTCATGTTGATCAGAAGACTGTAATGGCAATCATGTTGCCAATCAAGTGGCCATGATCATAGTGTGCTGTGTGATCATCCACAGCCTTATAATTAAATAAGGGCCACAGAACCTCGTTTGTTTAGCTGGTTTTTACACATTTTTAAGGTCAGTGGCATTTATAAATCAGCCTCCATTATGAACTCCCACACTAATCGGCACATTAGGTAACGCTTATACTGTGTATGTGTCATCTTGTGCATACTGTAAAATTCTTAGAAATAGTAAATAATAATGAAAAAAAATGTAGTTTTCGTTTTTTAAATGTACTATTCCAAAGTTATAACAAACTGTAAATTTCACAATAGGTTCAAATACACTAGGTTTGTACTGGAAAAATTCAGTATAATATTGATTCAGTCCTACATGTTATCAGTTTAGAGTAAAAGTGGCAATATTGAAATCTTTTTAGATATTTTAGATGTAATTTAAATATATTGTTGCTGTTGGGTGGAAACTTCATATCTCCATGTTTCATCAAAAAAATTGGTAGTAACCCTGTTTGAGTTTGTTTTTGGTCAAATGTTAATAGTATAATGGCACATGCAAGAATCTGACTGTATATAAGGCCACAATAACAACTTTGACAATGCCATGTTTAATTATTTAAAAGAAATACAGTATTTTTTTTCCATTTCCTGAAAAGTAGCGTTTTTGGAGATACAAGGTTTCTGCTCGACAGCGACAATATATTACTAATATTTTGTATGTATTTTACTGTTTTTGTCATTCAGTTTTGTAAGAGTGTCGGAGACAAGCTAGCAAACGTGCTCTAAACTGTGGGTGGTCTAGGTTTCAATCATGGGTCATGTTTTGATTCCCCCCACACTGTACTATCTTTATATTCTATATAGTCTATATGGCATAGCTTTGAGTATTGTGTCTGTGTTGCAAATGCTTATCCCGTGCTAACAAGCTGTGCACATAATGGTTTCTCAGAGTGCTGGAGTTCCCATCACGCACTGGGGCGTGAGTGAATAATAAAGTGTCAAATGTTGAGGTTTTTTCCAGTATTTTTCTTTCTTTCTTTTTCTTGTATTATTATTATTATTATTTTTTGCTAACACATTTTGTTACTTGTGATGTCAGGATGCATTTGTCCCACTACTTAAAATGGTAATTTTGTTGATTTTTACTCTAGTCAAGTCTTGAGGTCAGCGTAGGTTGAGTTGGCAAACTAAAGTTAGTTAACATTAGTTAATGCATCAATTAACATTAATTAAAAATAATTTGTTACAATATTTATGAATCTTTGTTAATGTTAGTTCATTGTTCGTTCATGTTATCTCAGGTCCATTAAATAATGTTAAATTACACAAGTTTTGTTTTTAATAATGCATTGAAAATAACTATACTTTACAAGTATTTTTAATCATTAGTTATTGTTAACTAATGTTAAATGGAACTTTGTTGAAATTCATATGAAATATGAAATAATATAATAAATAAATAAATTTTAAAAATTAAGTTGACCCAACTTAATACATTTAGTTTTTTAATCAATATGATAGAACGACAATTTGTAAATGGGAATATGCTTACATAAAATAATTAAGACAAATTCAACAAAAAAAGCTGTACATACTATGAACACTTTTACAGTTTCCTTTAAAAGAAGAAACAAAGAATTATTTATATCCCCACACTATTGATTGATTTTGTGACCGTGCCAATCACAGCAGGTGTGATGAGTCATGTTTGGACGTCCGTGTGACACAGGCCTCAGATCTGCCTAGACACACTCTCTCTTGACAAACTCTGATAAGAGAATCTTTACAACATCAGACGGATTTACGGTGACGTGTTTTGGACATAGGAGGGCTTTTATGGCTAGAAAAGGGAGCGCCCATAAATACAGAAACTCTGCCCATATTCACCTGATCTATGGAAGCGATAAAAAGAGAAGACAGATTCTATTATTCTGTAAGAAAGTCCTGGCGAAACAAACAAACAGAGATAAACACACATACAGATGCTATGAATACACACTCCCAGAACGTGTCTCCTGTTGGTGCCCGTCCATTCAGCGCTCTATCAGTGTTTACGCATTTGCCGTCTGACATTCTGTCCCAACATTCCCTCCTGTGCACCCTGTAGCCTTTCCTCCTGCATTTCAACACAAACATGCGTTTATTTCCTTCAAACACTGTGCGTTCCTTCAAGTTTGACCTGTGTGAGACTTTTTTCATCTGTTTAGAGCTGTTCCTTTCTTCATGTGTGACAATGCATGGACCGATTCTGCATTGCTCCACTATTGTTTAGCATTTCAGTGTGTGTGTGCAAACGTACGTGTGAGTCTGAACAGCGGTGGGTGGGAAATGTGAGTGAAGTGTTGGGTTCTGGTGCATGTCCGGTTCCGCTCGGCTGCTCCCGTGGCCTCCAGCGGCCACCTCTGCATCTCCGTCTCTCCTTCAAAACGTCTCAGCTGCTCTCCTGTCATCTCTAGCCATCGGCTTTCTTCTCTAACCAATTGCTAAACAATCCAGCCCAGCTCTACAGACGGCCCTTCCACAGGTATGAAATTATCGTCAGCAACCTCAGTTGAAGTACATACTAAAAAAAGAGTTGGAAGCAGTGAGCTTTATGTTGTGCCTTGCAGTAACTTAGAAATAGTTCACCTAAAAATGAAAATCATCATTCCAATAAATTCTCTACATCCATATAATGATACAGATTTATGCATTATGGTGGCAGAAAAACAGTGGTAACAAGTGGAGGAAAACAGGCAAAATCCATGAAATAAGAGAAAAAATGTCTCGCTGTTCCTTTGGATCTCAGATTTGGAATGCATAAAAGATAGTCTTCATTTTTATAGAATACCATCAGCGAAGACACACTTCGAAGTTAAATGCAGATGTTTGCGGTTGCAAGCCACAGACTGGACTGATGAAAGCTGCTATGATTAGTCTTTTAAAGGGGTAGTTCACCCAAAAATGATAGAACAAATTCTATCATCATTTGTTCACCCTCAAGTTGTTATAAACCTGTATGAATTTCTTTGTTCTGCTGAACACAAAAGAAGTTATTTTGAAGAACTTTGGAAACCAAACAGTGGTTATATAGAAAAAAAATGCTATGGATGTCAATGGGGTGAACTAGTTTTTGGCTGAACTATCCCTTTATATCATGAATTTGATGTAAACAATTGGTCTACATAATATTCACAAATGCAGTTCACATTTTTCTGTTATAACTAGTTTATAACTCTGGGGAAGTCAGAATAGCAGAATATAAACTTGCAAATCTGAGGAAATGACAGAGAGACAGAATACAGTGTTTATATCTCATAATTCTATAAAAAAGGTTGGAACTTTAAGATATAAACTCAAAATTACCTTTTTTATTCTTTTATTCTGTGGCTTCCGTAGACTGCTACTGCAGAACTGTCATTTTCTGCCAACAGATAGCCCCCCCCCCCAAAAAAAAAAAAACGTCATCGCTGTTTGCAAACACACAAAAGGCATAAAGGTTTATAATTTTTGACAGAATTTCTCATTTTAGAACGAACTATCCCTTTAAGTGTTTGCTTGTGTGCTTGTTTCTTTAATATGCCAGATCCAGTCATTAAATTTAGATGCATTGCTGGTTCTTTCCAAAACCACAATTTTTAATTGGCTGTTGCTGGTTAAAGTGATCGTCTGACCCCGTTTCCTCCTGAAATGATCGGACACATCAAAGAGAGAGTCACTGCTTCCAACTCTGAATTCATTACCATTCAGATGACAAACAAATAATGAGCAGAATAATTTATTAATCACATATGGAAATAAGGACAGTGTATATCTTTACCCTTTTCCCTTTATAATTAACATGAGATTCATTGTGTATCATCATGACGAGTTGAGTAATTCATTCTTTAGTTAGTGGAATATATTTTATTTCCTTTTCTGGCTTCTTGGCTGTTTGTTAAATTTCCTTTCTTTTTTCTGTTCATTTCTCACTTCTTGTTCTAATTTTGCACAGAGTGCGAATACACCTGAATGTGTGTGTGAGTGTAGATAAGAGCGCCTGAGAATGAGAGTGTTTATGTGGATTTACTTAGCTATAGTTTGGGGACAATTTTGTGAGCTAAATCTGACAAAACCTTCCAATGAAGACATTTGGGGGTGTCCTTTATGGTTCATAAATGCATTATATTTAAAATATATCAAAACAAATACAAATATTTTCATTATTAATTATTAAGTTATTGTTTATTTATTTATTGATTTATATATATATATATATATATATATATATATATATATATATATATAAAATAAAAATATAATTTTTTATTTTTTCTCTACTACTTTTTCCTCTATTTTTATTTTTTATTAAATATATATATATATATATATATATATATATATATATATGTATATTATTGTATATAATTAAAAGATAGCTATTTTATTATATTATATATTACATTTTTATTCTAAACATGCTAAACTATTTTTAAAGGCAGGGTTTTGCATGTTATTATTGATATTGATATAAGCTTTATATTAAAAAAAACATTGAAAATGTATGTCCCCATTTATGTAGCCAAGTAAATGTGTATGTTATTGTATTTGTGGATGCAAGTCTGTGAATGATATTAATGTCTTATTTTTCTTTCTGCAGAACCGCATGCACGAGTCCATGAAGCTGTTTGACAGCATCTGCAACAACAAATGGTTCACAAACACCTCCATCATTCTCTTTCTCAACAAGAAGGACATATTTGAGGAGAAAATTAAGAAATCTCCCTTAAGTATCTGCTTTCCAGAGTACACAGGTAAAAACATTACCCTGGTGTGAAGCAATTGAAAGATAGGATAGGATGAAATGGGATGAAAGGACAAAATAATTGATGAGGACAGGATTGGAGAAACACTCTCTCCAGAAGCCAATTAGCACAATAAATCTCCAGGAGAAGAACCATGCTGTTATTTTATTCATTTTGGATGGATTCTCACCCATAATCTGGGCAGCCTGCACTTCTTTATTCTCCAGCTCTGAGGAGAAAACAGTCATCTGTTATTTCCTGTTCAACTAGAGCTCTTCGGTTTCCTCCGTAGCTGCTCTTAATCATACACTCGCTCATACTGAACTATATGTGGAAGCCAAGCTGCACAAACAATCACAAATAAGTTTGACAACTTAAATAACTTTCCTGAGCATGTGCTGAGTAACTATAGTCAGAAAAAAAAAAAAGCGCTGCAAGATTTTATCCTTGGCTATGAGATCAAGGGCAATTGTAACACTAGTAATGAAATATTTATTTTGAAACAAAAGAAATCTTTCGATTATAATGTAAGTTGCTTTGCTGCCCTTTGGTGTAAACTATGGAAACTTGTTTCCACCACTGAATGAAAAATAAAAAAAGTGATTGTGACTTTTTTATCTCACAGTTCTGACTTTTTTTCTCGCAATTGCGAGTCTACATCTCTGAATTCTGATTTTTCTCAGAAGTGCATGATATAAACTCGCAATTGTGAGTTACGTATAAAGTCAGAATTTTGTGATATTAACACGCAATTGCGAGTTATAAAGTCAGAATTGTGAGATATAAAAGGACAATTCTGAGAAAAAAGTATTTTATCCCTCAGAATTGAACTTTATTGCAAGTACATATATTAAAAAAGTCAGAATTCTGAGATACCAAGACACAATTATCTTTTAAATTGTTTTAACAATTTCTTATGGAAACTTCCATAGTGAACTCACTTTCAGACAGTTAAAAGAATTAGTACTACATAAAGTTATTCAATAATATTAATATTGATCATTAAATTTATGTCATAATATGAAAAAGTATTAAAGCAATGATTTTATTACTTTGTAAAATATAATATGCACATAAGTGTTCAGTTTCCAATTTATATACACCACAATTCTTTCTATTCGCTTTTGCTGTCTTTCCGAATGGTCCTTTATTTAAAACATTAGCTATTTTTTTATCACCATTTCTGTATCTCCTACTGTTTTCTTTTATTCACTCCTTCCCTTTTCCGTCCTCACCTGACTCATCTTGTGCTGCAGGTTTGGACACGTTCACAGAAGCGGTGAACTACATTCAGTCCCAGTACGAGAGTAAGAACAAGTCAGTTGACAAGGAGATCTACTCGCACATCACCTGTGCTACAGACACGGACAACATTCAGTTTGTCTTCGACGCTGTCACCGATGTCATCATCGCTAACAACCTGCGCTTCTGTGGTCTTTACTAACTCACAGTGATGCCCAGCTCTTTTACACCCCCACCATTCAGTGGCAACAGTTTTCAGATATGACATTTTGTCCTTGTTTTGTTAATTGTCTCCATCGGTGTCCTTTTATAAGGTGAGAACTGACTCAAATTTGGTATTAGTTCTCACAGAGCTGTAATTTATGTGCTAAATTTTAACCGAAGGTCTGAACTCGACTATTGATTCAGGTACATTGTTACAAATATAGGAATGTGCTTTGAATGTCCTTCCGGGACACCTTCCTGGTGGGTAAGAGAGAGGTCAGGAGATATTTTGAGGAAAATTGGTGCCAAACTTCCACTACTTGCTACTTTTATCCTATTGTATCTGAGCTTGTAAATTCAGACGCATCTTCTCGTCCTTATTGCACGGTATGCAGATTAATGATACCAGATTCAATGAGGTTACATGGCAACACTTTAAATTATGTTAGTGATTATGTAGATGGCACTATTATGATGTTCTATACACACACTTTTCAGATCCACGAATATTCACAAGCTGGCTCATATTACATGTGTTCTGAGTTGGCATCTCAGAGTGTTGATGAAACACTAGGCTTGACATTTACTTGGCATTTAGAAGAAAGTGCAAATGTCCGATGCCCTGAGCCAAACCACAAAAATGTTAGCCTCTTAGCATTCTAAAAAAAACAACAGGACGTGTTACTCTTCAAAATTGGATTTTGGACCTTTTAAACCAGACACCCAGGACATTCCAAAGATACAAAATACACTGTATGTCTTTTTATTAGCTTTTTGTATTGTGTTGAGAAGAGATAAAGCTGATTTATAACTACATAATATCACAATATCATATTCATCCGACTGAAATTAAATAACGCACTATAATATGTGTATAGGAAGTAAGTGGTGGAAAGTGTTGGAAAATTGACATCTTTACCCTTTATTCAACTTATTAAAATTCTGTTATAGATTTTGTAAGTATATTGCATAGTTGTGCTTGAGTCAATGGTTTTATTTGTTTTAACACAATGAAACATGCTAAATCGTGTGGACATCATTTTTTGGTCAGGTTGTCATACAAAGAAGTTGTGAACACATACTAATAACTGATTATGTTGTAGGAAAGGCAAGTTTATTTATATAGCACATTTCATACACCATAAAAAAACACCATTTTCATAAAAAAACTAAAATATCATGCATAAGAAACTAAAAGTAACCATAAAAGCAGAGAATAAAAATGATTAAAATTGTTACTAAATTCAAAATCATTTGGTCAATATGCTTTTTCCTGTGAGCTATATATAAAAAATAGTGCTGTCAATCAATTAAACAAATGAACTTATCGCACATTTTTCGGTAATTAATCGCAATTAACAGCTTTTATATTGTATAATACACATTTTCACATTGAATCTCCAAATTAATATAGAAACAACATAAAGACGGTACATTTATTTATTGTCATCTTTTTACTGAGTACCATGAATGAAGGCCAGTATCACTGCTACCAGTACAGCTACTGATGTCGCTATTAAATTGATTTTTTCTTAATTTCTGGAGATGAAATAAGTAATATTAGCCTTTCAATTTTACAGTATAATTGAAAGCCATAATTTTTAACATTAATAAGCTTCAAGTCTCTTATGCTAACCACTGCTGCATTTATTTGATCAAAAGTAAAAGCAGTATTATTAGTATAATTTGGGAAAAAAAAAAAAAAAAACTACTTTAATGCTACTTTTTTTTTTGTGGAAACCATGATCCATTTTTTCAAGTTACTTTGATTAATGGAACTTTCAAAAGAACAGCACTTACTTAAAAAAAAGTAAAATTGTAAATGTAAAATTCTACTGTCACTTTTGATCAATTTAATGCATTCTTGCTGAATAATAGTATTAATTCTTTTCATAAAAATTTTTTTTGAACAGTATACACACATACACACACAAATAACACCAAAATCACACACACCTGCAACAACTGGAGAAGTATGCCTCATATTGGTATGACTGAAGTGATCGAATCACTGAACTGTCTCACAACACCTTGCTGTTTTGTGGGTAATTCAGTCTGTTTTATTCTATCTTGCTTGATTAACTGCTCACAGTACGCAGTAGGGCTAGTCATATCTAGGGGCAAGACAGTTCTAACAAGAGCAACAAGCTTTGCTATTAGTCATTGCAGGAATAAGACTAACAAAAAATAAATGGACCGCTGCTTGCTCTAGAATATGCAGACACATACATTCCATTGAACTCAGGCCTTGACCATTAGGCGTGCTTTGAGTCTCTGTGTATGTGAAAATACAGATCTATAATCGACAATAATTCACAGTGCCATATATGCTTTGGATGTTTGCTGCTATGGATGTATGTGTACAGCACTTTTAATCTTCATCTCTCTAAACGATCACTTTAGCCGGTGTGTGTGAATCATACAGCTACTTTCAGGGAGGATGACAACTTAAAAAAAATATGAGTTATTCAATGCAAACGTTAATTTTCTTTTTCAATCTTGTGTAACGAATTGACGTTGCACTTAATTTTGATGGTCCACTTTAGACATTCTAATAACTGTTAAGTAACAACATGTCAACGGAATACAAAGTTCTGTCATGAAACTCTAGATGGCGCAGACTAATGGGTCCTTAAACTCAACTTGCTCGTAATCACATCATTATCTATAGGGCACAGCTGATTGGTTCCCGTTGCATCAGTTTTCAATAAGCTTGCGTGCTCAAAATACTTGGGTAACATTTGCCTTTGCAGTGCAGAGAAAGTTAGTTGACATGTAGTTGCTAAGTTACTTATAGTTGCAGAATGTCTAAAGTGGACTATCGAAATAAAGCGTAAAGAAAATTGGAATTTGGCACCTGTAGTGCCAATAATGGAGTCCTATAATGTTCTTTTTTTAAATACCGATACTCCCTCAGCCTTTTTAGTTTGACTGCCTTTGGGGGGTTCAAGCTTAATAATTTGCATCCTGACTTCAGTAAAACATCATATTGTATGACCTTTAAACATCAGTCAGTTATTACCTACTGTTAATCTATGAGAAATATGATTGAATCCAATCATTTGCTTCAGACAGCCAAAGGACAGTGATTCCTTTCATACAGAAAAGCCAAAACAGTATCCAATTATGTTTGATTTAATTAAATCATAGATGAGGGTTTCATTTATGTAACGTAAATCATGCTGAATTGTGCCAACGTTTAAGCAGTTATGTGTACTATTAAGGCCAGTGTCAGTACTGAGCACTTTTCAGCCATAATTCAGGTACGTTATTGGTCAGTTTACACATTATTCGTCAGTGCATGTGTGTTGGCAGAAGCCAAAAAAGAGCCTAAAGGGAAAGTACTTTTAAGTAAAAGCCTTTGACTTTAATCCCAGATTGATCAGCCATACGAATTGGATCATTATTTTAAAGAATGTCAGGCAACCGTACGGATGACTAATGTACATCAATTGTTAGCTCAGACACATGGGTAATTAGGTCAGTGGCCAAGGTAAAGAAACTCAAGGGTAATTGAGTCTGTCCGTTGCTGAGGGACAAAGGCCAATTTGTTCCCTGGCCTTTAGCCATAGTACAAATAGCCGTTGGTGATGTATTCAGAATCCTTTCATCAGACTGGCAAATGTAATAAGTTCAAGCGGTACGTTATGCTAATGTAGCATAATTTACTTAAAATGGTACTTGTGTATGAAATAGTGCATAGTAGTATTTAATTCATATTTGTTTCTGATTAAATACAGCAGGACCCGGCGGACGGGAGCCATATTCTCCCATCAAACATCTTACTGTTATCCTACCGCCCATCACTTTTTGTTTGTTTTTTGTTGTCAAATTGCTGTAATTATTGTTTGTATGTGTGTCTCACTGCTGTGATTATTTATTGAACAATGGATGTCTATTTATATGACATGAATGAATAAAGTAGTCAAGAAATCCGGTGTGTGGCGCTCATTTTTGAGTCCTGCATCTTCTGCAAATGAAGCGATTTTGAGTGCTGCTTATTTCCTCTGCATAACCAAGGATGTATTTAGTGAATCATCACTATTGGAGTGAGCAGATAATCATGTCACCACACTCTTACCAAGACTTGTGTTCATAATCTGTACTCATCTGTGATCACATGATGTGGCTAATGCGGAGTTGAAGCAATATTTCGACTCTGAGATGATGTCTCTTTGTGTGCTTCAGCTAGTTGCTTATCTTGACTCTTTCTGTTGATATTTCTCTAAACTTTTCTGGTTTTTCTCTCTGCCTCTTTTTCTCTGTCTATCCTCCATTCTGGTTTCTTTTCCTCTCGCAGAATCGCATGCACGAGTCTCTTATGCTGTTCGATTCCATCTGTAACAACAAATTCTTCATTGACACTTCCATCATTCTCTTCCTCAACAAGAAAGACCTGTTTGCTGAAAAGATCAAGAAATCTCCCCTGAGTATCTGTTTCCCTGAATACACAGGTAAGAATGCCCTCTGATGTTTCGGTGTTTCTGATTGGTCAGGTTTAACATTAGACTCTGACCATCCTACATTTAATGTCACTGTAACATGGGAGGCAAAGGATGGAGCAGCGCCACGGAGAGCTGTAGCTGAATCTTGCATGTGCAGTCATGGGTAAAAGTTGGGCTCAGAGGGATGTCTGCTGGTCTGTCAAATTCTCTTCCGACAGAATACAATTCACTGTCTCCGTTAGACCCGTTTCACCCTCAGTGTTGCTTTCCGTGCAAAAAGTATTTGGACACTGAAGTTGCAATGAAAATGTATTTGCATTATTTGCAAATATCAAACCAAGTCTTTTTTTTAAAGCAAAACATTTGACAAAATTTTAAATATTATAATTAAACAGTGTGTATTATCTTGCAATTTTAAAATGAAGACAAAATCATTAGAACATTTACAATAAATTAAATCCTTAAATTGTAATTAATTAATAATTAATTCAATTATTAAATATAATTATAAATTAATGATTAAATTAAAAACATATACTTTTATTGTCCAAGTCTTAATTTTGAACAATATATAATGTATGTATTTCAATTATTGTATAATTATATTCAATAATTCATTTTATTATTAAAATTAAGTAATTTAATAAATGACTAAAAAATATACTGTATCTCAATACATCCTCGAAGTAGGCTATTAAGAAAATTACAGCATATGTAATTAAATATGTAATTATAATTATAATTAATTAATTAGCTAATTTAGTTAGTAATTGATATATTGTTTAAAATGAAGACAAAAGTGTTTATGGTGGCCGAACATTAGTGGATCATGTCCATTATATGATAAAGTGCATCTCTTGTTACTGTAGATGCTGCTTGGTTTGATTATTTCTTTCTGATGCAATAAAAATTCAGACATTTTAGGTGTGACTTAGTGTCCAAATAATTTTTGGTCCAAAAGGTCTCATACATAATACATAGATTCAGCAGCATTTACATGGGACACTCGCTTCATAAGGAGCCGAGTTAAAGAATGCTTTGCTAAGAGAACAGAAGAGAAGAGGCATTTGTGAATGTCACAAGTCACTGAGGTCATTCTAAATATTGGGTTAATGAGCGTCTGGAGCAGGGGTGTCCTATCATGGTGGGCCACTGTCCAGCAGAGTTTAGCACCAAGCCCAATTAAACACACCTGAAGCAGCTAATCAAGGGCTTCCTAAGCATAATAGAAACTTCCAGGCAGGTGTGTTGAGGAGGCAAGGTGGGGCTAAACTCTGTGGGACGGTGTTTGGACACCCCCTGGAGTGACGAGCACAAAGCCGATTTAGAGATCATTCATATCAGTACATCTTTCTCTCACGTATTCATTTGATCCCTTTCTCCCTCTGTAGGTCCAAACACCTACGACGATGCAGCTGCTTACATCCAAGCACAATTTGAAAGCAAGAACCGCTCGCCTAATAAGGAGATCTACTGTCACATGACCTGTGCCACGGATACAGGAAACATCCAGGTGGTGTTCGATGCCGTGACCGACATCATCATCGCCAACAACCTGCGAGGCTGCGGCTTGTACTGAGGCCCGCCCCCTCCCTCTCGAGCCACTTCTTTGGAAATGATTATTATTGAAAATGCAAGTTGGTAAATAATGATAACGATAATTTTAAAATAGGCATATACAAATATATAAATATATTATATATATATGAAATGTTTTTAGTTTGTCTTTCAAAGAGCTGCCAACAGAACTGATTTCTTATAGAAACCCAGCCTTTATGGTTTTAGAACAAAGTTGGGACCTTTTTTGTGTTTTCGTTTTTCTTTGCTGTCGTACGTTTCCTTCTCCCCCGTTTTCCACTGTGTCTTTATCGTTCGAACTAAACAACCCTCATTTTCTTTTTTGATAAATGTCTTTCTTTTACTATTTTTTTATGTTTTATGTCATTGTATGTATATTTATTACACGAATATCAGTCAGGGGGGGATGTACATGTTTGCCTGGCTATATGAATTTACTTTGACGATAATGTGACGATAGCTAAATCCACAGTTACGCTAGTCTCGAGCACTATGGTTCAAGTCAGTTGTAGCGTGTCCCCGCTCCCGATTTGTAGTACCGTTCGATATCGTAGAGAATGGAAACACCCAGGATCGCACCCACCAGGCTTCTCTTGCGTTTCGTCTACCCATCCCCGTCACTTCCGTAGGTCAGCTCTCTGGGGAAGGTCCCGGGGCAGCTCGGCGCGCGATCCCCGGGCCCGACGAACCACTCCGATGATTGCAAGTATCATATCAGTGCCAACCTTCTGAGAATGACGTGTCTGGGAATAGTACTAGAAACACTAGGTCACCGTTATGAGAACTTATTAACATTTGTCTTGTAAGGAACTTTTACTTTTGTATTGTTGTTGATTAATTTATTAATTTATTTATTGATCATCTGTCCCACACACTTCCTTTGTACTTACTACACCTTGTCCATTCTTCTACCTCTCGTCCATCGTCACCCTTCCCTCTTCATTCCCTCTCTTTCCCGTTTTAGTTGGCTGGGTAATGGAGTCCCCGTCACTGATAGCATGACCCCTCAGCCTTTGTATAAAGAAACAGCTAACTGCTTCACATAGCTAATGGTGCGAAAATAAAGAATAAAACATAAAATAAAAAGAACAAAAAAAGAGGAAAAAAAGAAAACCGAAAAGACGGACGCAGCGAAAAGAAAGGGCATCATGTGGGCGGGGTTAAGGGGGTGGTATGGGGGAGGGCGGGTAGATGTGGGGCTCAGAGGAATGATGTGGAGGCTTGCAGACGAAGGTCATTGGGCTGTCAGTCTTTGTAGAAAGCTGTAGATCCTCCAATTCTAGAATCTTTACAAGTAGAAATAATTGAGAAAAAAAAGAAAAAAAAAAGGATGACAATAATAACAACAAACGATGACGACGACAACGATGATGATGATAACAATACCAATATCAATGATTATTCTGTAATATTATTAAAGGTATATTTCTTGTGCTTTGTAGCTACAGAACTTTTTTTTCCCTCTCTCCCCCTTTTTTTAAAAAAAAAAAAAAGAATTTTGCAAGGGTTCCTATGATCCACTCTTGAACCGTTCTTACTGACTTACCCATGTTGATGTTGATGAACTGTACCGATTCTTTTTGCCTGTTCGCCCTGCATTGCAATGTCTTTACTTAGCCTGAATTACAGTATATGTATTGATTTTTTTAATTTATTTTATTTTTTTTGAACGAACCACTTTTTTGGTGGCACGGCCCCGCCCCCGGTGCTGGAGAGGGCGGGGCTGTGCACGGCTGTACAGATTCATGCGCTTACTCTTGGTTTTTTGAGAATTGTACTCAAACACCTTCCAGGTCTGCATAGAAAAGCACAGCTCTCACCTATCACACGTAGATTTGGAAAGATGTATCTCTCCTCCCTCTCTGCCTTCTCAGTTTGAAATTCAATGAAAAAGAGAAAAAAAAACTGTACAATTACCTACACCACTGTTGATTTTGATTCTCCTTCCCTTCTTTTTTTGAAATCCTTTCTTTTTCCTCTCCAAGTGAATGCTTTTGTGCTGCTTTTTCTCCCTCTTCTTTAGTGAATGGTTGTTCTTTCATGTGGGATGTTCGTGCTGGAAAACCAATCGAATGTAGTGTTTACATTAAAAGCCACAGTTTTCATGACTACAACCTGGAGCTTTTCGCTTTTGATTGTTATTCATTTCTGCTTTGTCGTTTATATATTACACTGTTACCGTGATCGCTCAAATGAATGAGGCCTCCAAGATGGCTTACGACTCCGACGAGACGATACAAATACTGGCAGAGCAGTTAGCATATAAGAATGAAAGGACGCGAGGATGTCTTGAGCTAAGATAAACTTGTCCGCCATTAATCTAGTACTAAAAGGACAGTCAGTTTAACACAACACCGTTTTCAACTAAAAACTTTGTTTTGGCTGTTTGTTTACACGACAACAGCGTTTTGGATTTCAAAGTGCACGTTTTTGAAAACCGTACCGTTATCATCTCCGTGTAAAACACGGATTTGTGAAAATGGTGATGTCATGAGTCTATAGACTCGAAGTGTTTCTTTAAAAAGTGACATCGCCACCCTGATGGTACAAGTACATCTCGGAGACGTTTGTTTGATGTCTGCATTTACATCTACAAGATGTATTTTTTAGTGTTTGCTCATCTGCAATACATTTATAGGACATTCCCTGTTAGATGAATATAGTCACGTCATATAGACATCTAGAAGATGTCTGTAAGATGTTTAAGATTTAGAATGTATGTAAAACTGCTTTTTGCAAGACGCTTATCAGATGTTTTTACACAGCAGATGCTTTCCAGATCTTTAGCAGACATCTTACAGACCTGTCTGTGCTATCTGGCCTGGCATGCATAATATAGTGTTTTTAGTCATTTTCACGGATCCATGTGAATGAGGTCGTTTCGACATTGGTGTCGTCTGCGAAAAATGTGAAGGGAAAACACTTGCGTTTTAAGTAAACGTACCCTTAGTTCAATATAAAGTACTACAATTATTCACAATTTGTGTTATATGTACTATAAACAAAACTGTGTCAACACCATAGTATGCAATGAAGGGGAACATGTAGGTGCGGTTGAATCCCAAGGGACATAATTATGTCTCTGTGCCTCTTTTAAGTGCGTCTTCAGCCAGACGGTCCTGGAGAAAGAAGGAGATGCTCAGTCACTTTATACCTCAGCTTCAAAAGAGGAAGCACCACTTTGTGCCAGTCTGAGTCAATGATAATTGCAATAAGATCTTCACATATGGAAAGAGAGAGCGAAAGAAAATAAAAAGAGGAGTTTGTGTGTGTTAAAATAAGAGGATGAAATGCAGACCGTGATGGGAAACTGCAGAGGTAATTGGTATCGACTCTATCCACCCAAATCAACACAGAGAGGCTTTATATAGCTATAGGGAAATTGTCCTTCCCCCTCTTCTGGTGGTGATGGGTATAGTCTCGTTTACACCCATGAGCACAATCTCAAAGCTCAAGTCCACAGGCTCAGATTGTGCCAGGCTCATGGGCGCCACCAACAGGTCTATTGCAGAACTACTAAAAGATCCCAATGAAGAATTTAGGATAATCATGTTTAATTTAATAGCAATTAAAATGTGTCTCCACCAACCTTTAAACTAAACCTAAGCTGCTGCACACAATCATGCATAACTGACACTAATTCTTTAATATGATTACATAAACACTGAGTAACTAAAATAAAATGGCTGGCTTCTGTTTGATCATCACTACTTGCTGATGTTGTTTGCCGTGATGCTGAAGTATTTAATACTTGTAACCACAATGATGAGTCAGTGTAGTGTCTTGGTATGTCCTAAAATTCAATCCCAGGACCTTGTCCCTGTCAGCTATCACACACACACACACACACACACACACACAGTTATTTATAGTGCAGTACCATCTCTGTCTGTTGCTAGGAGACAGCCTGTGCAGATTTCCTCAGCATGCAATACCTAATGCTTTCATCACTGCTATGTATTTTGTCACAAAATTTATGGTGTGAATTTGTTATTTCACACTGCATAAAACCAGTCTCTGCATGGGTACAATACAGTAATTTAAAATATATGTTCTTCTGTTCCAAACACATTATGCATCAAGCTGACAACCCGCAGGATAATAATGAACATTGTGCTCAAGAGAGCGAGAGGGTGTAAGAGAAAAAGAAAAGTGGGATGAGTTATGAGAAGGCCAACAGAAAATGCTGATTAAATTTAATGTCACAAAGGTCAAGACCCCAAAGTCTCTGTTGCCATGGAAACTGCTGGAATGATGCTGACTGTTCTGCTCAGCAATTCACCTGTTCCTCTCGTGATGACTGACACCTGGACTCTCTGTAATCCTTGAAGTACGTTACAAAGTCACCACACACAGTATATGCGTTATCTCAGTAAGTATAAGGTTCCAAAAATGTTCCATAATTGTTTTACTGTTAAAAATGTAGTTGGAAAGCTTATAATAGGCAGTTTAATGGGCTCCATTGTGATATCTTACCTCATATATGGTCTGCAAATGTGTGCGCTTTGAAATATTCGCTGTGTGTGTGACTGCTAAAAGACATTTTTAAACCTAGATATTCAAATTGAACATAGGCTAGTATTTGTCAACTAACCAAGAGAACGTATTTTAGATCCATAACAGAATTAACATTTTGATTTTTATCCGTTTTGGGTAATAAAATGATCGATATAAGCAAACACGCGATCAAGCCCGCCCTCCGGTGGAGAGAATCGGAACTGCAACAGTCCATGAACTCGACCTCGCCGACAGACGGTCACAGTGACATTTTATTTTCTCATACATTTTCTCTCCCAAATATACCTGGTTATAAAAAGAGGACCTACGTGTGAACTGCAGAAGTCACAAGTCACTATAAAAAAGCACGTTAAAATGCTTGCCGATGGGGTTAGTCTTCTGTAAATGTCAGATGACATAATCATTTGGCCTCTTTAGACCGCGAACGTGACGTGAAGTAAGATTTTATGCCACTCTGAAATAAACTGAGCCTCACATATCACACCTCCTCGCCGCTGATGGCGACTACAACATTGAAGAACAGACGCTCATGTTTCAGGCGGGAAAAATACTCCCGCCTGAAATCTGAGAGGGAGTTCAACTGTAGTTATTTTGCTTTGTCTCAATGAGCGAGTCGCGTCGCCTCAGTCGGGTAGACTGACTGACTGACGGACACCAGTGCCAAACCCGGGAGGTCTCGCCGTCTGACCTTGCGGCACCCCCTTCGGTTTCCTCGGGGCAAGAGTCCAGCAGCGACAACTGTCACCCGAATGTAGCGCCTACGCGCACCGCGCGTGAGAACCGGGAGAGCCGTGGAGATTCGGTAACAGCGTTAATCATCTCAGGCGCTCAAACTGCTGTTGATTCACAGTCACTGACGTCGAGAGCAGCCTAATAACTAGTGTGTGTAAATACAGCACACATAGCCTACGTGAACTCCCTCAGATACACAACACCGATTCTTGAGTAGACGACTCGGACAAAACAGGCTTTATGTGTTTAATAAGTTTATGTGTCAAGAATTATTTTGGATTAATCTTCATTAATCTTCCTTACCTATCACTCAACAGGTCTATGGAACAACGCCATCACATGTAAAAACATATAAATTACCTTTTATTTATATGTTTGTAGATGTCACATTATCAAAATTGAGTTTTGCTGGTGTTGCTGCATGGAGCTGTCATTGTTTTGACAGAAAATGGGCCAATAAGCAAATGAAAATAATAATAACATTGTTATTGTTGTTGTTATATCATTTATATTATTATTGGTAACTCTTTACAGTATGAACTCTACATCTAAAGTTAGTTAATGCATTAACTAACAATGAGCAATACATTTGTTACAGTATTAATTAATCTTTGTAAATTATATTTAATAAAAATACAACTGTTTATTGTTAGTTAGCTCAGGTCCATTAAATAGGCTAATGTTAACATGCTTGTCATTATAGTTCATGTAGCTAGCCTAACTAATGTTAATAAATGAAACTTTATTGTATTAGTTAGTGTTACCTCATTATTTTTGTTTAACTCTAAGCAGGTGAAATATGGAAAAAGAATCTTCAGGATGGCGACTGACTTTGATATGATCTAATTATGGTGTCTACAAAAAATAGACCTAATTTTTCTAGAGAAAATTAAATTAAATCTAATAGTATTTTAAAAACAAATACTCCCATGTCTCAGACAGACATGAAAGATAGATTGGTAGATAGATAGATAGACAGACAAACATGATCGATAGATAAATAGATAGATAGACATAAAAGATAGACAGACAGACATGATAGATAAATAGATAGATAGACATAAAAGATAGATAGGCAGACATACATGATAGATAGATAGATAGATAGATAGACATAAAAGATAGATAGACAGATAGATAGATAGATAGACAGACAGACAGACATGAAAGATAGGTAGATAGATAGACATAAAAGATAGACAGACAGACATGAAAGATAGATGGATAAAAAGATAGATAGATAGACAGACAGACAGACATGAAAGATAGATTGATGGATGGATGGATGGATAGATAGATAGATAGATAGACAGACATGACAGATAGATAGATAGACATGACAGATAGATAGATAGATAGATAGATAGATAGATAGATAGATAGATAGATAGATAGATAGTTAGATAGATAAACATAAAAGATAGATAGACAGACAGACAGATAGACATGATAGGTAGATAGATGGATAGATAGACATAAAAGATAGACAGACGGACATGAAAGATAGATGGATAGATAGATAGACAGACAGACATGAAAGATAGATGGATGGATGGATGGATAGATAGATAGATAGATAGATAGACAGACATGAAAGATAGATTGATAGACAGATAGACAGACATGATAGATGGATAGATAGACATAAAAGATAGATAGACAGACAGACAGACATGAAAGATAGATTGATGGATGGATAGATAGATAGATAGATAGATAGATAGATAGACAGACATGAAAGATAGATTGATAGACAGACATGATAGATGGATAGATAGACATAAAAGATAGATAGACAGACAGACATGAAAGATAGATTGATGGATGGATAGATAGATAGATAGACAGACTTACATGAAAGATAGATTGATGGATAGATAGATAGATAGATAGATAGATAGACAGACATGAAAGATAGATTGATAGACAGATAGACAGACATGATAGATGGATAGATAGACATAAAAGATAGATAGACAAAAGATAGACAGACAGACATGAAAGATAGATAGATGGATAGATAGATAGACAGACAGACAGACAGACATGATAGATAGATAGACTGATTGATTGATTGACAATACACAGTTGACCCACTGTTTTTTTTTAGCGGTCCAGAGAGCTTCTTTTCACAAAAACAATCAGCTAAATGTCAGCTACATCCCAGACCTTTTACATGGTTTATAAGGTCATGTTTTTATTTATTGTTATTTTTTTCCAGTAGCAGAACATGTGTGTGTCAGACTTCCAGAGCTATGTTTAGCTTCTTCACTTAATGGCTGGTAGGCTTTTAAATCACATCATTATCTCGACAGCACCTGAGCTTCATTCAGAGTGCAGACACACACCAACAAAGCCAAAGTTGTATAGTCAGCAGAGCTATTATGTGTCTGACTTGTTTGGCTGATGCAATTTAATATTTAATATCATACCTGAACAAAAGATTACCCTACTTACATTCTCAAATCAACACATCACTTGCAATACTGCATGAGTTGAAGACGTGTAAAATTCTTGGGGATTTCTTGATCTGTTGTTTATGCATTCTTTCAGCGCAGCTGTGAGCGGCAAACAATTTAGAAACAATGAGGTGCAAAACTGCTGAGAATTACACAAACAAAACTTTTGCTCTTTTACTTTGCAAAAACATCGCAAAAACAAAAAACAAAAAAAAAACTATTTTTTGGTGTTGGAGTGACCCCTAAGTGGATCTTTAGTGGTAAAACCTTCTGTGTCCATTCAGTTGAAACCTATTGGAACAGACACCTAGCCTCTAGACTGCGAGCACTCTGTCAAAATGGGTCTCAGACGGTAACCACAGAATATTTCATTAATTAATGAGCGTTATGTGGTGCTATTAAAGCACTCACACGCCCCATTTGGCCCAAAGCACAGCCTTTTAACACATTAACTCACCGCAGATCTCAATCTGATGCATGAGGAAGGGAACGAGAGAAAAACAGACAAGCTAAAACTCATCACATAGTCTGCTAGGAGTCATGGGGCACAAAATCCCTTCACATACTCTATAATACTTTATGGTCCTTGTCCAAATTTGCAAAACATTTTTAGAGTGAGATTGTACAATTTTACATGTCCATCACAGCGTTTTTATGCGCATTTTGAAGTATCGCATCAGAAACAAGAGATGGAAATTTGCAAAAAAGTTTTTACGCTCGCTTGAGGTGGTTTTTGACTCGTTTGAAAAATATTTAATGTGAATAATGGGAGACGGAATAAATTCTGACGTATAGCAAACATTAAACAGACGGGACTATTCGGCTGTTTGCGCTGTTGGTTACTAGGGTACCATCATCAGTTGTTAGGGAAAGTTCATTTTTGAACTAATGCATTACAATATTGTATTACTCCCTAAAAAAGTAACTAATTGCATTAGTTACTTTTTATGAAAGTAATGCATTACATTACATTAACATTACTTTTTCTCACCTGGGCTGGCCTTGCTTGTTTGTTTTTTAATAACAACAAAAAAAGTTATGCACCAAAATTGAAATAAGCTTCAGGCTGGTCACAAATGTGATGTTTATCTAAAGTCATTTTTGCTTATTAGTATGGTTGAATTGCACTTACTTACAATTTCTCTCAACATGGGGAAGGGAGAGCTGTCAGTGAATACATAGGAAAAAGTAACTTGCATTACTTATTTGAAAAAGTAACAGATATTTTGTTGTAAATTATGCTTTACTAGTTACTTGGAAAAAAGTAATCAGATTACATATCTTAAGTTACCTGTAATGCGTTATCCACCAACTCGTCATCCGCTCGAACGACTTAATGGAAACGCACCTAATTCGCATTTGTTTGTTTTTTGTTTTTTTCTTGTGAACTCTGAAAAGATTCGCTTCACATTTGGATGGAAACCCAGCTAATGTTGTTCAACACTAATGGCACTAATGCAGCCCTACAACACAACAAGAGTGTTAACGTACATACATTAGCGGGCCAAAGGAATATGTGCACCCAGTTGCTGCTAATGGGTGCTAAACTAATAATTGCTAACGCCAGGCTCAGACGTAAAGAGAACAAATCTTGTCGAGAACATTGGTCGGTTATGATATTCGGCCCAATTTATCTGGTAATGTGAGGCGTTTACAAATTAGATCTTAAACCCTCCAATCTGCACATCAGAACTGCACCGATAATATCAAACATGTTTCATATTTAGGACTTTAAATCGGGATGATTATGACTATGATTACATCCATACTTTCACACTAGCCAATGAGAGACAAGTATCCATGGAGTCTGAGCCTGGCTTTAGGTAATGTAAGCTTTTTTCATTGGCTTATACAGACATACACAGAGTGTAAATTCACTTTAATTAGTTATAATTTAGTTAAAATGAGTTATTTTGTTTGTGTTTAAAAGTATACACTACCAATACCATTAAATTAGGTTTGGATTATACCGGTATATTTCCATCTGACAGATTTTCCGCAATTACTGAGAACAAATAACTATCATCTTTAATGTGGTTTCCCAAAACAGATGGATAATGACAAAGAAATAAACGAGTAGGACGTTGGCCTATAGAACCCAGGCTGAGTTCAAAACGAACAGATGCTTTGCCCAGTGAAGATAGAAGATTCTCCGCTCATCATCCTATAACTGTAATGTCATACACGTGATATTCTGACAGTTGAGGCTCTTAAAACATATTTGAAAGTCGCAAACTATAGCTGTGGTAAGCCGCACAAAAGTGATGAAATCTGTCTGCTAGATCTGACAGGGCTTCGAGGCCTTTGGATGTTTCTGATACTGTGTTCACTTCCCCATTCTCTGTCTCTTTTCTCAACCTCCCCCTCTGTCCTGAGGGAAGTTGCAACTTCAAAATATGCACAATAAAGAAAGATATGTCACAACACCCAAATATTTACCACATGTTGTAATACTCTCATCTTCCCAAGAACATTCTAAAATCATTATAGAAATCAATCAATAAATCTATCTATCTATGTCTTTCTGTCTGCCTGTTTATTTACTCATCTGTCTATATACTTGTGTATCTGTCTATATCTGTCTGTCTGTCAATCATCTATCTATCTATCTATCTATCTATCTATCTATCTATCTATCTATCTATCTATCTATCTATCTATCTATCTCAGTCTGTCTGCCTGTTTATTTACTCATCTGTCTGTCTATCTACTTGTGTATCTGTCTATATTTGTCTGTATGTCATCTATCTATCTATGTCTTTCTGTCTATCTATCTACCTGTCTGTCTGCCTGTTTATTTACTCATCTGTCTATCTACTTGTGTATCTATCTATCTATCTATCTATCTATCTATCTATCTATCTATCTATCTATCTATCTATCTAAGTCTGTCTGCCTGTTTATTTACTCATCTGTCTATCTACTTGTGTATCTGTCTATATTTGTCTGTCTGTCATCTATCTATCTATGTCTTTCTGTCTATCTATCTACCTGTCTGTCTGCCTGTTTATTTACTCATCTGTCTATCTACTTGTGTATCTATCTATCTATCTATCTATCAGTCTGTCTGCCTGTTTATTTACTCATCTGTATATCTACTTTTGTATCTGTCTATCTGAGAGAAGAATGTTTTTAAAAAGTTTCTTTGTCTTTCCGTGCATGTTTATGGGTGGAGTACACAGATATCTTTGTCCAAATTTGCAAAACAGATTGGGTGGAGTGCACAGACATTGATGTCTCGAAATCGATTTACATATTAAAATAAAACAAAACCTGTAATATTTTACATCTTCATAACAGTGTGAACATCCTCTCTAATGAGAGCACATGCAATTTTGTTTTTAGGATAGTCGCTTAACTTGATGTATTTCTGATGTAACGCCACGCCATCTCTGTCACAGGTAACAACTTTAACCTCTTTGTACCAATAGGACTACGAGAAAGAAAACAACCGAGCATCACGCGCAGTGAAGTTGTGGTGTATTTAACGCCTGCGCACACACGGTCCGTAGTGGAGAGAATTGTGAATGGGGGGAGTATTTTGGGTGTACAGTCATAAGTCGGACTCCGAGGAGCCAGGAAGTAACTGCGAGCATGCAGCTCATACGACGGATAAAGTAGCGCGAGCGAGCGTCTGTTGTCAGCAGTCGGAGATCACACGCGCGAGAGTGAGGAAGAACAACAAGCCAACTCCAAATTCCTGCCAAATCTAGTGCAGTACAGATCACAGACCTCACAAGAGGCGAAATCCGAAAGAAGGTTTTATTTTTATTTTTTTTAAAGAACACGAAGCTCACTGCAACACACTCCATCATTAGAAGAAGAAAAAAGACGGAAGGAAATAAGAGCGGGACTGGCTTCGCTTCTTTGCAAGTTTAGACAAATACAATTAACAAAATTGATCAAAACGCGTTCAAGATGCCTCGGGTGGTCCCGGATCAGAGGAGCAAGTTCGAGAACGAGGAGTTCTTCAGGAAACTCAGTCGCGAGTGCGAGGTGAGCTCGAGCCATCCGAGACTTTTGATAAAGTGGCGGAAATAAAGTGTGACATAAAAACAAGCTTGTCATCTCCTCTTTCTTCAACAGCCTCTGTGTAGCGACCACTAATGCTCACTACTGAGAAAAGTTTTAACCTTCCGTTCACGGCGGTTACAAAAAATTAGACTACTTTTTTTTTACACAGAAAGTATCTATCAAGAAGAAGAAAGATGTACCTGCTAGGCTGTAATAATTAGGTTTGTTTACTTCCGATGCAAATTGAAAAATACCATCAGGCAATTTGCATTTCAAATGTGGGAATTTTGCTCTTTTTTTTCAACATTTTCTTATAGTCTGCAAATATGTTCATTATAACGTGTTCACAATAGTTTATATAAAATCCAACCCACTAAAATGTATTACGTGGAATCAAAGCTACAATAATAAAACCATAACTTTCTTCTAACTACAATAACTCACGTTGAAAAATCACTAAACTGAGCATAAATTGTAACAAGTTGAATGGAGGAAGATATTATTTTCCAGTGTTCCCTGATGAAGATCTTTCACGACTTCTTTCATCTCTGCTTACAGATTAAATACACCGGTTTCCGCGACCGGCCGCACGAGGAGAGGCAGGCGCGCTTCGGGAACGCGTGCCGGGACGGCCGCTCAGAGATAGTGAGTACGAGCAGCTCGCACCGGCGGTCAATTACTACTAACATCATTGCTGGCAACTCAATATTTAAACACATTAACGTGATTAGATATCCGGAACTGGCACGTCATCACCAAATGTTCAGAAGTACTTCCTCATTTGTAATGCGCGCCAAACATTGCAGAGAACATTTATGATCCATATCCTGTTTTTCTGACCCATGGTTGAAGTTGTTGTAATTCATTAATTATTAGAACTACAAGTAATTAAACAATGCTGAAACAGAGCGTCTCACGGGTGCAGATGTCTAATTTGCAGTCTCTTTCAAAATCCCTCGAGACTGCATGTGTTTAGCTAGAGATAATTATATATATATATTTTAGTTTAATTTATTTTATTTTATTCCATTAATAGAAATTGAAATATATTTTGCACTTGAATCCCTTTTCTTTGGTTTGTTAACATGGACAGGCTTGTTTGTATCTGATGTCTTCAGGGCTGTTTGAGATAGATTTAGCCGCCCATAATATCTCTAAGAATAGATGAGACAACTGTTATGATAATTCAGATTATTTTTATTCTGTTTATTATAAAATTACAGACCAGATAGACACAATAGGTTCCACTATAGGCTACAGCTTTTCTGTTTGATGTCACTTTTTTATTTAATTATATTTTACAGGCTGAATTTCATCATAACCATATACGTAATTGGTTGTGATAGTTTACTGAGAGGCGTTTCTTATATAAAATTGGAAATTAGAAATTAAATGTTTGTTTCTCGTGTTTTGTGAGGCAGTGGTTTCTCGCCGTGCAGTGTTGTGACTTGCATATGGTGCACTTTAGTTCTTTAATCAGTAAGATGTGGTCATGTTTGGGCTTCTTTGCCCCCGATGTCAACAGTAGTTTAAATACCGAGGTTCAGGTCTATTACAAAAGCGTAACTTTCCTCGTCGCTTTATGTGTTTAGTTGATTCTGAGTATCGATTAATATAATTTACAATATTATTGTTGATGTTTGAGCATATGAGAGTGATCAGATGTTTTAAATGCGAGACAGTTTAGTATGAAATCCATTTTTTTCCTTGAGAACGTTATTGAATTATTGTACCATAATTCAAAACCTTTACAGCAGTCCTGCTGCTATTAATGTAAGTGAGGGGCTGCATTTAAAACAATTATTGATTTTGTACTCCTCTCTATCTCTGTTATCTCTCTGTCACTCATTCACTCCTGCATTCTGTCTTCTCTCAAACTCAGTTTGGTGCAGCCCAGTTTGCCAGCAACGAGCGTTGGTAAAATAGAATCAGATGTGTGTAACTCAATACCTCAAATAGAGAAAATGATGACTTTTTTCTTTCACCCTTCATCCCCTCCTCCCTTTTTTTTCCTGATGTTTTGAGCGCTGGCCTTGGCTCCAGGCATTCTCCTCTCCTCTCTGATGTGAAAACAGAAATGACGGGCTGCATAATTTATGCTCGGGCCTGGCTTTCTTATCCTGTTTGTATTGATTTCCCTCTAAAAGGCTTTTGTGGCGACCGGCACCAACCTCTCGCTGCAGTTCTTCCCAGCCAACCTTCATGGGGATCAGCGGCAGGCGCCCACCCGAGAATATGTGGACTTCGAGCGGGAGACAGGAAAGGTAGTCTTGACACTCTTTCTCTGCATTTGCAATTATTCCCCCCAAACTCACTTACTCCTCTCATCTCCCCCTTAAAAAAAAAAATTCAGATCATGAACATGAACAAACTCTCATTCAAATGTGTAAAGGTGTGTTGGATTATAGGAACATGCAACACTTTAATGAAAACTTTTAGTCAGTTTCAAAAAAAAAAACAGAAGCCACATGCATGATTTATGAAATCTGAGGAAGTTTGATTGAAGAAGTCATTTCTGTTTCTCTTTCGTCTTTTCCTTTCTTTACACACAGCAGAGGAAGTGTGTCGCTTTTTCAAACCAGACGTATCCATGCATGGTTTAGATGGGCAAAAGCCTTGATTTTCCATAATGATACGTTTCTCTCTAACACATCTCAAGGAAAAATGAACCCTTGAAATATTACACTGCAGACAGCAAGAAAAACAGTCCCTCTTGAATGAAACATGGCACGGGTTTTCCATTTTATGTTTAAGCTTTCGATTTTATTCCTGTAGCAGTATTATTTCAGACACGCTCATCGGT
This sequence comes from Zacco platypus, assembly GCA_038088235.1. Lineage (NCBI taxonomy): Eukaryota > Metazoa > Chordata > Actinopteri > Cypriniformes > Xenocyprididae > Zacco > Zacco platypus. The sequence goes on from CM076075.1 coordinate 26,147,740, forward strand.
TTTAGATTTTTGAATTGGTCTTTCAACAACTCCCTCTTGTTTCTCTGGATTTAAGGAATGCATAGCCTCCCTAAACCCATAAGAATGTAAAATAAAACCATACTGCACTGCACTGTCTTCGTTCCATTTATAACCACCATTAAAGTTCATATTTATTTCTGTTGTTCTTGTTGAGGTTGTCCGTGCCCGTCATAGACCTTTAAGTTCTACCTAATGACACCTTTGTGAGGTTACTTTTAAAACGCATTAGTTTTAAGAGTAAAAAAAATGTATTCACCCTCATGTTGTTCTGAGCCTGTATAACTTACTTTCTTTTGTTAAACAAAAAGGAGATACTTTGAAAAATGTCAATTTGTTTTTTTTTTCAATCCGTACAATGAATGTCAGTGGGGTCCAAAAGAAAGAAAGAGACTTCAGGGTGCGTAAATGATGACACAATTTTAATTTTTGGGTGAACTATGCCTTTAAGCTGCTCCATGTTTTATTTAATCTTGCTCAGCGAACAGTAAATCAGATTCTCAGGTTGATTTTTCTCTCGTTTTATCTCTTGTGATACTTAACACTGTAAAGAAAGGGAAATACGTAATTGACACCATCAGTCATGCACTCTGTCAGCCGCGTTGTCCGCAGATGCAGCGATCACTTTCTTAGTGTGTCTGTCACACTTACCAAATGCGATACAAATTTAATTCAAGTCTTCTAACGCTTTAAAGAGTCTGGTGCCGAGATGTTTACAGTTCATAAAGGCTGATTGGGAAGTATGCCGTCGGCACAACAGCTTTATGGATGGTCGCACAAGACCAATTAAAGGAAATGCTCGGGCCGGATTAAATAGCATTTTGCCATAGGTTCTTTTAAGGTCACCCCTGAGGCCTTTCCCTTCAAGCCGTTGTGTAGAAGAACGTTAGTGCGAGACATTAGAGAGGCACTTACTGGCTTTGTTTGTGTTTTTACCACATGCCCCTTGCAAAGCTGCTGGTGTTTCTTGCGCTGTGTTGGACTCTCTTCACGGACGCTGCCTCACTGAGATGCGCTCATTAAAAATGCATCCGTAAGAAATCAATGGACCTTTTGGCCCCGAGGCTGACGGACTAATCTTTGGCTGTTAATTATTTAAAAAGGCGTGAAGGGTGTGTGCGTCGATCCCCGTGCTGACGGGCAGCCGAGCATGCGTGTTTCTGAGCCTGGGCTCACTGGTAATCCTATCCACCTGTCTGTCACCTCTGCCAGAACTCAGATCCATGCAGCTTTAATGAGCCTCACACCGTCTGCCTTCAAAATACAGCCCACGCGATGCATACCCCTAGACTTTCTAGCTCTTACCCGACACACAAACTCATAGCGCTGCATCGGGCCATGTTGGATTGTTGCGACTACCTGTTTTGTACTATTGACATGCTTTCAAAAAATGCAATATCTCGCAATGTTTATTTACTCTGTTTGAGTTGGAAGGCATGTAAGATGGGTCATTTTAATGCATTGGCGATTTACAGTAAAGTACTGTGCTGGTACCATGGTATTTTGGTGGTATCATATGGAGATTACCAAAATCATATATCAAATGCCAAAGGAGTTATTCTAGTTTTTTTTTTTTTTGACATTAATTACTCATCCTTTTGTCGTTCCACACCCATAAGACCTTTGTTCATCTTCGGAGCACAAATTAAGATATTTTTGATGAAATCTAAGAGTTTTTTTATTTTATCCCCCATTGGCCGCTATTTAACCACCACTTTTAAGGTCCAGAAAGGTAAAGACATCGTTAAAATAGTCCACGTGACTGCAGTGGTTCAACCTTAATTTTATGAAGCAATGAGAATACTTTTTGCGCGCAAAAACAAATCAAATATAACGGCTTCTCAGTATTGGCCGATGCTGTTCATGTGAGCAGATGTATGCGTGTGATGCTGACGCTGGAGCCAGCCAATAATAAGCCGGCGTTCAGACTAAGGTTGAACCACTGCAGTCACGTGGACTATTTTAATGATGTCTTTAGTACCTTTCTGGACCTTGAAAGTGGTGGTTAAATTGCTGTCTATGGGGGATAAAAAACCTCTTGGATTTCATCAAAAATATCTTAATTTGTGCTCCGAAGATGAACGAAGTTCTTACGAGTGTGGAACGACATGAGGGTGAGTAACTTATGACAGAATTTTCATTTTTTGCTGAACTAACCCTTTAACTCTATAATTTAGCTTTGTTTGTGTAGCCTAATAAATCAATATAGATTCAGAGAAGTTAAATAATATATTTGATATATTTTATGCTTAAATCAGTTAGACGTTACCACATGAAGCACATTTTTTTCAGTACGTATTACCACTATGTTACCACTATGGTAGTTCTAGGACTTTTGGCCATGTGCCATGGTATTCTTACTAGGTACCCTGGAGTACAAATGCTATTGTACATGAATTTTATAGTATAGTTCATCTCTAGTTTTATTTATTTATTAAAGGAAATCTGTCTAAATTTAAGGGGCATGTCCAAAAACATGGTATTACCCTTGTGCATGTCCAAAAACCACAGTAATTCCGTATGTTTTTTAAAAAAAAAATAATAATATCATATTATAAAAAGTGAGTGAATCAATAAACCTGCCTTCATTTGGTTGCATCAGTGAAAGTCATTTTAAAGTACCTATCAGGTAGTCTTTTAGGTAACTCATTTTCACTTATTTTTGTTGCAACAAACTGTGTAATTTATCCTCTTATCTGGACATGTCTTGTGCATCCTATAGTCATTGTTTTAAATCACCTTTAGAAGTTGTTGAAAAAAGCTTGAGAAATAATGACCTTATCAAGTGCTCTTGACAGATTTATATCCATGAAACACATTTGAGAGTCAGAGTTTCCTTTCTCTTTATTTTGGAAGGAAATCCTGAATGGACAAACTTTGCTGATAAGGTCTGTCCTCCCTTCCTTTCTCACTTTGTTCTTCCTCCTCACTTACATGCCCTCTGTTTTCCTTTCATCCTTTAATTTTCTTTCTCTTTTTCTCATGTACACACTCACACGGTGAACGCCTGACATGGTGAATTCCCTGTAGAGCGGTGAGTGTCAAACCGGGAGAGTTCATGCGTGCGCCCCAGCCTCTGCTCCTAATTAAACTGATTGTTAACCTTTTCTACAAACAGATCCCTCTTAAGAGCTATGGTTTTAATAGACTACGGCTAAAGTATTACCCTAACCGGAAAGCACCCAGACTCGCAGTTGATCCTAACATGCAAAACCATATGAGATACGTGCCGCTTGTCATCAGGAATGTGCGATCACTGTCTGCCTATTGGCTGAGGTGTCCTTACATGACTGCGGATTGGTTTATTTCTCACGCCGTAAATCAGTCATCAAAGTCTCATTTGTTACTCACAATGCCGTGTGTGTGATTTGCTGCCAGATTTCCAAACTGTAAAAGCAATTAAGAGATAAAAGCAGAAAAACAGCGAGACAAAAGCACCTTAAATATATGGCTTCTCAAGCAGCCGCTTTGATGATACGCCTGATAAAAAGGAAAAAAAAAATCATTATATTAACTTTGAAATGTGTCAGGAGGGCACATTTTAGTTATTCACTCAGCATTATTGACTGACAGGTATTATTTTAGAAGTCTACATACTTTTTATTTCTAGCCATGCACCGACCAAATGCTGTCTGATAACGAAAAGCTGATATGTTATGACCAATAACCAAGTCTGATAGTAAACCTCTATATCATTTTGCATATATCAATTAAAAATAAAACACTAAAATTAATAGTCTTAAATGCTACAAGTGAATTTAGTCACCTTAACATAATATACAGAATATAAAATGGATATTAATTTGGAGATTTACTGAAGATTACATCAGTAAACAGTGTTATTAAAATAATAATGCTTTTAAAGTGAGCATTAGATGATGAAAAAATCATCTAAATCTGAACAAAATGTCTAATATTGCTAATATATCACACACCTTAAATTTTTTCATATTATCTTGCCCTTTATGGCCCTCACATTATTTAGCGTGTAAATGTTTTTCTCCTCTGATGAGCTCAAATGTGATGACAGACTCAACCACCCCCACCAGAAGAAGTGTGGCTCTTCTCCATGATGTTCTCTCTCCATAACTCTCACCTTTCTCTCCTCTTCTTTTCTGCTGGTTTTGAAAACACAGTCGTAGCCAGCAGAAGCTGTGCAGGACCAGTTTAAACTTGGCCTGTGGCAGGGGACAGTATTATCTGAGTGGGGCGGCGAAGCCCCCACAGCACAGCTTAAGTACAGGCTCCTAGTGTCACTGCAGGCTAATGGGAACCAGCTGTGGGGGAGGTTTAATTTTAGCGGTAGCAAGCACAGCCCCAGGGAGGAGACTTTAACCCTGTCCCAGCCATGAGCTCCTCAGAATCTCCAACAGCAAAGTTCCCTGTGCAGCAACCTTAATTTATACCGAGTCAGGTATTCCATCAGCCCAAAATAGCCCAAAAGTCTACTGAATAAGTACTTTATTGACAATGTGACGAGATAAAATGTGATGCACGGTCCCTCAGACAGTAAATAGGAAGTAAAGGGAATTCCATTTTATCTTGGTGGATCATTAACCATGCTTCATTGAAGGAAACTTTAGTAAGCTTTTTTTTATTTGATGCAAATGGTTCATTTGAGCAACGCTCAACACTAGAGTTTAGTCTAGTAGCTTTTGGCTCTCTGTAAACTATATTGTGCCATTTTTCCTGCACTACTATTACTAGAGTAAGAAACTCTCTCTCCCTCCCTCCCTTTCATGCAGCTTCTGTCTCCACCACTTAAACTCAATCTTGTTGAAATGTGATCTCCTCTGAGATGGAGGCTTCAGCTGTAAGGCTTTAAGGAGATCTGATGCTTGGCGCTGCTTCCTCCTCTCCTCCTTCTTTCCTCTTTTCATTCGTAGTGCTCGTGTGTGGTTTTAACTTTTTTTTTGCGAAGCAGAAATTGGGTCCGTCTGCTCGGGCCATGCCAAGAGGCTTTGGTTTGTCATTCCACTTCGAGAGGGAGAGCAGCAAGAGAGTAGTAAACTGATTGGCCAAAAAGATTCCAACAGCAGCCAGCTTTTGCCCAAGACCCTCCGCAGAGCACTGGTCGGTGGGCTGTCGGAACTCTGGACTGCATAGGGTGACAGACGGATCGCTATAGAGGAATAAAAGACGGAAAACCTCACATTTTATTATAAATTATGTATTGAGTACTTTAACAAGGTTTTGATACCATAGACCCCAAAATTGATCATCCAAAGACCTACTTCCAAAAATATAAAAGTATTAAGATTTGTACTGTGAGTGAAAAAGCACATTTTATTAAAATATATTAAAAGCACAGTTATTTTCTTAATTAAATAGTTGACCTACTGTACTGAAGCCAAAGCAAATTTTTAAAAATTTTGGGAAAAAAATAGTGAATTTGCATTAAACTTACTACCAAAACATTTATTTTTAAGGTTTAAGTGAACCTTAACAGCACTTAAATATAATATTGTAAAACATTATATATATATATATATATATATGTATATATATATATATATATATATATATATATATATATATATATATATAAATAATAATAAAAATAAAAAATTACATATATATGTATTTTTTTTATTAAAAATATATATTTTGATCATTTTATAATTATAAAAATGTATATATATATATGTATATATGTGTATGTGTGTATATACACACATATACTGTATATATACATTTTTTATATTATAATATACTTTATCATTTTTTACCAAATCTGCAGACCCCTTAAAACCCTCTTGAAAACCCTAACACATAAAAAAAATGAAAATGAGAAAAAAAAAAACTTGTGACATGCTTGTAATTTATGTATTTTGTAACATTTACAAACATTACGCCACCAATAAAACTTTAAAACAAATTTCAGACAACCTTTGCTTTTACTTATAGTGTTTTCTCAGGTCAAAATATCTGGTGCAGAATAATCAATGACTTAAAGAGCTATGACTCTGAAGGAGTCTATGATTGTATGCTTTATTTGAAAGGCACAGGGGAAGAACTTATTTGTCTGTGTTCTACGTATTTATGTGATGAAAAATGAAGCAGTTCGTGTGTGTCTCTGATTCGGTGCCAGTGTGCAGGCCCTTGTGTCGGAGCCACACTGAGGCGTGGTGTTTTTCTCTCAGACTCTATAAATCTTCTGCATGTCTGTGTGTGTAAGAATGTTCGCTCGGGGGCAGATATCACGGGGAAGAATCGGACTAAATGACTCCATTATGAAAGGGGCTGCAGTCTGAGGCCTCACCACAGGAATTGGTGTTTTAATAGTTTTGCGTTTCCAAAACTATTAAGCATGTTTCCAAGTCTGATGTGAGTGTGCGCATCGAGATGCCGATTCTGACTCACGGCCAGTGTGGGTGTACGCTTCATTCTGCACCCCTATTTGTATTATTGTGTGTGTTTACGTGGGTGACTATTCGTTATTCTGTATGCGAGTGTCTGTTTTCATACATTTTCCTACGTGTGTACATGTTTACATCTCCATATTCATGACTAGTCATGTACCGCGGAACATGTTGTGGAGCTGCATGGCGCCAGTTTGACAGTTAACTTCAAGGCAGAACTCACGGGGGTGGCGCTGGAGGGTTCACACTCATGGAGCCACGCACAGATGCCGATGCTCACTGGAGGAAATCAAACGAGGAGCAGACGAAGGCCTCTCATCTTCATCTCTCCTTATCCCAGTCAGCTGAGGTGGAGCGTTTCTCATTACTTGGTACTTTTCCAATTACAAACAAATGGTTTAAAATGGATAGTTCTAAATTCTAATTTGATGAGCCTCCACTTATAAATACAAATGTGACAGCTGTATTTAATTTCTGTAATAGCATCTATAATTAAACTTGACCCTTCCCTCGCACATTTACCTACCCTTAAACCTAACCATACTGCCAAACCTGTCCCTAACCCCGTATCCCACCTCAAAAATGTTTTGCAGTACAATACAACAGGAACACAATAAATATATTGTTCCAAGTACAGACAGTGAATATAAAGTGTAACCTTTTATTTTGTACTCACTTCACTTCATAGCACACAGCCTCTAGTGGCTTGTTGCTTAATTTGAATAATTTTTTTATTAATAATTCAGTTGAACTGATTCTCAGAGCTTTTGTTAATGAGATGGGCGACATTTTGAAACCATAAACAACAAGTAAAAATAAAATTGCATGTTATTTTGATTTCTAGGAACATATCTGAGTGATGACCCAAATGAATCAGTGAATCATTTTTGAAGTGATTCTTTGGAATGAATAAATTCTCTAGATGATTCAATTCAATAATTCAGTCTATACTGTTTCAGCTATTTCACATTCTTCTCAGTTGAAGTGTGTCAGGAACAATCTTGCTAGTTAAATTTTGTTAATCATAATGAGGCTTTCGTGAGATCCGATCTGAGTTTGTAGACACATGCAGGACGATAAACTACGCTTTCCGTAAAAATGCTGAGGGCTGCGGTGGAGGCTCATGTTTCCTGCGATCTCAAACGGAAGCTGGTCTGTTCACCGATTGCTTGTCAATGACATCATCAAAGCCTGTGCGCTAATTGATTCCTGCTGCTTCCATCTCACGTGCCTCTGATCTGATCCCAATTTGTTTGAAGTTGGAGGGAAAAATGGCCCCTTTGTGTTTGGCCATGTTTGGCTTATGCAAGATCTTCACAGAAAGCCAGTAGCAAAACTCTGAACAGATTGAGAGGAGATGCAGAGAGGGATATAATCAGAGGGTGGACGCTTTGTCCATCATATTCTTGCCTCGCCCCCATAGGGATTCAATTATAGTGCCCAGCTCGGATTTCTCAGGCCCGTCTCCCGGCCTTCCAGTCACACCCCACTGATCAATAAGCTCTGCAGGAACATCATCCTCACGTTGTTCTCTCTGTGCCCATTTAGTACGGCCAGGTTCCCTCTGTTCTGCTCACGTATCACGCTCGCTGTTTTTTCAAGACGGCATGCGCAGTGTCACAACTAGTGATGCAAAACTAAATATTTTCAGTGTTCACCCAAGCAGACAGGAATTTAACTCAAAGCGTTTGCACCATCTTCATGAGTAATTGCTTAAAACATGATGAATTAATGACACAAGTAACATGCTTATAGTAAATGACTAAATGTCTTATTAGCCCTAACTCGTTACATCACGATATTTCCTTCGTATTGGATATATATGTTTGCACAAGATCTACAACATCCAGAGTTCCGTCACAGCTCAAAACTGTCTGATTGTGTGATATATTACAGCTTTTGTCATCTTGGAAGAGAAAGGTACAGAATTTTTACAGGCTTGCTACTTTTCTGAGTGACCTTTTCAACTGCTATATAGATAATTTGTTACTACTGAGGTGTGTGTGGCAGGACTCGTCTGTTTTGTTATTCTTTGAACACGGTCCATCTCTTTTCCTTCGGAAACATGGAGGTCTGTTCAGAAACCCAGTTTTGCTGTTTGGGTTGGATCGTTGTAGGAAAGTGAGACGGAGAGAGAGAAAAAGAAAAAAAAGATTTTCCCATTTCTGAATGTAAAGCAAAATTGGTTATTTTTCCTGGTGATGATGCAGGGTTCTCTTCTCCATTCCTCTTGCGAAAGATTTACTTTCATGAGACTATTCACAATATGCACCATTGAGATGAATTGCAGCAATTATCTAGAGATTATCTTGCGTAAAATATAGCCTATTATATATATTTATACATGGTCCGTTAGAATACTTAATTCTGATTGGCTGGAAGTTGTGCGTTCAAACCGTGTAATGCACAGCTAGTTCCAGTCAGTTTAATCATCATTCTATATCGATGCACTGCTTTCATTAAAGCACACACACAATAAGGTCCTGTTTACACTTGGTATTAAAATGCATTTTGGTTCGTCAAATCACAAGTAGTCGAGGCAGACACATTCTCTTTTACACCTGGTGTTTTAATCCATCTCTTTTGTCCACATTCAACCACACTGTAAACTTGAATAAGTTGCCAAAACTCAAAAAAATTAAGGTAGGCCTATTGCCCATTTTAAGCAAGCAATTTTTTTTTGTACTCATACATTTTAATTGCTCTTAACCTTAAATATTTGAGTAAGCTAATGCATATACTTAAAATGATCAAATATTTTTAGTTGTGGAAACTTGACTAGCTTTAACTAGCCAACTCAGTATATGCTAAAGAGCTAATTGGTAACAAAGCTTTGATAGCATTAGTGTTGCATTTGCTGAATGAGCATGGCAATATAGAACATTTAACATATCTGCTCTCAAACCAAGCTCATGCTCCACTTGTCACCATGATGGAAACAACATAACAGAAACTCTTCTAAATTAGCAATTAGCATAGCAAAACATTAAACACTACCAAATCCCCCACTTAACATTAATCTTGATTGATCTTAACATTAATCCATGAAATAACAATCCCAGCCCAGTTTCAGTTAAATTTAAGTTTGTCTAAATTAAAAGAAACAAGTTCATAAAACTCAAAACAATGAATCAATTCAGATAACTTAAAATGTATCAGTTTTGTGAATTCAAAAGAAAAAGAAAGTTATAAATACTCATAACAGTTAATTTGATTGAACTAATTTGTTTAATTTAAGTTGACCCTACTCAAACCAAGTAATTATTTTGAGCGTTAGGGTTTACTGTCCTGATTTCTGATTTACCCAGTTTATGGTGGGTAAATATATGGGTTTTTTTTAGTCAGCAAAGTTTGTTTACGTGCTTGGCCGGTAGTTGTAGCTGTGAATTCTCCTATACATATATAAACTGTATGGCATGTAACAACAAAAATGGAGAAAAGATAGATAAACAAGCAAAGATGGAATTATAGTTCTTCTATTATTAGCAGATGTGATGTTCGAGTGTATGGGAATGGCAGGTCCAGTGTTGTTGGTATCTCGTGTATGTGCGAGCCCTTTGTTCTTGACTCTGTCTTTGACAGTGCTGTTGACATGGGCCAGATCTTTTTTTGGGGTTGGAGTTATTTTATTCTGCACTTGTACAAGGGTCCAGGTGAGAAATACAGCAGCTCTGTGTGGTTTTACATTCCTGTTGGCTGATTCCAGGAAAGCGCCTCATCTCAGGACACAGGTGGGCGACTGGCGCGGTCAGTGTCCACTCAAACCTCTCTGCACTCATGTTGTGACTTGCATACTTATTTTTGGTGGCATTTGTGAGTTTGCATGTTTCACCTTAAGCAGATACACAATCTATACAGTTTATTTTGCAATGAAATGGTTTTGAAAATTGGTTTTGGTGCTTAAATAGCTTTTAAACATAGGCCATGGGAGCATATGATTAGAATAAAATATCCTGTATCTGAAGTCCAGTTTGTGTTCCATTCAATATCTACATCTATCATACAGCATAAAGATTCACATAGATCATATAGATAATATAATCATTGGAAACAAATGCCTTTTACAGTACTACAAGTGTAATTGAATTTTGTCAAAATTGCAGTGTATTTTTCCAATGCATCTGTCCAATCTGTAAATAAGTTTCCAAAGTTAAATTCAATCTCAAAACTCTTGAGTTTGAGATGACAGAAAAGAAAGCACAGCCAGAGACGGTGTGGCTGGGTCACATTGCCAAGGTCTGGCCTTTTATTTCCAAGATTCACTTTTACAATCACAACCATCAGTGTCAGCAGAAACTGTATTGTTTGGAGACTTGAACTTACAAAGCCAGCCACCGTTTGATTCCCAAGTGTCATTTTCAAGCAGTTATATATATATATATACATACACATAAATATAAACAGCTGTTGGCCACTACTTTAACTTTAAGCTACTAGTTGATCGAAGTTCTTTGGATGTATAATGGTGAATTGAAAGAAGATCAGATATATATAGATGAGCCAGTCCATGCAAACCCTTATAAACAAACAATAATGTTTTGAACTGAATGCAATAATTAACTGGGAGCCAGTGGAGAGAGATCAGCACTGGTGAAATATGTTCCCTCTTCAACAATCCAGTCAACAATCTAGCGGCAGCATTTTGAACAAGCTGAATCCGCGACAATAGAGACAGTGAAACACCCAACTAAATAATCAAATAAATGTCTTGTTGAGCATAAGAAACTTCTTACATAATACACACACACACAGGTTTGTTTTGCTATCTTAGTGAGGATATTCCATAGGCGTAATGGTTTTTATGCTGTACAAACTGTGCATTCTCTCCCCCTACACTACCCCTACTCCTAAACCTACCCATCACAGACACAACATTTTTAATAAAACATTGTTTAGTATGTTTTTAAAGCTATTTTAAATATGAGGACGCATGAAATGTCCTCATAAAACATGTTTATGTCGCAATTCCAGTGTAATACCCATGTCATTTTACAAATTTGTGTCCTCATAAATCATGAAAATAAGCGCGCACACACACACACGCACACACATACATATATATATGTATGTATGTGTATGTATATGCCTAAGTGTTTTTTATCTTTATGTTTGTAAACAATTGTGTTTGTGTGTGGTACAGTTAGTGTCAGAGCTAGCCAAAGGGGGGTTATCCTGATGGAGAAAGGTGTTGCCTAATTGTAGGTTGTAGGGGTTCGTGGGTGGAGACTAAGAGCCAGAACGACCCTAATGGACTGACACTACTCTGACTTTGCGTTTGTGGCAGGTGGCGTGGGCAGAGAATTTCAGGCCTGTGGGGCTTCTGCCTTCCTCTCTGCGAGTGCATTAACAAAAGAGGGCTTTTGTCGGTTAATTTGGATATGTGAGTGTGGGAGTGTCTGGAGCGTGTGTTGCTGAAACAATACTGCAAACGTTTAGTTTCTGCCTGTCTCAGATTACAGAGGAACGCATGCTCTATCTCTCCGGCTGCTTTGCCTAGGCGTGCTCAACACCTGCACCGGGCCGCACCTGTTTTGTGTGTGGGTGTGTGTGTGTAGGAGCTCAACTGCAACTTCACACACTTTCAACATGTTTGTGTCTGCACCCTGTCACCTAGTCTGAAAAACTTTCAGGTGAACACAGTGGCTGACGGATGGATAGGTGGATGGATAGATATACCTACATGTATTGAGAGAAAATAGACTGAGATGAATTTGTGTCAGTTTTGCTAGCTACACCTCCCACTTAAATGTTAACCTTCACTCCCTCCCTCTGCTACTTGTTGTAGCTCTGCTGTGTATCTGTTTGTGTGTGTGTGTGTGTGTGTGTGTGTGTGTGTGTCCTTGGGGCCTGTTAGTATCTCTTTATTGAAAGAACAGCTGCCTTTTGCTCTTACTCATACACATACAGATATGACTCAGTCTCTCTGAGTGCATGGAGAGTCGTATGTCATGTCTTTGTTGAGGAGGAGGATCCTGCTTTCAGGGCCATGAGTCAAGCAAGTGTACGACAACCAGGATGGAGGGCAGGAGGGTTCTTAAACGTTGTTAATACTTCCGCCTGGCTCTGCACCACTAGCCTCCACTGACTGCGTTCGCTCCTCCCCAAATGGACGAGCGTTTATAGTTGACACGCTTCATGTTGTACGAGTCTTTGAAATGACAGGGGGCGATGCAGACTAACTGTCATCTAAACCATCAAGAAGAAGCGGTGAGAAGTAAGGTACACTTGTTCTATCATAAAATTCTATCATTACTTACTCACCCTCATGTTGTTCTACACCCGTAAGACCTTCGTTCATCTTCGGAACACAAATTAAGATATTTCTGATGAAATCCGATGGCTCAGTGAGGCCTCAAATGCCAGCAAGATAATTAACACTTTCAATGCCCAGAAAGTTACTGAGCCATCAGATTTCATCAAAAATATCTTATTTTGTGTTCTGAAGATGAACGAAGATCTTACGGGTGTGGAACGACATGAGGGTGAGTAATTAATGACAGAATTTTTGGGTGAACTAACACTTTAATACATGTTAGTTTAGAACAATATGCATAAATCCGTGTCTGGTCCTTGAATGGGTCAGAGTCATCTCTTCACAGGTTTTGGGTCATCTGAAGTCTTTGTAAGTGGCTGGATCCACACTGGAACTGGCGTAATCTCTAGTTATCTTGGGATGGGCATCCCGTGGAACAGAAAAGCAAATGGAAGATAATTAGCATAGCTGCTGTTCATAATGTTCCAAGCAAATATATATATATGATTCATTATGTGAATGCTTGGCTTAAGAGATGTCTTTAATCTATATTTAACTGGGAGAGTGTCTTGGAGCACCACACATTATCAGGAAGGCTATTCCAGAGTTTAGGAGCCAGATGAGAAAATGCTCTCCCTCCTTTAGTGGATTTAGATATCATAGGAACTACTAAAAGTCCAGAATTTATGTGACTTTAAATAGCGTGATGGATTGTAGGGCAGTAAAAGACTGGCTAAGTATACAGGAGATAAACCATTTAGTTTATAATATTACTATAAAGCTTGTTTATATGAAATAAATGTAAATATATTTAATATTAATATATAAATAGAATATATTAAAATATATGAATAGAATATATTAAAATGTTATGACATTATAATAATGTTATATATTTATGCGTAGCTTGGTGACATTTTCATCATGTTCAGGTCATTTGGAATTGGGCAATGGAATGTTGTCACTTCCTTTTCCCCAGTAGCTTAGTTATAAGGCTGACAGCTGCTGTGTGTACAAGAGCATTTAGGCAGCTTGTGTGCTTAAATAGACAGGGGGAATGTGTTCGACTGTCACAGCATAAGCCAAGAGGGTAGGAAGAATACATTTCGAACATTAGTTAGATAAGATATGGGCAGTGGGTCATAGTGACAACTTGTCTTTGTTGTAGTACCACTGTTCTGTTACTCATATTTGAGTCACAGAGCTGATATTGCACTTACTGTGACATGTGAAGTAAAGCTCTCGTGGGCCGTCTTTCTCTTTTTCTGAACATAAAGAGGGAAAGTCCAGGAAAGGCCTTTTGAGGGCACTGACTCACACATATAGAGATGTCTGAGAAATACACACACACACACACACACACACACACACACACACACAGAAGCAGTTTGTCAGACACATTACGTCCGTATGTGTGAATAATCCAGTGATCAGCAACTGCCGCATAATTAGCGCTCATGTGGGATCACACACAAACACACACTCTCTTCCTCACAAAAAGCTCCACTCATGAGGTGTGGGGACACAATGCCCCTCTGTCAGCGTTCGTGTGTGTGTGTGTGTGTGTATGTGTGTGTGTTCTGCCCCCCTCTTACAGAAACGACCTCCTCCTCTCTTGGCTTCAGACGCTCCTCTGCTGGTTTTCTTTTCCCTCGCATGCTGCAAATCTGCTGATGATGGCCTGGCACGTGTCTGAACGAGAGGCAGCCTGCCAGTGCGCCAGTCACACACCTTACCGTTGCCACAGTGACCGGCACTGGCTTATTCAATTCAGTTAACTTTTGTCCCATTCATTACAGTTTTAATTCATCAGAACTTTCACTTTCAGATCCATTTTAATTAAGTTAATTTCAAATCCATTTTAGTTTAGATGCATATGAGTCACAACTGAATCTGTAATCTGTCTTTAGAATTCAAGTGAGATGACTTTGATGTACCAATTGTTTCTTTAGACAGCAAGGAGATTAAATGAAGAGCTCTTTCATCTAAATCTCCTTCATTTTAGGGTTTTCAGTCAGGAATTTGGATATGAACTCAAAAATTTCTAATTGAATTTTTCCAAAACCAAATTATTGTGCTACACTATCGTTCAAAAATCACCAAGGCTCTATTTATTACATTTATTCATCAAAAAATTCATTAAAAGAGTAATATTAAGAAATATTATTTCAATTTAAAACCGTTTTCAATTTCAATTTTTATTTTAATACATTTTAAAATGTAATTTATTCCTGTGATGGCGAATTATCCTTCAACCATACTATCCTTCAGAAATAATTTTAATATGCTGAATGGTGTTCAAGAGACATTTATTATTTTTATCAATGTTACTTTTCATTTTTGATCAATTTAATGTGCCCCTGCTGAATAAAAATGTTCATATCTTTCAAAGAAAAAAAAATATCATTGTGGAACTTGTCTGAAACCCAAAACTTTTGAAAGGTACCGTATATCCAGTTTAAATATAGCGTCATGCATGTCTATTTTTTCTCTCTCAAAGAAATAGTAAAAATATCACAAAGCTAATATTTAAATTTAAATTAAGATAGAGCAAGTGTGTTTTATGTGCTAATGTTAAAATAAAAAAATAAATAAAAAGATTTTGAGGATAAAATTTATATTTTATATTATTTTATAAATACAAATATTTATTCTAATAATATTTTGACTTTAATATCCTAATACCAAAACTTTATTCTCATAATTTAGACTTTGGCAAAACATTATGACTGTTAATCTCAAAACCAAATTCTATTAAAATGGCAATAAAACATACTTGACCAGTAGTTTTCATGTGTGCCTTAATTTTTCTAGAAAAATATGAAAGTGCCACTAATAGGAGAGAGTTGATATTGCTTGTGTGTGTTGGAACATGCCTGTCTGTTTACTATAACTCTCAATGCATTTCTTTTTGTTCTTCAGCAGATGCAGTAGTTGTGGTAAACAAATTCGCAATCAGGGTTTTTCTCTTCAAAGTTCTTTTAAACTCTCCTTTCAATTAGTGCCTTCCAATTAAAGGCATTTGTTTAGGCCTACCAGCAATGTCTGTGTGTGTGTGTGTGTGTGTGTGTGTGTGTGTGTGTGTGCTTAAATAGTTCCAGTAGATCTGATGGAGTACTGTGTGTGGCCTACACTTCTAATGAAGGCCCTTTTTTCCTCTCTCTCTATCCATTTCACTCTCTTTTTCTCTCTGAAGAGAAGAAGGTACTTGGCTGCCACTATTGGCTGTTGAGCAAGTAACGTTCTGCTGGATTCATATCATTTCCTGCATAGATGTGTGGACAATGAACTAGCCTGAATCAGTAGCACTATGTGACTTTAGTATAATAACATTAAAATGATATGTTAGGAGTAAGCGAGTTTGTTTATTCACTTCAAAACGCTCGCTATATGCTACGTTCCGATATTTCATATTATCCGTAAATCTAAGGATGCATGGGGCTGGCAGTGCGTGCGTTTTTGAGTGTCATACACCGGGGTGTGGGGGATGTGGGAGCTGACGTTTCGTTTTTGAGGAGGAAGTCTGTGGTCAAGCCGTTTTCTACGCTCCCCTCCACTTTTTTTCCTTCTCCATGTAGCTGCACTTAAAAAAAACTCTGGCTGTCTCTACAGATGTGGAAATCATTTTAGAGGAGAGTGTGTGTGTAGGAGGCAGGGCTTCGTTTGTGAAGCGTGGGATTCAGGTCCATGCGAGAGCGTGCCGAAGCCTCCCCTTGCCCCAAAGCACCCTGGGAAGGCCTTGGGTTTGGCCTGCTCGTAAATGAAACCCCTGTGCAAGTCAGGCTAGAAATAGCCCTGCAAAACTGCAAGAACGTGGGACCGCTTATGTATCTAGCAGAAAAACAAACTCGCCCCACTCCACATCTGACAACCCCTTTCAGCTTCTGTTTTCATTTTCTAATTTATTCTGGATTATTTGTTTACCTCTGCAAAAATACTTTTGATTGGTAAAGACAGAACTGGCTGGAAACGTGCATTGGGTGTTGCCTAAGTAGTGCTCAAGCATACGCACTCGCATGCACACTAGATTGAGGAGGCGTGCTGTGAGTGTATCGCACCGCTCTGCCTCTAATTGGTCGCATTGATCATTTCCACATGGCTGTTGTCTGCACATCTGCCACTGATGTGTCCCTTCCCCCCTGCGTCTTCGTCCTCCTCCTCCTCATAAGCTCTTGTTCCCTGGAGAGGGGCATGGTGGGAAACAGGATGTCACCCCACTTGGTGGCATGTCTCGACTTTGCACTTCCTGTTTTCTCAGTCTCTCTATCTCTGTTTTTGTCTTATCATTGTAAGTCTAAATTTGTCTTTTAATGGCCTGTTTAATGCAGACTCCCACTGTGATTAAACCTCCAGGTAGAGTTTATCAGCTTTCCCTGCTGGGTTGATGTCACATTTCGGCAAAAGCAGTCAGTGGGGTGCCTCCTGATAACCAGGACATTCTCTCTATATAATTTTAGACCCACATTACAAGTCTTGTCTGTCAGTTGCTCCCTGCTGACAGGTTTTATATGAATCAGCATGCAGATATTTGGCTGTGAAATCACAAATGAATTTGCTGCATGCCTCTACATAACACCCAGGATACTTAATAACATTGGTTAGTATGGAGTCAAAATGAAAAAAGGAGGAGATGGAGTGGTTGTGGGATGCTGGAGAAATAGTCACGCGAGTAAAAATGTAGCCGCTAAAATATTGATTGATATCTCTTTTCGAACTTTTGGTTTAAACTCCGTATGTTGAAGCTATTTTTTTTGTAGTAGGTCTACTATAGAGATATTTGTATATTTTTGACAGCAATAATAATAAAAAAAGACTACAGCTCTTAATATCAGCGGCAATGTTAACAGCTTTTTGTTTCTTTAATTTAATTTATTCTTTAATTTAGAAATTAATTATTATTATCACTCAATTTGACAAAAATAGCCATTTTAAAATAATTAAGCAATATATCACCACCAAGAGTGCTGTTTTTCCGATGTTGGCTTTGATATCTGATGGAAAAATTATGTAACGTATGATATTATTTTATACAACAGTTCAACACAAGCAACTGTGTTGTGCATAATATTCTATGCACAATATTGCTGGTTATTTTGAAAATAACTCCAAACAAAGCCAGAGATGAATTGTTAAATGTCTCTGAGCAAAAACTGTTTTGTTCCTGAATAAATCAGAGTTTTTAATAAATCGGTTAAATAAATGATTCAATGACTCATTCATTGGTTTGTTTCCCGTGAGAGCAATTCGAAAGCATACGGAGCCGTCTGCTCTCTAATCACTCTCGCGGTACTTTTATGTCATACAATGATCGGTGTGCGTGGCTTCGCTTCAAGTCGAATACACCTACAATCAGTGTTTTAAATGAATCACTCATAAAGATGGACACTTGCTGACACCTACTGCTGTAACAATATAACCTGCAGAAAGATTGAATAAAAAATCTCACTACTAATTTACAGACTGACAGAACTTATAATGTATACACTGCCGCTCAAAGATTTGGGGTCAGTAAGATTTAAAAAAAAAAAACTAAGAACATTAAGAATTTTCTATAGTTTTCTGTATAAACTAAATGCTGTTCGTTTGAACTTTCTGTTCATCAAATCATCCTGAAAAAATGTATTATGGTTTCCACAAAAATATTAATCTGTTTTTAACATTGATGATAGTAAAAAGAAAAGTTTCACCAAATTAGCAGTAAATCAGCATATTAGAATGATTTCTGAAAGATCATGTGTGTATACATTTTCTGAATGGCTCCGAGCTTAATCTTTGTTTATTTCCTATTCCTGGTTTTGGTCACTTTGTTTCCTTGGTCACTTTCAAAATTACCATATGTGGCAACCAATAAAAAAAGGGTAAATATGCAAATCAATGATATTTGAATCCTGGATGATGCCACGCTCATCTGCAGGGAGTGACTGAACAGCTGACTAACTAACCATTATCATAGGCACGATAAACCCATTTGAGAAATCAGCCCACACAGACACTTTCTAGGTTTGCTCTAGCACAGTGAGAAGTGTGTATATTTGCACTTAGTAAACTGAATTTGCTGTGGATATCTCCCTCATGTCTCAACACACTGATGCGTACATGTAAACTGGGGGATGAACATGTTCAGACCGCTCTCGCTCTCACTGCGCCATTGTGTTTTAAGAAAGAGAGAGGCTTTGAAGTCGCTCTGACTCAATCGTGGCACAGTGACACAGACAAAAGAAATCAGTGAGACCCACATTTTTAAAGCTCTACAGGTACGAGGACTGTTTACTTAATCTAAGAATTGCAAACAGAGGCAGACACAAAGGAAAACAGAGCGATGTAGAGGGCAGGAGAGAGAGGTTGATGAACAGATGCATGTAAACCCGTCTGTCTTGTCTGGGGCCTATAGGCTGTGTGCAGGGCCCAGGATTGTTTTGGCTGTCTGAATCAAAAGCCTCCGCGGCTAAATTCAATCCCAGTGTTTACTCGCTCTCTCGCACCCCCTCCTGCCTCTGCTCAGCTCCACAAACACACACAGATCCTCTGTCTTATCCTTACAGCTGCCCCACCCAGTGCCGTCGTCTACTCTACCTACACAGTCTTTCCCCATTGACGACCACTTCTGACACCTCTCCTACAATTCTATTGGTTTAAATATGGCCCAAGGTCATTAGAAAGCACAGGTTGTAGACTTATGAAGGTGGTTTCCTGAACGCTCTACAACTATCTTTTGGTTTAAAGAAGCCATTACTTAAATAATCCTTAAAGACCCCCGTGGTGAAAATCAAGTTGTTAATGTTGTTTATATGTCTATGTGGTGTTTTTAATATGCTTTAAGACAAACCATGTGCAAATTCATAAGTCAACACCATTGCTGAGTATTTTCTCTTTAAAACTACATTGATGTAAAGACACGATTTGAAATCGGTGGTGTTTCTTACGTCACAAACTACCTTGTAACCAATCACGTCAATGTGCCGTGGGCTTTAGCATATCATTAACTATTAAGCAGTCTTGATTGAAGCCAGGTTATCCTGGTATATTATTCTGGTGATGGGAAAAATCGGATAGATTTAGCAATATTGCAGGTGTATGACGCATATTACGATGTTAAGATGAACTTTCTCCACTGACATTCTGAGTTGTTCAAAACATTTGTAAGGAAACTGATTTTTTGAAGGCAGCTGTCTGACTCGCGAATGGGAACATGGTTTGTGTAATATTATTATTATTATTATTATTGATAACGGCGTCAAGCAAAATGCTAATCATATTAATAACAGGTGTCCAATGTTATAAAAAAACGATACCATTGTGCAGTTTTTATCTCGGTAAGTTGACCAAGTGGATCTCTGAGCTCGTGCGAATGAGTGGAGGCGGGGTTAATTAGCATATTCATTAATAGAGCAAGGGTGTCCAGTTACATTCAAGCTATTTTAAGGCATGGAGAATTTATTTTCACAGTAAAAAAACGTGTCATTTTGGTGATCAAATGAGTTTTAAGGGATATTATTATTGACAACAAACAAAATATTGACTAAAAATGTATGCATATTCCTGGACTTAGTGTAAGTAAATTAGGTGCGTATTATTTAAAAAAATAGCTTTGTTTAATTATATGTTGCGACGCTTAAGATTTTAAAATTAAAACTATTCAGTGAAGTCATTAAATTGATCAAAAGTGATGGTAAAGACTTTTACATTGTTATAATACTGTCTATATTGTAAATAAATGCTGTTCTTTTGAGCTTATTGTTCATCGAAGATTCCTGAAAAAAATGTATCATGGTTTATACTAAAATATTAAGCAGTACTAAAGACTGGAGTAATGGCTCTTTGGGATCACTGGAATAAATGACATTTAAAATATATTACAAAATAAAACCATTATTTTAAATCATAATAATATTTCTTAATATTACCGTTTTACTGTACTTTTAATAAAATGAACACAGCCTTGGTGAGGATAAGAGACATATTTCAATAACATAAAAAAATGTTACCTACCCCAAACATTTAAAAGGTAGTGTATAAACTAATTTATTTGGCCAATTGTTTTTTTTTGTTTTTGTTTTTTTTTTTAAAAATGAAAAATACCTTGATAATCTTCTGAACGGATGTTTAGCGAACTTGCTTTCAGTCTCTCTCCAATCTGATATGTATTGCCCACTTTTCTCAATCTAATCAATTCCCGATGGATAAAATTGAAGTCCCACCCAACATACAACACAATGAAAATACATCACATTACACAAGTATAATGGGTTGCAAATGGCAATTCATGTTGACTTAAAGTATGAATAAAAGTTCTGCAGTCTTCCTGGAGGAACTACTTTAGGACCGAAACATCCCTAACACATAAACAGATCACACACAAAAGTGAACCATGACCCGAATGCAACTACCCATCCATCCCAGCTCTTTTACCTGGGTCTTCACCGACCCTCAGGGGGGTGACTTGACCACTCATCACCTCCTAGAAATACCCAATGAAAAACAGCCGAGGAAGAGAGCAAGAGAACTGCTTTTCTCATATGTCTGCATTGTTGGTTTGGCTCCAATGAAAACTGTGTGTTTAGGCTGATGGAGTTATGAATGTTCTTTCTGGATGAAGCCCAGGAAGGCTTTTTAAATATGTTATTAATGGCTATAAGGCCTGTATTTGTTGGGAGAAGAAACTGTTTGAGTTGGAAAGATGAGAGAAAAAAGAATCCGAAATGATAAAAATACATGTAGGTTCAGATTCATATTCAGCATTTATTTCAGATGTATGGCCCATTGTACCGTGCTTCTCAGAAACGGATGATATTTCTTTCATCCCTCTGAGATATTATATTTCTGCTATGTTTGGAAGATTATGCTTTTTTGATTCCTCAGCACTTTGTTTTAAATTTGCTCTTTAATTACATCGTATAAGTTTCCTAGCATTATCTCGACATGAGTATTCAAAGCACAGTGTGGCTAAGGATATGATTTCAGTCAGACCGTTGCTTCGCTCATGTTTAGTTAAACTGCCGCAGAACTGAGCAGGCTTTATTTTTCCTACCTGTGTTTTACTGCTGAGGGGGACACAGATCACAGCCTACGGCACATCCTGTAGGGAAACATGGGGAAGGAGTATCAGGAGGGCAGGTGGGGGGGTTGCATGGACCTGTGCTTGGGAAACGGTTCCAGAGAGGTTGTTTCAAAAAGGAAAATGGTCAAAAAAGCCCTTCACTGCTGACAGGAAAGCTGCCTTT
The DNA here is from genome assembly GCA_038088235.1 of Zacco platypus. NCBI lineage: Eukaryota > Metazoa > Chordata > Actinopteri > Cypriniformes > Xenocyprididae > Zacco > Zacco platypus. Next base: position 26,169,594 of record CM076075.1, read on the forward strand.
TCCTCAGGTGTGAAAACACTGACATGTTTTTTTCACATGACTTTTTTTGGACTGATGTTTTTACATCTGAGGCGGATATACACATGGAAATACTTTTTAAAAGATTAAAAGCTTAAACGTTTTAGCAGCAGCCATAATAATAATTAAAATAAATAAAAAGCTGGGATTTGGTATTCGGAGCAGAGGAAGGCTCCTAATGTGCCGTGAACATGCGAGCTACCGCTACACCACGACTCACAACAGTAGTGGCTTATTGTATCATCGATTCTAATGAAACTCTTTGTCTTGTGTCTGTTATTTAGACCTGCAGAGAGCTTGTGGTTTATCTTTTGATTTTGGTAAACAGAGTCATTCATAATAGTGGCTTCTTAGTGGTTGTACAACAGCAAACATTTACGTCTGTGGTGATTGCACTTGGATATCTGACCATGTAGTTGTTTTAGTCATAAATAGAAGTTTGCAGAAGAATGCTTTAATGATGCCTTTATATTCTTAATATTCTTTTTGTTACTAGCAGAGGAATCAGGATCGACCTAACATGGGCAGACCCAGATCTTTTATGGAAGCTAATCTGGAAACATGGATCATTCAGATATCATCATTGATGTAATTATGAACACTTTCGACTGACTCACGTTTATATATCAACATCAATTCTGTATTTTGAAAGGCGAAACACTGCGAAACAACCAAAGCAACAACTGCGATGATATCTTTAAATAGACCGCCCACATTTGTTTACAAAAAGTCTTAAAGGTACAGTAACAACATGACAACGAATTAATTAGTAAGTGGACTTCAGGGAAAATAAATGAATTGCTTTTAAAGTGTCTTTTAACAATTTTCAATTTACAGCTTGTAGTATAAATCACCATGCACAGTTGAAACTAAGATATGATTGTTTATTTAAATTCACATACATTTTGAATGGCAGATTTATCACTTCTTTTCTTTTTATAGTTTATGTTGGTTAGTTTAACAGTCATGTTTATATGCATTACCATTCAAACGCTTGGGGTCAGTAACATTTTTTTATTATTATTATTATTATTATTATTTAATAAATGAATACTTTTATTCAGCAAAGATGTATTAAACTGATCAAAAGTGGCACTAACGACAAAAAAAAAATATTACACGGTTTTCAGAATTGATAATATTTCTTGAGCACCAAATTAGAATGATTTCTGAAGAATCATGTGACACTGAAGACCGTCACATGAATAAATGACATTTAAAATCTATTAAAATACAACAAATCATAATAATATTGTTTTTATTGTGGTTTTAATCGAAAACCGCCACATTGGTGATCAAAAGAGACTTCTTTGTGTAGTGTAAATTTATTAAACCGTGTACCTTTTCTCTCGAATAGGAAAAGTTAGTGTTTAATAAATGAATGGGTGAGCTATATTTATGCTAGACGACATTCACATCGGTGTGGTGAATTTAGTGGCTATGAAACCGGGGCAGACAGCAGTTTACCCTCTGAACTGACTCCAAAAGCAGTTCCTCCACACACACACATACACACAGATGCTTAAAGGACAGCAGTAAAGTTAGACAGAGCTCATGTTGTGTCTGCTCTGGTGGAGTGTGTTTGTCTGGCGGGTCGCTCCAGCAATCACCAGCGCCCGGTGGGGGACTTTGAGTATCCAACAACACACTGCAGTGTTCCTGTGTTTCTCGGCTTTTTGCAGCACCGTGGTGGAACTTCGCTCTTATTTGGTGACTCGGGTGGCTCGTTGGTTTTGGCGGGTAACACTGAGGATACGTGCATATGCGTATGCGTTTATAGCTGGCCTCTTTCACTGCAGTTACAGAAATAAACAGCACCCACAGACCGACAGACTGCACGCTTTTGTCTCAGCCTGGATTCCTCAGTGGCAGAGATGTGATATTCCTGTGGCTCTGAGCCAGACAGACAGTCATATACCCCTGTCTCCACATTCTCAACATCTCTCTCACTCTTTGTCCACCTTGTCTTATTCATAGTCCCACCCATCATCCGAGTCTCACACACGGATGCAATCATGTGCTCGCCTGCGCTGCCGTGTGCACTCGTTGGCCATTCTCAGTATAAATAAATTCAGACAGGCTTTGCTTGTCTCTGCATCGGTGTACCCTTACTCTCTACTACGCTGGCCTCTATAAATAAACACTCTCATCGCAGGAAGCAAACATTGGACCCTACAGACATTAGCAGGGCTGAGACTGAGATAGGACTGGAAGAGATAGAAAAAGTTTTAACGGTTAAATGTTTATATATGTGTGTCCCATTTTGAGGCCGTTTCCAGCAGTAACTTCCACTGAACAACTCACAAAGTGTTTTACAATTCAAATGAACCATTGTACAGCCAGGTGTGATACTGAGAGGGGGTTTTCAAATGCGGATACAACTGTGGAGTGGGTGGCTATGGCATTTCACCTGTTCGGAGGGCTGGTTGCGTCTGTGTAGTAGCTGGATTTACTGGAGAATTAATTATATCTAGTATATTGTGGTTGTTAGATGAATCAGTGCCACATAAAAGAAAAGACCTTTTGAAAAGCATGTTTAAAATGCATTTTTTTTTTTGTATTTGCTATGGTTTTGAAAAACTTTTATACCATCGTCAACAAAAATTTACATTGAAGGATTCTGGAAATGTCAGCACATATATAATAACATAATTTCCAAAAACACCTGTAATATAAATATAAAAAATATAGTATAAATTTGTATAAATTAATACAAATTTATAAAAAAGTATTATATTTTTTAACAAATATCATGATTTATTCATTCATAAATATCATTTAGGTTTTTTGGGGGGAGAAATGACATGACATGACATTACAATTTACAACTAAAACCTACCTTGCTTTGCCAAAAGTCAAACCATCTAATATTTTAATTGGAATATATTGACTTTGGCAGTTACAATGTCATTGCCTGTTTGGCTTGTTTCCCTGCATTTGTTTTTTCTATGGTCTTTTTTAAATTCATTTTATAATAAAGTGGTTTTGTTGTTTTTTTTTGTGGCAAATGTTTTTTCTCTCAAGAATTTAATTATTTTAATATAAGAATGAGTCATTTTTAATTGCAATTTGTATTTTTAAATAAATCGATAGATCTAGACTAAACAAATGAGGTTGTGTTATTGACCCAGATGTCATTTTCTCTTGTATAATTCTTTAAAAGTCTGCTCAGAAAATCCAACAAATTCTACAGATTCCATCTCATTTTTCTTTTTATCATTGTTGTTGTTAATGTGCTGCGTATGTATGTCACAGTACCCTAATAACTAAGTGTGTGTGCATGTGCGCAGGTGTACCTGAAGGCTCCTATGATCCTGAATGGAGTGTGTGTGATCTGGAGAGGCTGGATTGATCTTCAACGTCTGGATGGGATGGGTTGTCTGGAATATGATGATGAGAGGGCACAGGTACAGATGTCAAACTGCTTTTTGTTCCTCGTGTACATCAGAAATGACTGACCGCTACCTGGCTTCCTGTCTTTTTTTGCGTTTCTACAGCATGAGGATGCTCTAGCCCAAGCAGCCTTCGAGGAAGCCCGCAGAAGGACTCGTGACTTTGAGGACAGGGATCGCTCGCACCGTGAGGACTTGGAGGTGAGAGCTGGAGTGGGTGAGATGTGTGTATGAGTGTGTGAAGTTTCGATCAGTTAGTGCATGCTTAAAATCTGATATGTTCTTTTGTTTTAGTTGTCTTAGTTTGGGTGTGTGTTTGGATATGTGTGCGCATATGTGTACATGTGTTTTCCACTTGTGCATGTACAATACTTCTGTTTGTGCTTTTTTGCATAATCTTTACCTAATTCGTCTTGCTAATATTTTGATTGACAGCCACTACCAAAATATTTGATGCTTTAAGGAGCAGTTCACTGACAATACAATGTTTTAGAAGCTCCTGAGCCCAGAGATGATTAAGTGGTGCCAGCGGCATCTTTTCTTATGGGTCAAGCCAAAATGGTAGAGTGAATCTCAAAGTCATGTGTAGATCAGATTTCACCCCATAATAAAAAACATTATTTTGCATAACAGACCTATTATTAGGACATTTCTGCATTGCCACATTATTTATTCATGACAGCTAAGCACATTTCCCCCAAAATTTGTCATTACTGTAATGCATTCTGCAATTCTTGTTATTTTCAATGATGATTCCTGTAAATAATATTTTTAGGAACTGTTGTAGGGCAGGTTTTTAATAAAAAATCATAAAGGTAGAGCAAAGTGATATATAAATATTTGTTTATTAATTAAACTGTTCATTTAGTCAAACCGATTAATCACATGTAACATAAACGTTTGTAAACATATAATGTGTATGTGTGTATATATATATATATATATATATATATATATACACACACACAAATATATTATATTTACAAACACAAGATAGATGCGATTAATCACGATTTGACAGCACTTTTTCCCATTACAGTAATGAAAATATGATTTTTTAATATTATTATGTAATTGTCATGAAAATAATTGCATTTTTTTGTGTGCTTGATCTTGTTTTTGACCTTTAAAAAAAAAATCAATGAAACCTAAAGAATTTAATTCTAAAAGTCATGTAAGAAATTGCCAAGCAGCTTTTTAACATGAAAGTAACTATCTCTAAAATTCTTTTACTTTGAACGTGAAAACGGAAGTTGTAAATTCTGTTTCCTTTCAAAATTGCACTGCAGGAACAGGTAAATAAGTGCAACCTCACTTCATTTCTGTCTGTTCCCTGTTCCCTGCATGTTTTGAGAGCTCTTGACAGCTAAACAGCTTGTCTGGAGTAATACTGATTTGATCACTTGTCATTTAGCAGATGCCGATGGCACAGCTCAGTCATTTAATAACTCAGGAGGTAAGACAACAATTTAGGATTTTATGTAGTGAACTGCTGCCTTGATTTTCTGTTTACTATAAATTACTCCGAGCAAAAGCATAATGAAGGAGGGCATGTGTGTTTCTTAGTATTTTGTATGTATGCATGCATATATGTACTCTATGTGAGTTTGTGTACGTGTAAGCTATTGAAGTGCTTTACTTGTTTACTCATGGCTTAGTGCATGAAGTGTCTTTGCATTGTAAGTCCTCAAATATAATCATTCTACAATCAATCCAAACTGCGCTCTTAAGATGAAAACCAAATTGTGTTTTTTAGGACCCTGTGGCATCAAAAATCTGGGACTGATGGCCTTCAAGGACCAGGGTCTGTCTCCTCTGCTTCTCTCTATCCTTGTGTCATGCACTAAACCGTGTCTGTGTCTGTAAGTGTGTGTACGTGAGTGTGTATTTCACAAGAGCATGTGCATGAAAGAGCATCTTTATGTATTTACTGTGTCTATATGTGTTAGTAGGTACATGTAGGTGTGTGTAAGTGGGAATTCAGGCTTCTATAAGCAACTTTTAATGTACTGTAAGTGCAAAAAACACTCTACCGGCGTGAGAGACCCCCAGCTCGCTCTTCTCAGACCTCTGTAATGGAGACCAGACTTCCATCCCAAGATTCCTCGCTGCCCCGCCCACCCACTCCCCTGCTGCAAAGCCCTCTGGGAGCTCTCAGGCACAGCTTGGCAGCACATGACCAGAAAGATTCCCCTTATGAACCGCCGCCTTTATATTCCTCCCTCCTAATCTACACCCTCAGGCGTTCCTTTACACACTCTTCATCCTCTCTTCCAAAATCAATCATGCCAAGGTCTCTTTTTTAAATAGATCTGGCTGCTTATGAAAATCAAATTTCTTACTCATTGCAGTCAGGCGATCTGTGACTCACGGGCCAAATGTTTTTCCCTCAAAGCTCAAAGTCACTGTGAGCGGTGGAAAATTAAACCCTGTAATTATTCTATAATTCATGCTTTCTCATCCCAGCAGTGTGGAGTCTGATCCTCGTTCGGAGCTTGTTTTTTCGAGCTGCACGGTTGGGTCGGCTTTATTTTGGAAAGCGAATAACACTTGAGCGTGGATCGAACCTCGAGCCTTCACGCTGCACACAACGGTCGCATAGCTGTGGTCAAATCTTAAACTCCATCATCCGTAATTGGATAAAACCCAGCACAATAGCAGTCTGGATCTGTGAAAAAACACAGCGTTTTCTGGGAAAATGGGCCAGGTTCGTTTTTAAAGGCGAACGATGCATTTAGAGACTTTAAAATCACTTACGACCTCTCTGGGAAAGAGACAAAGGGGAACATTCGCTGTGCGTACGCTCTTATTTGTCCTCTAGCGGTGCGTCTTAATGCGGTTTCGTCACTGTTTGTGTACGCAGGCAGTCCAAGGGGGCGAATCAAAGCTGAAAGATATCGAAGAGGGTAATGGCCTTCTGCGTGATAGATGGTAAAGAGATGGATGAAAAATAGATAGGCCATTTTTCATGAAACCCAGGCCTTTACTGCAGGTGGGATTAGAGGATGAGTGATGTTAGGCCAGTGAAAGTATTAATATATCATTAGTATTGATCTTTTTCATTAGCAGCGCTGTCTGGCCAGCAGAATCTAAGCACTATTGACTTGTGGTACAGGAGAGTGCTTCAGCTGGGTCTCTGTATGATCGATGCTTCGTCCTCTCATCCACACAAACATGCTTTTTCAAAGCTTAAATACTAAGGAGCAAACTATGTTTTTCTGAGCTTTATAAAGCCGTAAAGATATAGATGACGACATCTGCAGTTTGGTTGGTGCTCTTATGTTTGCCCAGCATTTTGCCCAATATTTATTGCCCTACTGAAAAAAAAAAAAAATCTTAAACTCAATCCTAAACTGGTTTGTTGGTCCAACCTGGTCAGCCTGGTCTTTTTCACCAGGTTAAAGTGGTAGACCATCTGACCACCCTCCTTAACAACTCCAGAGACCAGTTGAAATCAGCTAAGACCAGCAAACCAGTTTAAGGTTTTGGTTTAAGCTTTAAGTATTGTTGTGCCACCTTTCACATTTGTTTAAAAATATAAAAAGCATAGAAAATAATATAATGTCATAAATGTTAAATTTAAAAGTTCAAAGTTCTCCTTTTTATATAATTTATATTTATTATAAAAAATAGGCCTGTACACACAAAACTACGCTCTAATAAATGCTGGGTTAAAAACAACACAAGTTGGGTTGAAAATGGACAAATTCAGCAGTTGGGTTAAATATTTGACCCAACTATTGTTTAAAAATGACTATATGGCTGGCTTAAAATGAACCCAAAATAGTTTGGAAGTTAAAAATCAGACACATAATCAAAAGATGAACATTTATTAATAAGCAATTTAATAAATGTTTATTGTTTAATTATTATGTATCAAACTTATTAATAAATGTTCATTTCCAACATACTTTGAGTTCATTTTAAGCAAGCAATACAGTAATTGTTAAACAATAGTTGAGTTAAATAAAACTACCCAGCAGTAATTTAACCCAACTGCTGGGTTAAAACAACCCCATTTTCTGGGTTTGTCCATTTTAAACCCAGTTATTTTAACCTAGCAGTTATGTGTCTGATTTTTAATTTTTTGTTTTTATCCCAACATTTTTTTAGAGTGTATAGTAAAAACTTTAATATTGTGAATTATTATTAAAATATAAAATAACAATTAAATTATCAAAGTTAAAAATATTTTTTGTGTGTATGCAATTTTTTTTTCAGGATTCTTTGAATAAATAAATGAGCATTTATTTGAAATAGAAATCTTTTGAAACATTATAAATGTGTTTGCTGTCACGCTTGATCAATTTAATATGATTTAATTTAATATGTCCTGGCTGAATAAATGTCTTAATTTCTTCAAATAAATAGCAAGCAGCATGTTGCTAGACAAAATTGTCAACAGCTAGATAATGCTTATTGTTTACAGCCCGTTTATGCATCAGGCTGCTTTGTGCTGTGCGTATGACAGCTATAACAGCTTCTGTTAATGGATATGCTTAAAGATGGGATTCCCAGGCGTCGGGTCGAGTAAAAACAGCATTGCGTAGCTCTAGGGTTAGAGCGTGCTATAATCGCCGTTTCCACGGATGATGACCTCACGCTATGTGAGATACACTATGTCTGCCTCTTCGTCTATCTTTCTCTCACCGTCTGCCTGTCTGTCTGTCCGTCTGTCTGCCCTATCTGTGCTCAGACATCTATGTCAGGGAGAGATTTAGACATAGGCACATAAACATATGTATCTGTGACAAGGCCATCAGTCATATTTTTATTTTTAAGGTTAGTGATTTGAAGACTTCCCCCTGACTAATGACTAACGTCTGCCACTTCAACCAAAAAAAGCTGCTCAATTTTTAGCGTCTAGACTGAAGTTGATCTCTGCCGTCCCCTTCTGGACACAAAAAGCAATTGCATGTGGGCTGCAAACTTTTCTCATTTTGTGTTTGTAGATTGAGAACTAACATGTCAGAAAATAGCTGTACTCTGTCTCTGTCTTGGTGTGTGTGTGTTAAGCAGGCTTTTCACAGTGTTTTACTTCATATTCTTATTTACTGTGGATTTTTTTTTTTAAATTAATATTTTTTGATCATTTAAAATAATGGTAACGCCTTACAATAAGGTCTCATTTGTTAATATTAGTTAATGTATTAAGTAACATGAACTAACAATGAGCGATACATTTGTTACAGTAATATTAATCTTTGTTATGTTAGTTCACAGTGCATTATCTAATGTTAACAAATTTTTAATGTTAACTTTTTATTTCACAATTCCGACTTTATAACACAATTACGAGTTTACATCAAGCAATTCTGAATTCAGAATTAAAGTCAAAATTGCGATTGCAATTGTGTGTTTACATCTTGTAGTTCTGACTTCAATTCTCAATTCAGAAACTCGTAATTGTGAGTTATAAAGTCAGAATTGCGAAATATAAACTTGCATATTGCAGAGAAGTCAGAATAGCAAGAAAACAAATCAGAATTGCAAGATATAAAGTAGCAAATGCAAGAAAAAAGTCAAAATTGCGAGTTTACATCTTGCAATTGTGAGTTTACAACTGGCAGTTCTGAGTGATGTAAACTCGTAATTGTGAGATATAAAGTCGCAATTGCAAGAAAAAATGTCAGAATTGCGAGTTTATATCCCTCAATTCTGACTTTATAATTCGCAATTTTGACTTTATATCATGCAATTCTGAGAAAAAAAAGTCTAAATTCATTCAGTTTTTTTTATTTGTGTGGAAACAAGCTTTCAAATAAATTAACATTAACTAAGATTAATAAATGCTAGTATTGTTCATTCTTACTAATGTTAAATCATAAATAAATATTGTATACTGTTACCAAAATAATTTGAAATCTCCAAATATCACACTTTTTGCCACCTACATTATTTCCCTTTTTGTTTTCTTTGAATTTTAATGAGATTCAATATAAAACTGCAGATGAATTTATGCAGTTTGTCAAATTACAATATATGACTCAAATAAAAGTTTGAACACAATTTCAACCCCAAAAAATAAATGTCAAAATTAAATGTCAGAACTGAGTGATGTAAACTCGTAATTGTGAGTTATAAAGTCGGAAAGAAAACAAGTCAGAGATATGAATATTCATTCATACAAATATCCATATTCATTCAAATGTCAATATTAAATGACAGTAATGTTTGTTAACCATATATCTTCACTTCTAGACAGATCAAAAGTTCCTGAACATTTAATATCTGACTCTGTTATTGTAAATTGTGGTCTGAAAAGCAACATGTCAGCGATTCAAGCACAGCACAACCATTTTAACTATATTTCTGTCTCTGTCTCGGTTTGCTTGTTGGGGTGCGTGATTGTTTGTGCACATATTTGCATGTGTGGTTGTGTGTGTGACCCAGCCCAGGCGACAGCAGGACCCCAGCCCTGGCTCCAACATGGGCAACACTGATGATCACAAGATGCGCTAGCGGCATTCACCAAAGTGGGCAGGGATGGGGTCATACGACCTCCATCACCACGGCAATCTCATCTCCCTATGCCTTGTTTATCACAGGACAGACCAAAGTCCACACCGGTGGGGATTTTCGGGTGGTAACGGACTGGTGAAGGGGCTGGGTGGGTTGGGCTGGGCTCAGAGATTCATTCGCATTTGATTCGGTCCCTCGTTTCTTCTTGGGATTTTTGCACTATGTGATACGTTCAGTTTAAGTCCCCCATATCGCCTTTCGGTATGCATGGTTTTCCTACCTATGTTTGCTCTTGTCCCCCCCTCCCCCCCTATGCAAGGCATCTTATTTTGTCCTATTGTAATGAAATGGCATTTTTCAGTTATTTTATTCGTATTGTGTGTGAAAGTCAGGATGTTTACTTTTTGTATTTTCATTTCCTCTCTATATAAACGTGTCTGTCCTTGTGCTTTGTAGAAGCTAGTAAATGTTGCTTGGTAGATTTGTGCAGTAGAATAGAACTTTTTTGATGTCTAAAAAGAAAAATCTAGAAAGAGGCTGCTGATGTTGTGGATGAGGAAGTCTTTTCTTCTACCGTCCTTCTCCATGTGCTCTGTCTTCCACTTCTTCCTGTTACAGTCAGTTGAAACACGCTTTGAGCGTGAAACGAGCAGCAGGAAGTGAATATTGAGGTCAGTGTTACTCTGAGCGTGAGTTTTTCACCCTGCTTCATCTGCTTGTTCTTTCATTAATGTCAATGTTTTACACATTTAGTTTGGCATTAAGCAGGCTCTTCATAGTGTTTTGCTATATATTCTAATTTACTCTGGAATTCTTAAAAGTAATACTTTTTTTTTTTTCAATAATTTAAAAAAAATCTCCAAAATGGAGAAAGTTTCATTTCACCAGATATCGCTTTTTTTGCCACCTACATTATTTCATTTCAGTTTCTTTTTGTTGTTGTTGTTGGTTTTTATTGAGATTTTGACATGAAAACTCCTTTCATTCTTATAAAACCAGAGGAATTTATGCAGTTGTTTGTCATTATAAACAATGGAATTTGCAATATATGCCAGATATGACTCAACCCAACGAGACCCAAAGAATAAATGACAGTTGCAAATCATATATCTGTCACTTCCTGACAGATCTAAAGCTCCTGAACATTTAATATCTGACTCTGTTATTTCACTGTATATGCAAATAAATATAATCATAAATTCACAGACCCTGGGATAAAATGTTATTTTCCACCTGGTCAGATAGAGGACCGTAGTGCGTCCTGGGATGACTTTCCCGGTTTTGCCCCCTCCCTGACGACAGCCCTGTTTGAGATGGTGTAGTGTTTTGGGACAGTCGGTGTGTGATGGGACTGGATGTTATTTCTTTAGGGAAAATCTCTGATAAACAGAAAAGGAAGTAAAGGAAAGACCGGTTAGAAACCAGTTGCTCAAGTTATCGAAAATGAACAACAAATGGAATTGACCTCTTTTGACATTTGAGTAATGTTGAACATAATTGCTTGATTTCATGTGTATGTTTTTTGTTTTATTTACCACAGCAAGTGGGGTAAGCATTTAAAGTCCGAAGGTACGGCCTACCTCTAGTTGAAACCAAATATACACAAACGAGAGCTTATTTATAGTAAGAGTGTTGTCTGAGTGTTGAGGGAAAGCTATTGCTGGTGGTTTAGTAGAACGTTACAGTTTTATATAGTTGGAGTGGGCTTTTATACCACACAATGGTCAGAGACCGGGCACCAGGAGGTTATTGAGGTCTGGATATATTTTGAAGATGCCAAACCAGAGTCCTGCAGATCAACTCTCTGCTTTCTAGGTGTGTCTCATGCTATCAAAGAAATCCCCTTGCTCGCCATCTATCAGTTTCTTTCTCGTCCCTTTACTTAATGCTGGCATTAAGGCAAAGTACGCACCAGGTAGTGGATGGCTCTTTTTTGTAATGAATGAATAAATGAAATGTTTATTTTCTTAATTGTTTTAAGTTATTGATGCAGGTACACCTTTGTTTCATTATCAGGTTCCGCTATGATGAAATGTGTATTTCTGTATTGATATTGCTTTCCTTTTCCCCTTGGCCCCTTAAGGAACTGGGGACGCTTTTATATGGTCTTTGGTTTTCGCTCTTTTTCTGTTTTTAATTTTAAGCGAGGAGGACTGTTAACTGAAGTGTTATGTTTGATTTGTTTCTTAATAAACTTGTTACAAACCATGTTCTCGTTTACTGTAGTGTGTGTGTGTGTCTGTGTGTGTGTGTGTGATTGAATGATCATTAAATTGCCTAAATCACCCTAAAAACCTAAATCATCCCTTCACACATTATGGTAAATCAGAAAGATTCCACAATGTAATTTCACCACATTTCAAATTGTCTTAAATAAAATTATTTAATAAATTGTAAATATATAATACAACTTTGTGTTGCCTATGGCTAATTTCATAGTATTTTATGTGAACAATTTAACAATTACATAATTGAAATCACACACATTAAAAATTAGGCTATATTATATTGTCTTATATTCTCCTATTTGGCTGATACAAATTAAAGTATGTAAACTTGCATGGATGTTATATATAAACTGAAACATGGGAACCTGCTGAGACTCTATTTGTTACGTGACGTGACGCTTCCAGGAACGCACGAAGACAAAGACTGAACAGAATCTCTTTTAATGAGAAAAACCAGGATTACATGGAACTGCAAACACGTCTATACATTAACGAGAACGGACAAAGAGTGAAGGAAACACAAGGGTATAAATAGAGACACTAATGACAAGAACACAGGTGAAAGACATAACTAATAATGACGAACAGCTGACGATAATGAACAAATGAAGACAGGGAAGGAAAACTGGGTCACACGAGGATCACAACACAGGACAGACAGACAGACAGACAGACAGACAGACAGACAGACAGACAGACAGGTAAACACAGACTCTAACACTATTTCTGTCATTTAACTTCCGTTTAATATAATTGCAGATCAGACCACGAACCAGATAGATTTACACAATATATAGATCTTTTACACAAAGAAAGTTTCCAACATGATTAGGAATGAACGTTTGTAAATGGAACTTTTCTTGCAGTGAAGATGATGATGATGCCTGAGACTTCATCAGCTATTCCACAGATCATCAGATCATCTATATGTCTTCATGAGAGGGTAAGTCGGGGTAAGATGCCCCCCCCCCCTTAGGGCACCTTCGTTCTTTCTTCTGACCATAGATGGCACGAAATCTCATCTCAGCACTTTTGATGGTGACTACTCTATTTTTAATTTTGTCGTTTCATCAGAATTTCAACATTTGTGAGACTGAAACAGTTTTGAGGTTGACACTTTATAATGAAGTTTTTTTTTTTAAATGTGTTATATATGTGTATGTGTGTGTGTGTTCTGACATGAGGAGGCAAACAATGTCCTCAGTTTAATTATTTATTACAATTTTAAATCAAATGTAAATTCATATCCGGTACTCTTCACTTTTTCCTCGTTAAATGAACATTATTTTACATTACATCAAATGAGAAAAAAACCCCCAACACAATTCAATTTAGTATTTTAACATTATTTCAGATCATTAGTCATGCTGTTTGCAGTTGTTTACTGTTTACTTACTGTTTAATTAATTCCCATTGATGCCATCATTTTGTTCATTCAGATTGACACGTAGGCGGAATTTATCATACAAACCAATCATAGCCGAGCATATCCAATCATAGCGCGATGGAGGCGTTGCCTCCTCTCACGTAACATTCCCCCATTCATTCTCTATTACACCCCCCCCCCCAAAACCTATTATGTGCTTTAAGGCTCTGTTGATTCTCAATGAGCTCAAGGGAGGCAGGAGATACGTGGACTCCCGCTGTAACTTTACTGCAGATGTCACTGTTGGACAGTGTTCCCTTAGAAGAACTAGTGACTTTTACACTTTTATTATCACATTTAGTAATATTTGCATTGTTTTATTTTTGTAATATGAATTAGTTAAGGAGGCACTGCCTCTCTTGGCTCCTCGGAGGAAACGTCCCTGTTGTGTATTCAATTCCTGCCCTCAACTTTAAAACTTGCTGTCTCTTCTTGAACCCTGTCACATGCAAGTCAAATTTACCAAACACATCTACTATTAAACACATTTCTAACCTATGAAACTTAATTTAACGAATATGAAATGTATGAGAAAAATGTGTGTGATAGGCCTATATCACCAACAAAACAACACAACTTGAATTGTTCTGTTTAAACTCTGATGTGAGTTTACTCCTTTATTCTTACATGACATTTCTTGTCAGCCTGCATCCGTTATGAAGTAAAATACTGCAACTTTCTTAATTAACTTAAATGAACAGATAACTTTGATGCTATCAAGTCTCGATTTTGGAAGCTGCAATTTGCTGCGATCGGTTGCATGAAAGTTATATGCAACAGATACAGTTTTCAGTTGAAAATGTTCAATATAGATGCAAATGATTGACGTTTTGAAGTCTGTACGCATACACCTGACAAGAGCAATCATAATGAGTATGTAATAAAGCCCCTGGATATATAAAATAGTAAAGTCATCCTATTAAATATTGTATTAAAGGGTCTTATTGGATACATTTGTATTCTATACTTTTAAGCACACTGTTGAGAAACCCATGGTGTTTATCAGGGTCAAAGACCAGAGAAGATTTCCAATTCTAACAGAGATCTCTTCACCCCAGACTGTGGCTGCAAGCTTATCCGTTTAAAGGAGCTGTTTCTTATCCACACTGTTTTTGGCCTCCAAAACCTGCCTGAAGGAATCTGACTCTGTTGAGTCAAACAGGCCAAGCATCAAAACACTCTCTGTGTCACAAGCTTAGTTTGCGATACATATAGATTTTAAAAGATGAACACTTTATGTATCAATATATTTTATATGGTGTTTTTCATTTCCACGTTTTTGATCTCTCAAGCTTATTAATAGTCTTTGTCAACAAACTGTCTTGCTGGGTCTTCAGCTTTGAACTGATGTAATTTTTGCACTCTGTTCATCTGACAAAGCTTTTAGGCTGTTATTATTTCAAAGGGCAGCAGAAGCTTTTGATTCTTTGGCTTTTACAAAAACAGTTATAATTTGGCTCATGGACTGGAACAAATTTTATCAGCCACTTCATTGCCCGCAGTCATCCTGACCTCTATGAAGAGCTATGAAGACAGCAGACATACTGCCATGGCGCCATCACAGGGTATTCATATTAGTCAAATTGTTTTTTGAAGTGGATGATATTTGTAAATAATAAGCAGCAAAAACAGTGATGCTCACCTTTCTCATCAGATCTCGTCTTTTTATTTATTTATTTATTTTTTATCATTTTCTGCTGTAGCCACTGTGCTAGATGAGGCTGATAATATGGGGACATTTTTTGATCCCCATGAGGAAAACAGTTTATACATCATAATAGGTGATGTTTTCTGAAAATGTAAAAATGCAGAAAGTTTTCTGTGATCGTTTAGGGATATAGGATAGAATATACAGTTTGTACAGTATAAAATTGTCTATGAAATGTCCACACATAATGCGTGTGTGTAATTTAAGTATATTTTTTTTACTATATAGCGCTATATTATATTTTTGCAGAGTGCCCACTCTGGATCTAAACATTAAAAGAAAATATTTTTTAAAATGTTGTTGGTGTAAATGTATAGGTTGATTCAGAGATGTTAAATGATATTTTTTAACTTGAATAAAACTTCTTAATTTAGGTTGTACAATTTTTAGGTTACCTTTTTTTTCAGTGAATCATTCAAGTATGAATTGAGTTGTATAACTGTACTATACCACTAGATGTCAGTGTATTAGCAGTGATGAAGACTTCAACCTTTCTCACGTTTAAGTGGTTGTTATTTATGTAGTACAATATTCCTGATTCATTAAGAAAATCCGTGCACTTGTCCTTGCTCTTTGGATATGCATGGACGGTCTATTTTGTCCTGTCGATTTGTCTTCGCAGCAAAGTGACAGGAGAACAAAACTACTCTTTCGCTCCCCATCTGTCCTTCATTCTTAATCTTTTCCTCTATGAATAATCCTCAGTTATCTGTATGTATTCATGCTACATTCAATGAAATATATCAGCAGTTTCTTTTTTCCAGCTTTCAGTGATAAACATGCAATGACATGCATTTAAGTCTTATCGCCGATTCTTTTATATCCATCATGTTGTATTGATTTTATTTTATGATTATTTCAGGTCGGGAGGTCTCGATCCTGGTCATTTCTGTATATGCACCGAGTCTCGTCTATGCCGCCTCCAAAGGCCTAAAAGACAAGGATGTCTTACCTGTGGGGAGTGAGTGTGTGTATGGGAAGTGAAGAGGTATTGATTTGCACTGAAGAGAGCCGCCCACACACATGGAGAGAGATAGAGAAAGAACGAGATGAGCGGGAACTTGTATTCAGTTCTTTGGGAATAAAAGGGTCAGAGCCTCATTTGTCAACCAGACTTCTACCTTATATAATGGCCATGAACTGTATTCATTTGGCTGACCATTAATGAGGTCCACTTATAACGCTTTGTTACTTGTTGGCATGTAGATGTGTGAATGGCAGTGTCAAAGTTTAGACTCCTCCATCAGAGGGGGCATGCTGTCAGTGAATGGTGTTTACTTCAGAGTGTTTGGCTTGGAAAAAATTGTGGAAGCTCTCAAATTAGTGTCCTTGGAAATAAAAGAGCTAAATTAGTTTGTCTGGTTATCATAAATAGCTTAATATTCACATGTCAGGCTATTTAATCTTAGTCTGTGACCAACTCTAGCTGTTTGTCTTGTTATAATGACCGTCCTGGTTGACGGTGGAGAAGGTGTTCATTAAAGAGCAGCATATTTGTTTGTTTGTTCTGGTTGGTCTTTTGGCCAGGATATCCTGGAGCTTTGCTTGGCCTTCGTTCCTACAGGGCTCTTGTTTCGGAGAGCTCTAAGTGGCTCTTGATGCTAGTGGCTGGGCTGGCAAGGCCCTCAGCAGACCCTGCTTATTCTCCTCTTGGCAGCCACCCATAGTTCTCGCTCACTGGCTTCCTAATTTAGTAACGGCGGGTAAAAATATGCGCTAACGAACAGGGTCTGGTATGTCAGGCTGCCGTCCAAAAGGGGAGAGTAAGAGAGAGAGAGAGAGAGAGAGAGAGAGGATGAGTGAGGAGTGGGGGAGAAAGGAGGGGGTTTGAGACCAGGCATTCCAGAAGATGGCAGTGCACAGCAAAACTACAGCGCTGGCGTTCTATACACATCTGGGGCCGTATTCACAAAACATCTAAAGGCTAAAAGTAGCTCCTAATTTGCCGATTTTAAAAATAATCGGTGTGTTGGTCCTAATTTTAGGACTCCTAAATTTTTAAGAGTATTTCACCAAGCATTTAAAACTCTGCAAAGCTTTAGGAGTAGTCAAGAGGACTCCTAGGTCACTAAGGCCAAATCACAAAGAATCCTAATGGCCGTTGCTGCCAATCCACCAAAAACACTGTACACTATTGAGGCAATAGCAATAGAGTCTTGGGTGCTGAACCTTTTTTCACAAGTTATATGAAATGATCGAATAGAGTAAAAAAATATAATATGCGTATTTGTCGTGCTGTCTAAGGAGATCGAGGGCTCGTGCTTCGAATTTAGCCCAAACACAGAGTTGTCCCCTGTGTCCCCAGCCGAAAGTGAGGAACAGGGTGTCGGATGGACGCAGAAAACTGTCGAGATCACTATAGGTGAGTCAGCTCTCGTCTGTGTAGAATATAAACCTCCTCTCGAGCTGATTAGATAGACCGTTTGAACGCGCTCCTCCCAAACTTTGTTTATAAAACATCATTCGTCGCTTGAATTCTTTAATCTCTCGAGACACAGACGTGTAAGATGCTGACAATTAGCTGAACATGAACTAGTTTAATTAGTGGCACTTAGCCTACATTTTAAAAGCTTTATTTGAATATGTAAAAATTATTTTAAAATCTTTATTTGAATATGGCAACATGATGCCTCATTCTACAATGTTTCTATGATCAAATCACTGACAGAGACTCAAACAGAAACAGCCAATCACTGTAGGCATAGTTACTAAGCGTGTTGACATCCTGCATAGCAACAAGGTCAACTCCGTCCTTACTCTTAGCATTTCACTTCTCTCTATTCCTTCATAAAACTGAAGAAATGCAAATATATTTTAAGAGAAAACTCTTAACTAAGAACTTTTACTGCCATTTAGGAGAACTTAATGGTAAGATAAAATGTTTTGTGAATACGGCCCCTGAGTCTTAAAACAGTTTGAATCAAATTATTAAACTATAGCCTAAATGTAACTACCTCAGGGTAACGCATAACTAGTAATGAGAGTTACAGAATCATATTACTATTTTAGAAACCAGTAAAGCAATTACTAACAATTACTTTAAAATTTATTACAAAATATCTGACACTTCTCCTGTTGAGAGAAATCGTATGTGCAGAGGTGTTGTGTGCATTGTGTGAACATGATGGTTATTGTAGTTCTTAACTAAATGTGAGCATTCACTTACACAAAAACAGATTCAGTTTTCCTCAAAATAAATAAAAATGGTGAACTGCAAACCTGCAATAATTAAATATGCTAAATTACGCAAATGTACTTTATGTATTTAATCTCACTTTATTAACCAATGTCTTTGCTGCTGACCTTCACTGATCCAATTCAACCATAAAAGTGAGCAAAAATGACTTTAGTTAAACATCACATCTGGTTTCACTTTTTGTTTTTATTGCTAAAGTTGTTGAACTTTCGTTTTTCTGCGATCCAGGGGTGCGTTTGCGTACAATGATGTAACTCGCTGCTTAACTACCAAGGGTACGATGTATCGCTGAGAAAATCAATATGTATATATATATATATATATATATATATATATATGTATATACATTATATTTTTGTAGAGAAGGAACTAAATACTTATAGACCGAAACAGGAAAATTCCTCCTCTTAAATGGGCTCGACAGCTTTTTGTTCCTCACACCTAACAGGCCCGCAGTGCTTGTCTCATTTCACACTCCTGTCACATGTTAGGGGCCTCTGTCTGTCTCTGTCCCAAACCTGTGCCAGTCCTCACTAATGAAGACAACATGAGGAGCAAAACATGTGCATGTTGTTCGCCTTATTATTGCAAATAGCTTTTTTGCATAAATGTGTTCTTCAGATGAAAGTGAACAAATCTGTCTTAATCTTTCTAAGACAATCTCTGCATGTGTAGTTAAGTGTAGATCAATAGCTGCGGTTAGAAAAAGCAGATTGTCAGTAAAATGGAAGAGATGCATTTGAATTTAGCAGCCTTGCACAATGTGAAATTCACATATATAGAGGTGCTTTTGTGTGTCATGTTTGTAAAGACGGAACCAGACATACAAAGACTGCAAAAAGGCCAAGGGGTGCCAGAGCGTGTGAACGCATATATGTACATGCACATTTGTCCAGCCTTGTTTCACAAGTTTGTGTGTGTATGTGTGTGTGTGTACAGGTCTTTCTCAGTAAAGAGGTTTGTCTGAGACCTCAGGCTTGTCTGTCTGTGTCTGGGGGCTCTGAGTCATCTGTTCATGTCTGCACAGTCGTGAGATGACCAGCAGCTGACACAGGCTCTCAGGAGCCCCCTTCATACCTCGAGACTCTTGACTGTGCTTAAGTTGGAATACCGGTTGGAATCCAGACAACTTGAATCGTGCATTTTCTGAGGAGTAGACAATAATTAAGTTGTTCTATGAGTGTTTTTTGGTGGATACGATAATCTTAACCTTTAAACTGCAACCTTATTTGTTTGCAGCTGTGAAGGGTGCTCTCTCATATCAGAGGATGCTTTCATTAATTCCTTAGTTTTTTGCCTCTTGTGCCGTGTCAGTGTGTTGTTGCCTTCATATATGGTAATTGATTCATTGACCTGGCTAGAGTGAGTGGGGTGAGGTCATCTTCAAGAGGCTGGATCATGATGTAATCTCACTGAACTAAATGACCTTCTGTGTTGTTTATCTTTTAAAGAAATAGTTTGTCCAAAAATGAATGAACTGACTCTCATATATTATCCTTATTTTGTTCTACATCTGTATGGCTGACTCTCTTCATAATGAAGAATATCATGGCCGTTGAGCTCCATAAAAGTGTCTTAAAAGTGCTCTGTATGATTTTTAGGCTCCTGAAGCTAAAATACTATGTTGTTATTTGCAATCCTAACCTCCATTGACCAGATCGTTGAGTAATTGAGCTGATCTCAAGAATTGTGATGTAAACTAATGTTTTAGACTTGTTTTATGTGAGCAATGACTAACATTTCAGTCTGTTTGTCACACAAACCTATTGTTTGTTTGTTACAATAAGGTTTCATTTGTTAACGTAGTTATTAGTTAACATGAACTAACGAAATATAATACTTCTGCAGCATTTATTAATCTTAGTCAATGGTATTTTCAACATTCATTTAATACATTTTTAAAATCCAAATTTGTATTTGTTAGCACATGTTAATGAACTAACATGAACAAACATTGAGCAATTAGATTTTTCTAACAACAAAGATTAATAAATGTTTAAAAAATATATTGCTCATTGTTAGTTTGAATAATGCATTAACTAATGGTAACAAATAAGACTTTATTGTAAGTGATACAGATTTGAAATATGACCATTCAATTTAGTTTGAAGATGGGTAAAATGCATGGGCTTTCAATTTACATATAAAAACGACTACAGACAACGGAAAAACACGGAGAGCAGCAGCTTTCGTTCCTGCTCTTACAGCCACAAGATCACGCCGAACACGGTTAGTGCGTGTTAGAAATCAGGAATGGTGAGAGATACGTTTTTCCTCTCCAAACCAAACTTATGTCTTCAACTGACAAAGTTTAAATCCCAACTGGCTAGTGCACTTACCATAATGTTTACACATTAGTTCAGTTGGCTGAGAGTAGACAGTCTTTTGTGGCTGTTCGAACTTTGAACGTGTTTGACCACATGAGCGTTTACACTATGAAAGCAATCCGGTCAAATGCGTATTCAACTACCTCTGGAAGTGGCCAAAAGTGGACAACCTCAAAATGTTTTGGACCAAGTTTACACCTATATTTAGCGCTTGTGATCCGATCAACCAAACTTAATCTTAATGCCAAGGTGTAAACAGGGCCGAAGTTGTCAAGATATTCTTCCAAAATTTTTGGATTATTTTTTTCTTTAACGAATGCCGCTTTGTTTGGGGGGGGGGGGGCATCTGGCTTTTGCTGACAGAGCTATAACAAATGCAAACATCTTCATCAGAGAAAGTTGTTGCAACAGAGTTGATGCTTTAGGTGGTTTTACATGGTTGTGACTTCATTGAGGGGAAATTTCTACAGATTCCAAAGTCTCTTAGACATACTTTCTGCCACAGTCACTCACATTTTACCTACACACTTATATTCAAATTGAAACTTGACTTTGATCGGGCATAGTGATAAACCAGTGGTTTGATGTACCACATAGTAGCTCCAGCCTCAAAGTGGGCTGGCATGCATGTGGAGGTTTTTACTGAAAGGCATGACAAAGGCTAACTAACCTATCTAACAAAGACAATACATTTAGATGGTACTGGTAAACCATAGTATCAGTACTGAATTCACTTGCATGGCAGTATGATGCATATCTGCAGTATGATATGTAGGGGAAGAGACATAATATTCATCTACCGCAGCTCACCCCATTCCCTCATCTGTTCCAGAGGGCTCTAAATAGAGTCTGCTCCAGCCTGACACTGTAGATGATACATTTCCTCATCAATAGGGAGTGTTTACTTTCTTAATGAAGAATGTAATAGCCTCACATCATTTGCTGCTTTTAATTTGTCTCCTTTTTCTCAGTGTGTGGATTTTGTTCTTGAATTACCGCGGTACTTAATGAATCTATCTACTTAGCTGTGTTTGATTTTATATATATATATATATATATATATATGTATATATATACTTAGACCATTTAATGAGCATTTAGAGGTGCATTCAAACCTTTCTGAACTTATAAAGAACTAGAAATGCATTGGGGCTAATAGGAATAATGGTGGGTGGCTATTCCCAAGCTTGCATAAAAAGGAAGTACTTTGTGTAAATGATCCACATTTATGTTCTTTAAGTAATTGGGCCGATATTATGTAGCTGAAGATTATTCAGGTTTCAAAAGTTCACCTTACAACCATCTCACATCTGTTCCTGATTTTCACAAGGGCACAAACATTTAATAGACAAATAATGAGGAACTTGATACTGAAATGTGAAATATAGAGCCAAGTACAATATACATAGACAAATAATGAACTGCAAGACTGTTAAGAGGCGTAAAATTAAGCTTTATTTCTGTTTGTAATAACAGAATTTTATTTCATTTATTTGTTTTATATTTCTATGTATTATTATGTACATCAAGGCTTAGTGTTTATTGAAGCTTTGTCTGTTTATATTGGATTTCAATATGTTGTAATTATTATTAAGTAAGAATTAGTTTACTGCATGTATTACAGTATTTATTTGATTAACATCTTCAGATCTTTTATTAGAAGAAATTTCCAATCTTTTATTGGCTGTAGATTTCTCAGATTTTAGTATACCCTCTCATATTGTTAACATCATAGATGGTGTTGTAATTCATCATAGTGAAATTCAACAAATGTGTTTTTTTTTTATACTTTTTTAGCCCTAATGAGGCTGTTTCACAAAATGTATGGAATTTAGAATATCAATAGAAGGAAAGCCATCTGCACCACAGAAAATATTTTCTGGCCTAAAGCGAAACAAAAGCGAGGGCAGGAAACTCCAGCTCTGTGAAATGCACTGACCTCGCATCACTCCGCGATCCCTCGATCTCAATCTTATGATTATTCATAATGAACTGCAACCAAATTTTGGAACGAGAGCACAGTTAGTTGGCTGTAAAATTGCATAAGTGGTTTAACACTTCAACAAAGGTGGCTTATTCTGACTCACAGCACGTATGCTAATACATTCACAGCTGCTGCACTTCTGATAAAGACTGCTATTCACAGAGCAAGTGTGCAACATTTTACCCTATGTTTTAAACAAGGTGTTTGTGCAAGTGATGAGGTAGTTAAGAGGAACAAAATCAGCCAAACACTTTAGCCATGGGCTGTCACCAACCCTGCCAGGCTGCTCGCAGTAATGGTTGTGATAGCTACAATGAGATAAGCTGTGTTGTTTTCCACGCAAAGCCAGAATTCCATTCCAGCTTCAAAGCTTTGCAATAGTTCAACATTTAAACTCCATCTGTGTTTTGCGTCACCCGAGTCTTAGATTGCTTAGAGTGCTGTTTATCTCCTAAAACCATATCCTAAATTTTGAAACATAAGCAGAGAACAAATAAGCAATTGTTTCTAAACCAAAGCTCCTAACTCCATCTCTTGGTTCTTGTCAGAATGGAAGATTAGCACAAGCTTTCAAGGTGCCATTGTCTTCCTGTACGGCAACAATGGCGCAATAAACCAGCCACCGCGTTTTGTTCTCTCTCTGTATGTAAATGCTTTTGTAAAAAATACTTTTAACATGCTTGGAGGAGTGCACATGTGAACGTCTTGTCAGCAAGGAGACGCTTGTTTACTGAAGCAGGGCTTTGTTGAGAGAGCCAGCCAGCTGATTCTACACCTCAGGCATGTCTAACAGCAACATCAGCAGAGTAAGGAGCTCTTCCTCTTTGAGTGTTTGTTCTTCTGAATCCCTGTCAAGGCGGACGTCCAGGACCTGGGCCGGTGAATTCTGTGTCCTTGGTGCACCCTCATGGCCTTGTGTCGTCGTGGTGTTAGCCACAGACAAATGTGAGTGATGCCGACGGAACCGGGAATCCGCAGTTTATTGTACTTGCGCCACACCGTCAGGCTGGCTCATAGAACTCCGTTTGTTTTGCCTGGGCTGTAGAAAATGTGCTGGAATTCTCTTAGGCACAAAAAGATCGTTTTTCTTCTCCCCTCATTTCTCTTTGGAAAACATTCAGCGACTGGTCTAGTTTTACAGTCAGTTTGTTTAACAAGATCTGAGGGAAAGGTGAGATTAGGACCTCCTATGCGTGGCAGCAGAGTCGCAACTGCATGGCGTTACCAAGGAAATCGAGCGTTCTCGAGAGGCTGGGTTAATTTGTTACCTTGGCGAAAACGGCATGCGTTTTTCACTTAATATGCCAGGTTGAATGGCTGGTGAGAGAAAACTTATTCAACTGTCTATCTTTAAAAAAACAAACATGCTGATCTGAGCATTGCAGACACCATTTTTGAAGTAGCATCCCTTGTGGAACACACCTTTAGGGCTTAGAGAAATAGGAGTGTCCATGATAAAAATAGAAAATCTTTCAAGACTAGAATAACATATGTGACACATTCACAGCAATGTAATCTTTTTATTCACTTTGGTTTCATATGGTTTTTGGAAAACCAATTGTTGGTGTCGCCATCAGGTATTTTGAAAAATGTTGGTAACCAAACAGTTTTGGTGACCATTGACTGCCATTGATGGCAGCATCATCATTTTATTTTTACACAGAGATTGGTAGGTCCCTGTAATTTGGCTCCAAATATCATGTGAAAATTGTCGTTTTGACCCCCCTTTACAAAATAGTGGACTACTCAGTCAATATACATACATTAAATTTAATATTTTGGCTTTCATCACTATTTATGTTTGTCTTTCTTCAAAAAAAAAATGAACAAAATCAAAAATAAGTGTTGAAATTTGGTTGATTTGACCCAGTAATTGATCCTTTATTGACCTAAACAATCACTAAACAAAAATGCATTTTCATTTAAGGGATACTTCACTTTTAGTTGGCAGATACGACTTGTGATGTTTCCATCTGATTCTCGTAGGTCACATGGCCAATGGGCGAGTCTTTCAGGCTAAAAGTCTGCATGGGGTTCTCTGACCTTTGAGACTCCTCTGCTGTGGTGCTGGAGGTACACTGGAGTTGTGTGATGCAGAGGTATCAATAATAGAAAAAAGGGGCCTCCCTGCTGTAGGGCTGCTATGTGGGTCAGGAGAGGCTCTCTATGGACGGGAGGAGATTGATGAGGAGCACCAGGGAGAGCGCCCGAGCACCAGCCCCAGCGTCACACATTCACAACCAGGCTCCCCGCACACTCTCCCCCAGCTCCCCTCCAGCACCACACAGCCTGGCGCTCTTTAAACGACCTTCACGTTACCCTTGTTTTCCTGGGCCTGACAAACCTGCAGGGCCTTCCCAGAGAGACGCTCGTTGGTCCTTCTGTTGGTCGGTTCCTTTGTGCTGCTTGTTCTCATATGTGCTATTCTCTATTTTGCTTTACGTTTGGCTTTCTGCTGTGGGCTTTGTTAAGCATCTGATTGTCTGATACAGGGCTGACTGGGGATCAGCCTGCGGCAACCCAGAAACTTCCATGGAAAAAGTTATTTTGGTGTATGTATCTGAAATGATTTCATCGCATTATTTTAGATCCCGAGGCATTGTGATGGTATTGTCTGCATTCAAGACATACAGTATATGAACAAGCTAGTCCAGACCTGTTTGTAAGGTCTTGCTTAAATTGGGATTTAAAGTTCACAGAAGGGGCCGGTAAGTATTAGTTCATTTGTAACTAAAGCCGCGTTTCCACTGATATTACCCGGAACAATTTGTCTCGGGGAATTTTTTTCCCCCTAGACCTGTTGCTTGTCTGCATTTCCATCATGGTCTGAAACCTCGTTTCCACCGTGCGGTACGTAATTTTTGCCGTCTCTATTGTCAGAAGTTGGTACCCTAATTCCGAACCGTACCATACCACTTTTTTGGGACCCTTCCTTTGGGATACCTAGCACAGTAGTCTGGTACTAAAGGGTGGAGCTAGACTCACTGCAAAACATTGATTGGTTGACAGAGAATCGTCACTTATATAAGGGCAATCTCAACACAAGAGGCACCATTTATTAATAAAGTTGAAACACAGTACTGTTTCTTCTTGTGACAAACAGCGACATGCTGAAAAGCAAGAACAATATCTGCTGTATGTCCTCCATTGTTGTTTATTGTGTCGCTTTCTTCTTCTCGTGAGAATGACATTGATCGCTACTTTCCGGCATAATCAAGTAAGCTTACTGTTGGCGGTGGAAATGCAAGCCGGATCAGAGTTTACCTTCCTGAATCGTACTGAACTGTACTGTCCTGTACCGCTCGGTGGAAACGAGGCATAAAGTACCATGAAGATTAGGCAAATTAGTCCGGTGACGTAGGACTGCGTGCGACTTTACAGTTCCTGGTGGATTTCGCCCTCCACATGTAAACTTAATAAAGGCTGAACCTCATCATTGTATTTTTCTCCATTGTTGATTTGAATAGCAAATAACCTATACTGCAAGCACCGCAACAGACTTTTAAAAATGGTGTGGAGTTAACCAATCAAAATTCAAAATGAACTCAACAAATCCGCATGTTCAGCACAAAAGTCCCAGTTCTTGAACTTTGAAATTTGAAAAAGTTCTACCTCATGAGCAGGGACTTTCTGAGGGGAAATATTTACCGGGAACTTCATTTAGACCTTGCGGTCGAAACACACCAAGTACCACCCCAAAGTCCCCAGTTCCTGGGTAAATTTCCAATGGTGGAAACGCGGCTTAAGGTTGTTTCAGTCCACATTTTTATGCCCTTTCCAAGCTAACTTTCCTCCATCTTGTTTATTTGGATGTACGTCATTGCTTATTTTGCACAAGTGCCCACTACTGGAGGAACCCTTGCAATGGGTTTAAATAAAAAGCCTTGATCACTTGTGGGTAAATTTAGTGCCTCATTGAGGTCTATGGATCTGCCTGAAGTGTACATATGCAGGGCCAGATTTATATGTAGGCATTTTTAGCACGTGTCGACGTTTGCCCGTCCAATTACAGTGAGGAGAAATCTCTGCTTGTTTGCAATGCAAAGGTAAATAAAGAACTGGTTGTGTAAATAAGTACAGCATTTTCGGTTACACTTTATTTTACAGTATGTGGACTTACAGTGTACTCACCCAAGAAAGTACTGGTAATAAGGTAACTACATGGGTTACGGTTAGGTTTACAGGTAGGTTCAGGGTTAGTACCTAGTTATAATTTAGTTATTGCAATTGCTATAATAAGTGCATAGTATGTGCATGTGGAACAGGACTGTAAAATAAAGTGCTACCGTGTTTTCTTTACTCAAAAAACACTATATGAAGTCTGATGTTTTTTTTTGTGGAGCAGGGAAGAGTGTTGTAGTAGTCTAGCATTTGTTGTTGAGTCATAGCAAACAGTGCCTTAGCCTGTGCTTAGCACTTCCTCTGTTATGAGAGATTTTATGTCAAATGGCAGAAAAACCATCTTGGGGGTATCCAAGGAAAGATTCAGGAAAGATATCTAAAGGCAATGGAAATTTTGGAAAACTGGAAATTTTGACATTTATTTTTATTTAGTTTTACTTAATATGTTTTTAATATGTTATTATGTGATATTAGTATTTATTTCTAAAGCTTTTAAAACAAAAATCAAGTAATTTTAAACTTTTTAATATATGCGCTTTATAATATAAAGTATGTGCTGTGTAACATGCAATAACTTTTATTAAAAAAATACTCAAGAATATTCTAAAAGCAATAATTATTTTTATTTAATTATACTTAAAAAGTGATATTTTATATTTTTAGATATAATAAATCAATTTGTTAATTATTTGAATTCCACTAGTAATTAGTTTAGATGTATATGAGATACGTTTATTTAATGGTGCAATGCTCAAATATTTAGTTGTGTGTACATTGTAACTATGCAGAGTAACTTACATATCAACTGCCAGACAGACATATGGACCTTTCTCTGTTTTTGTCCACGTCGCAGGCTTTGTTCATCCACAATCCGGATCAGAGCTTGACCTTTGCCCTGTTGAGAATAAGGTAACTTTTGTTGACACATGACTAGTGACTAGTATTTTTACTAATAATGTTTTGTTCTTTTGTTGCCACACTTGATGTTCAGATATATGACTGAAACGCAGTTTGATATGAACTCCGGTATCCCTGCATGTCCCTGTAGGCATCAGAATAAGATTAATTTGCGTCATATACATCAATCAGGCAATACACACTTGAAATCCGATTCTCCATGGAAACGACATGAACTTTGTGGTTTCTACTGTTTGCTTTTTTAAAATGTCTTGTTATGCTCTTCAGCTCTCAGTAGTAAAGAATCCTCTCACCATCATTGTAATATTACCTCTGTTCCTCTTGCACATCTTAGGCGGCAGTCGCTGTCTTTGCTCAAGCGTGCCTCACAGTTTTTGGATGGATAATTGTGTGTGAAACCACTGAGAAGTGCCTTTCCTCACCCACTGTTAGCTTCAACAAAAACACCCTTGAATGTAACTGATTCCTCCATCTCTAGAGGTGTTATGATGGGGCAGATGTTTTTCTGTCAGGATGAATATTACGGAAGAGGCCTATTGGAGGGAGAAATTAGGATTAAACGCCCTCTGTGTGCCGAGCTCTCGAGGTTTCTCTGCCGGTTGAGTTTACGCCAGACATTTGGAGCTCGTTCTCCTGCTATTGAGATGGAAAAATCAGAGAGAAGGCTATCGTTACTCTCCATCAAGAAGAGGGAAAGTGAAAACAACGAGAAGGGGGAAATCGAGCCGTTGGAAAACATAATAAGTCATCATGTAGCGGAGGAGTAAGAGAAATGGTGTGAAAAGAGCCAAGAAGACAAGCAGAGGCTGTCTGTGACGGATGAGTGCAGGGAAACTGGGCTTGTCTTTCCAGAAGGGCAAACCCAGTCTGATTGATTAGAGCGCCTTTTGAAAAAGGCTTGATACCCTATAGCCTTTCTGAGGCATCTTACAAATGCTCTCTTGCGCTTTTGAGAAGCTTTCGGTATGAAATAATAACAGCAATGGTGTAGACCAAGGGATGGTTGTAACGCTTCTACAATATATCTCTAAATAGCGTGAATTTACAGTATGTGTGGTTCAAAGAGTGATGTTGTTAACATTTTGTACATGCATTTTTTTTTATATTATTTTTATACTAACCACCATGTATCCCTCCTCCAACTTTTCCAACTTGTTTGCTGTTTTACATTATTTTATTTTTTATATTTTAATTGAAACAGGTCAGCTCAGACAGAATCTTTCTGGATTATTCAGATGCATTTTGGTGAAAAGTTTGAGTAAATGTTTACATAAAATTGAGAAAAACCATTCAGATGACATCTGTTCTGTAATTTAATGTCCCTGAAGTGAAAATTAGATTTTTCATTCTGAATCGTTTATATTTGTACACAGAAACTTACAAGCTGTCATCAAGAATAATAGGGATTTTATCCCTGAACCTATTTCTAAGTGGCTGAATTGAAAGTTGTTCAAACGTACCCGTAGTGCAACCATCCCCTTTCTCCCATAGTACAAAACAATCCTACTACAGCACTAAAAATGTGTATTTATAATTTTAGAAATTCATTTCCTCAGTTGGAAAGAGTAACCTGAAGGGATTTTTCAAAATTATCCTGTAACATAAGCATTTCTGATCTTTGCTCAAAATTGGCAAACTGCAACAAATCTCCTTCCAATTCACTTACTATTTTTCTCTCAGTCTGTTCAAGGTGTAAATGTATTCAACTCTCTTCCCCCTCGAAACATGTGCATGGCTGCCCTTTGCTTGGCGTGAAGCTACGAGTCACATGTAGTTCTAGTTATACCGGGGAGCTTGTAGCCTAAGATGATCTTATCGTAAGCTAAGCTGACGTTAACACATGTGACATAAGCCCCCAGTGTACAGACCTCTGCGGGGTCATGTCCAGATCTTGACTTCAAGCAGCTTCTCTCCACACAGGGATGCAACTGTTTGCAGCTGTGATCTCAACTTCACAGCGCTTCTGTTTCTGAAGACCTATTGATTAAGATGAGACCCTATTGATTTAGACAGCGCTCACTCATTTAAACGCCCACCTTTGGCTGCACTCATTATTATACATCAGCATTATAGTTATGTGCTCAAAAGGTTATGATTTAATGGCTCTTTCACTCATCATTATGTTTTTTCTTCTTCTTTAGGTTCATGTTTAATCTCTCAAATCTTTCTTGATTTCTCTACAGTTCTGCTCCAGGCTTGACTGACTGTGCGCCAGGCTATCTGTGACATCCTGGGAAAACGTTGCTGCTTTTTAAGAACCCACAACCACTTTTCCCATTAGGCTAAGTGGGATTTGCAGATTGTGAAATTACAGCGAAATCTGAGGTATAGTTATTTGAGAAATGGAAAATAACTTTCTTTTCACGTGGTGTTTGCATGCTACCCCGCACTTCCAAAGCACACGCACTCGCATAATCATGAGCCGGCGCACTCTAGTAAATCTATTTACTCTGAAGGTCTCTTCTGCGCACAGGGGTTAGGAGATTTTCGGGCTACAACGTTTTCCCCCTCTCTTCTATTCTATCCTCAAGGGGAAGCTTGTTAAATGGGTTGCTTCCACATTGTACTCTAAATCCTGCCTCATTCCTTTTGAAGCAGCTTCAAACAAAAGCATGAGTCGACTACAGTGGGTTTTTGTTCCCTGCCAGCCATGTGGATGGCATATGCTAATGGTATGGGGTGAAGAAGTAGTGTTTTGTAAGAATGGGACCAGTAGCTGCTGGTCATAGCCCAGGGAAACAGCGGCTTTGAGTGGCATGGATGTCTGCGGAAGAAAGGCAAAATGGAAATGTTTCAGATGCGAGTCGTGTTTTTCAGTCGCCACATGAAAAAAGGCCATTTGTGGCTTTGTGCTCTGAGATGGACAGCTTCCGCCTGTTGTTAAATAATCATAAAAAACCTCTTCCTGTCCAGATGTGCATCACAGGTTGTTTAGCAGAGCAAGGGTTGAATGGGAGCCTTGTAGATGTTGATTGTCTTTATGCCGCACAAAGTGAACGCTACATGTTAAACAATTTTTTTTTGTTGTTGTTATTTTGCACTCTAACTTATAACCTACTCCTTTGTATCTGTCTTCTGAAGCCATTAGAGAGCTAAAGATTAGCATAAATTCATATTTGATGATGGTGAAGCCAAATGTCATTAGCTCTTACATATCTTGCAAAAGATATGCCAAGTTTGAATATTCAAAAGAGGCAAGATTTTCTGTGAATAATGATTATTTGGCATGTTTCTCTTAAAAAAAGTATTGTATAGCTTCAGAACACTTGCAGGATTGTTATTGTTTTGAAGGTTTAATTTAGTTTTTAATTCTATTTGAAATGTTTTGGTGTTCATTTTTTTTAATAAAAGCTCTCAAGCTTTTTTCAGTTTTGTAAGTTTAATTTTTAGTATTTTTGGGCTGCAAAAGTTATCGCGCAAACTGGTATTATTTTTGAAAAAAAAAGTTACATTGTCGAGGGGTTCTAAAGGTTCCAAGCATTATAATATAATATAATATCTATCAAAAACTAAAATTAATTTGTTAATTTTTTTCCGTTTTGTAAGTCTTTCAGTTTTTCTCACATAGTTTTTAATCATATTTCAGATCAAATTGTTTTCATTTCGATTTTGTATAGTTTTTGTTAACAATAATCAGAGCTGGGTCGATTACAAATTGTAATCGGTTACTGATTGCAAATGACATGACAAAAATTGTAGTTAGTAACGTCCATTACTTTATGAATCATTATGTAATATAATCTGACTACTTTTGAATTACTTTTAGATTACTTTTTACCTAACTTGTTTATCATATTGATATGAGTAGAATAATCTTGTATCATATTGATATAAAAACACAAAGAGGAAGAAAATATATTCCATACCTTGTTATCAACAACATGAAGTGCATTAAATATTACATTACGCCAGAGTTTCCCAGACTGGGGGTTGTGATAGAACTGCAGGGGTTCGTGAGTTTATTAAGTAAATTATTAAGTTATAATTAAATAATTAAGTATTAATAATTAAATTTGTGACAATTGTGACCATTAACTAGCATTAGAGAATTGTGAACTTAATTTTATTATTATTATTATTTAACTTTATTTAATTTACTAATTAAAATCTCAGGGGGTATTTCAAGTTAAAAAAGTTGGGGAATCCCTGCATTCCATGTACTGTAAATATGAAATGATGTGAATTTGTACATTTTAATGTGTTTGAAAGACAAAAGCCTTCAAAAGACATTAATGCATGGTTAAAGAACTCCCTGAAACTGAGAGATTAATGTGTTTAATGAGGAATTGATTAGATATGCAGCGTTGAGAAAATACTTTACACAGTGATTTGTGTAAATCCAGCATTTTTGGAGATGGCAACCCACTGTTTGTTATTCTGTTCCATGGAAAAGAGCAACATGAAAATTCTTCAAAAAATCAGTTTTTCTGGTCCGAGGAACATTTTGGAATGACTTGAGGGTCTGCATACAGTCTTTTGCATGAATTATTCCCTTAATGTCTTACTTAGCAAGTGGCCAGAGCCAGGTTTTTAAGGGTAGACCTATAAAGGGAATATATGGCTCCTTTGCCATGGCACTAAATCTGACAGCCAAGTGATAATAGTTCAAAATGTCCCTATTATGGCCTTTCATTTTTATCCTCCTTAGATTTTATGTAACACCAGAGGCAATGAAGCATCTAATTGCCTTACCTTCTCCTCATGAGAAATCGCTTGGCTTGAGTACACAGTTTCACGGCACCCTCCCCTCTCATTGCCCGTCCACCAAAGCATATCGTTTTCTCCGGCTCTCGATGAACCGCTGCCTCCCTGAGCCAGGATAATTGACTGTGTGGCTTAACAGCTTAATGGAGAGGGGGGCAGTTACTCATGCAAAACGCGGGGAGCTTTGCTCTGAAGCGTGCTACAGGTCGTCCTACTTTGCGCAGCTGAAGGGAAGGATATGGAGACTGCACTTAGATTGGGAGGATAAGATTTCACAGTAAGATGGCTTCATTCTCTCCCAGGGGTCTTTGCCTGTGGGATGCTAATGAGTCTGATATGCTAATAGGGGTGGAGCTTTTCAGCAGTTTTCCCCTCACTCCGCCTCCATCTTCCTGTCCTTGTCAACCATCCCTACAGCCCTGCACTTCAAAGACACATATTTTCCCGCAGCATTTGCATTAAGCCAACACCAGTTCTCGAGCGAAATGAGACGCCTCGACAACAAATAAAGAGTCAGCAGTTTACAGTTTGACATTTAGCGGAGCATTAGTGAATTTCACACTTCCTGTCCTCTCGCTCGTAATTAGCAGGGTGAGGCATTACACTTCACTGTATAGTGCTTGAGAGTGGCATCAAGGAGAACATCATTAATGGACACCTGGAGATGAACAGCTTGTGGTTGCTGCTTGGTGTGACCCTGAGCAGGGCGCAGGCTGCCTCGTAGAATCAAATGAGGTGACTGATGTAGGGGGATAATTTGTCAGATCTGGGGCAGTCCCAAGAGCTGCAGTTTGTCTCTGTTGACAACCACGCTCACCTGAAGGGCTACTCATCCTGTGTATGCCGTAATGTGATCGTGCAGTAAAGGAGACCGATGCCCTCTACCAAGTCTGCCCCGCTGTCCTCTAGTACGTCCTCTTTTCTGCCTTTCATCGTGCTCCTGATAGGGATTCTCTCTTCATTTGTGTCCTCTCTTGTCCTCCTCCACTTTTCTACCTCACAAAAGCCACATTAATTCATAAATGAAAAGATATTTTGAAAAGATCTTCTTTTGTGTTCCGCAGAAGAAAGAAAGTCTGATAGGTTTGGAACAGGAATAATTGACAGAATTTTCATTTTTGGGTGAACTATCCCTTTATGCTCAGTGCTATTTTATTATTATTATTATTATTATTATTAATAATAAAATACTAATAATAATATAGTATTATTATTATTTTTAATCACTTTTATTTTCAGTGATCATTTTAATTTTCATCATTTATATTATAATTGTTTTTATATTTCTGTTTATATTTAATTTATTTTTTAGTTTAAGTAATTAAACAAAAAATAATAATTTTGCCTTAGCAACTGAATTGAAATAAAATAAGTTAGCATTTTTTTTTTAAATGTATGCTTTTTTATCTAATATTTATATTTGATTTTATTTCAGCTTTATTTCAGTTAACAATTTTTTTTAATAGGTTTAGTTTTAGTTAACAATAACCTGGTTACAGTGAGGCACTTACTATGGAAGTAAATTGGGCTAATTTTGGCACTTATATTATTTTATTAAAACTTATTTGAACTGTAAAGATAATTAAAATATATAATTTTTTGCAGTTGCTTTAGTTGCACTGTCATGCTGACAAAGTTAAATTCTATATTTACAAAACTTTACATAAAATGTTAATCTTAACAAATATGTTTTACATCATGTAGCTATTTAAACTAAGTATTTTAATGTGTACAGATTGGCCACATTCGCTTTTATTGGAAGTGCCTCACTGTAGCATCTGCCACATATTCTGTCGATTGAGCTTAAATTATTCCTTTAATTCCAAGTGGATTCTCATCCTTTTTTATTTGTGATGGATCTTCAGATTTTGCTTTCATTGCAAGCCAAAACACTTGCCATTGTTCACCATTCTAAATTCACCCATGCTAAATAATTCCCCTTTCGCTCCTTCAACAGAGTCCAAGCAGGATATGAGAACCATCTCTCTGCTAACAGCTAAAAGTGAATGGATTGAACCTTGAATGCTATATAATCGACTTTCAGTGGCTGGGGAACAAAGTGAATGAGAGATGATATGAAGGACACATGGATCCAACAGGATGCATATGGAACAAGACTGTGTTTTGGCTTGGACACACATCCTTTGGAAATGAACGGAGATCATATGTGTCCCGCTCATAACAACAATGGAATGATGTAATCCACTGAGGCTCGCTTCAGAACTCGTTATAGTAAGTTGCCATTTTGTGCTCTATGACCTTCCTTTTTGTTTTCCCTGAAAGTTCCCCGTTAAGCGGTATGCTCATACTGTGTCACCTAAAGTAAGCACAGACATATTATTTATATCATGTGTGGGAATCAAACACAAAGGGTGTTTTCAGGGAATATTCACACTGGGGGACTGAGCAAAAGAGCTTTAAATCACAAAGGGAATACTGCTTTTGGCATAATGTTTATCATCCTTTCAGGCAGCCATCACAGAATAAAATGGCGTGAAATGAAAAGTTGAGTTTTTGACCACATGTTGCTTCAATATGGGTTTTACAGGTGGCAGATAGTAGATCTTTGACCACAGTGCTGGTACAATGGTCTTCTGTAGCCCGGCCAACCACAAGGAATTCGTTACAGTGGAACATCTCATGTTCTGTTGGAGAAAGGTTGTCTGGGAACATACTGGAACAGATTCTTTCTTTCTTTCTTTTTTTTCTTTATACTGTCTGGTTCTGTGCAAAGTGCTTGGCAGGATCTGACTGTTTAGACGTTGAAAGTACTTTGCATTGGATTGCAACATTAAATCCTTTTGTACTTGGTGTTTATCCTAAAAATTTCCCTCCAGGGCTGTTATATACCACATAAACAGTATATGACTGATTATTCAACAAGCACAAAGCAATAATTTTAAATAATGTATCTGAAATTACAATGCCATTTTGAGTCTCTGAATCCAATATCACAAAATGTGAAAATGTGCAAATTCATATTTTATTGCGAGGATATAAACTTGTCGAGAGTAACAATAAAGATTCTATATCATTCATATTTTCCACCTTTTGTTTGAAAATGTCTGCATAAATGTTTTAAAGTGCCCCTATTATGCTGTTTTAAAGGTTCCTAATTTAGTTTTTAGGTCTTCTACAACAGGTTTACATGCATCAAAAATAAATAAATAAACAAACACTTCCCTTTTCTCATAATAAACATTGTACATATATAAAAAATCTGTGCTATTTGTTCATTTGCTTGCTCCTCAAGCTGGCTACACATATTTTCAGAACAAACAGTTTTCTTATATACAGCTTTAATTTAGCTTTATATAATGATTGTAACTCAGTAAAAACCCCAGAGTTAAATCAACTCTGCTCAGATAACATTTGGTCCCTCTCTAAATAGTGTTAAAGTAACACTGAAGCAGAGTTAAAGTTAATGAGATAATTAAACAATTAATTAAGCGATGATTGAACATTAATGATGAACACCTGCTGTTAACAAGCAGAATCACTGAAGACAAGAGAAACACAAGAACAACAACTGACTTCAGCCACAGCCTTAGATGAAATCAACTGACGATAAAAGACATTCAATCTCTGAAGAGTGTTACTTTAACACTAGTTCAGTGTGACTTTAACACTATTTAGAGAGGGACCAAATGTTATCTGAGCAGAGTTGATTTA
Organism: Zacco platypus; assembly: GCA_038088235.1. Lineage (NCBI taxonomy): Eukaryota > Metazoa > Chordata > Actinopteri > Cypriniformes > Xenocyprididae > Zacco > Zacco platypus. Next base: position 26,205,751 of record CM076075.1, read on the forward strand.
ACTCTGGGGTTTTTACTGTGTAATTAGAAAATTCAATCATTTCATTAAAAATGATAAAAGTCATATTCTAAAAGCATTTCTAAACTATTATTACATCTTAATTTCATTAAGTGTTGTTGATGCCCACATCCGGTTGTATCTAACTGAAACATATGCAGACAATGACATCACTGCACTCCCCTAATATTTCTCCTGCCTTATTTTATGGAACATATCAGTGTTCTTTATATAGGACACCTCTTAAAAATGGCTGTATCATGTTTTTTGTCTGTTATACATGTTGAGAGTATCTCAATAATACCTTTGTTATCCATTGTCATCGTCAGGTGTCTGTTGAAGGTCCTGTGGTGTCTGCTGGGATAGCCATGTTTACCAGAATCCACCTCAGGCTCTTCCCCACTGAGAGCTTCATGCCCAACAAGGGTGCAGCACACCGAATCCCCCCTGATTCAGAGGCTCACATAAACAACCTGCGGGCAGCACCTCCTCTCCCCAGACTGTTACTAGGATCTCATTCTGCTCCCCTAAAGAACATCTCCAGATTTCTCCAGAAATCACCTCAAGAAGCCATTCGTATTTGTTTTAGAGGAACACCTGTCCACTCAGCTGAGTTGTATTGTGACTGCGCCTATATTAGAAACTAGGGGTGTGCAATGAAGCCATCTAAATACAGTTATGTATATGTATCTGTTGCAGGGATAGAATTATTTGTATCTGAATTCAGATAAAACAGGATGTTTGCTGGACTTTAGACAAGGGTCAAAAATAAAAATAAATGTAAAGAACTCTTTTCCATTTATAGTTTCTATTTATCAAATATGCCTTATATAATTTGTTATTCTGTTTTATGCCTATTGTAATCCACCATGCATATTTTCATGAAGATCAAATGTGTTTCACAGACTGAACAATACATTGTAATACACTACCGTTAAAAGGTTTGGGGTCAGTACATTTTTTTTTTTTTAATGAATGAATGAATTATTTTATTCAGAAAGGATACATGATCAGTAAAGACTTTTATGTTGTTTCAAATATATATATATATATATATATATATTATATATATATTAACTTATTTGAACTTTCTTTCAATAGAATCCTGAAATAATTGTAGCATAGTTTCCATGAAAGTTAAAAAAAAATTTTTTTTAAGATTAGATAGAGAAAATAGAGTATTTTTTATTAAATGAAATAAAATAATTAGATATTATATGAATTTTGTTTTTTTTTAATTTTATAAATAATTTTCAAATATTTGAGTTGTGCTTGTTGATTAACTTTTTTTTTTTCAATTTAAATATATATTTTATTTTTAAGTCATTATTCATGCCTTTCTGAATAAGATATTCTTCTTCAGGCACATCATTAGTAGAAAGAAGAAATTCTTTTTCAATGCACACTAAAATTCCTCTCTTCTCTCTATTACATCCAGTAGATTACATGCCTCATTGCTCCTGTCCTCCATCACAGACTGAGTTTAGCATATGTATGGTGTTGCGCTGTGTTTACCACAAGCACGGGGTCTCTCCGTTACCGAAGAACTCCATGATGACAGGTATTCGAGTCCTTGACTCGGAGGCCTGTTTCGCCATCTCTGCTCCTGTCTCCACCCACCTGCGTCTTAACGCCGGTCCTTGACTTAATGTGGCCGTCATGGTGACTGTCTAGGGCAGATGAGAGTTAATTGAAATAGAAGGCTGCTTCTCACTGATCAAGACTGACAGCACCCCCTCGCCAGAAGTGACTGTGCCACCCCATGCTGGCAGTTTTCACAGTAAAAGAAAAGTGTGCGGTGGTGAAAAAGGCAGGCTGTGCTGTGAGTACTTGGGCTGCCTGCCAAAGCTGCCGGATGAGTTTATTAGAAACAAGGAGAGAGATGCATATATTTCCAGTTTTCTTGTTTTTACCCTCAAAGATTTAGAGGAAGATTTCCAGCAACATGCCGCGAAGGACTGACCCTTGTCGGCTTAAAATCAGAGATCAAGACAGTGAGCCAGGGCTCAGGGACAGAGCGAACAGCACAGCACACAGTCTAAATAATTTCACATGCCGAGGCTGTCAGGTTTGATGTAATGAGCTCTGATTTTGTCATCCAGCGCTGTGCAGATAGGTTAATCATTTTCATTAACACCACCTCCTCTGAGAGACCTCTTACTCTTCAGTGCTGTCAGTGGTACGTTGGCTTGGCGAGCGCTCAGACCCCGGCTCCCCTCAGATGTGTTAGCCTAGTGCCAGAAAAGACTGAATCGATGCACGCAGACAGGCAAGGACCCCTCAGTGGGCCCTGAGTGGACTACTGTGATTACTGCTGACAATAATTTATGGGCCTGGCTGATTGAAAACATGAGAGATGTAGTTAGAGTTGCAAGGGTGATTAGGCAGCACCTTAAGATACAAAGATGGTGTCACAGCTGCTGCTGGGAGAAAGTCTGCAGCCAAGCACCGCATGCCTTCTGCCCCGCAGTAAAAAAATTAGTATAGTATACACTACCATGAAAAGGTTTGGGTTCAGTATTTAAAAAAAAATTAAAAATTAATTCATTCATTCATTCAGCAAGGATACATTATGAAAAGTGACAGAAAAGTCTATTTTAACTTTCTATTCATTATAGAATCCTGGAACTCTTTTGGTTTCCATGAAAGTTAATAAATAAATAAATAAATAAATAAATAAATAATAATCTTAGCACCCCCAAACTTTTAAAATGGTGTTTTTTTTAATTAAATAAAATAATTAAATATTTTATTTATTTTATGTTTTTAATCATTTTAAAATATTTTTTTTCATGTGCTTGTTGAATAACACATTTTTTTAAACAAATTTTGTCATTATTCATGCCTTTCTGATTTTAAGCTTCTGGAACATCATTAGTAGAAAGAAATGGTTTTTTTTTTTTTCAATATACACTAAAATTTCTCTCTTCTCTCTATTACATCCAGGAGATTACATGTCTCATTGCTCCTGTGCTCCATCACTGACTGAATTTAGCATATGCATATGGAACATGCGCTGTTTAAAAAATCAGTAGGTAGAAAGTGGGGGTGTAACGGCACATGTATTAGTACCGAACCATACAGTGTGGATGTAACTGTTCGTTTCATGCAGTTAGACGACAGTCAGTCACAGGCAATTCACACTCCCAATCCAGAAGGGGGCGCGTGTGGTAATGCAATGCTGTTTGCTAACCGCCACAACAGTTGAAAGTGCAGAAGAAGAAGAACAGATGATCTACCTATGCATGTAATCTCTCAACCAGTGTTTCAACTGCAGAAGGACATCAAACAGCTTGAGAATAATATCTTGTGTAGCATTACATTTACCTCAGGCAAGTCATTTAGTGTCCACAGCATGTTAGTTCACTAGAGAAATTAACTTTAGGGGAGCATTTCACTAAATATATTTATTATATTAGCTTATATATTCATTAGATTTACTTTCCCTGTGAGTAATGTCTTAATTATTTAATATTAGTAAAACATTTAAATTAATTTAAAATTTAATACATAGATTTGACATGAAAACAAGTTTGACAGTAAATGATTATATTTCAAAAATGAATTGGAGAAATAATTTAGAAGTTACAGGTGCACTATGTAGTTTTTTTTTGTCCGCTAGGGGGCGCTAAACAATTCAAAACAACAAAGGCGTAGATTGATGACACAGTGAATATGGAATCATGGAACTTGTCGTCATGTCGATGGATCTAATAATATTTATGGGGAAATAATGTTTATGGATGAGTGAATGCATGTTTTTAACATGACTGTGGTATGAAGCTGGGCGTGCAATCGCGATTGCTAATAAAAGACAGATATCACATGCGAGTTTTGGGGGACATAAAGAAACTAGGGCATTTCATTCTACTCATAAATGCTGAAATACTACTCATACAGGTCAGTTTATTTGACGAATTAAACTGTGAGGTAACGCAGCTCTGTTTCACTTGATCTAACGTTACACTATCATACTAAACTTCATTTGAATGTGTTGAAAGTTGTAATGTTTAGTATTATTTTTTTGGCTGTATGAAACTTAACATTAAGCTAGATCATCATTAGATTACCGTACTGATGATATTCTAACACTTTGTCGAGTTGAGCTATATAACATTGATTAGTCTTATATAGCCTACATTTGTTTACCTCCTCTAATAACATGCAAGAGCGCCGTCTCTGTCGAGTCAAAGTTTGTCGCAAAGCTCTCGCCATCTCGGAAACGCCTCGTAGATATTGATCCTCATTTTATTTCTCCTTTTGTCCCAAAGTTTGCTTGCCATGGTCTATAATGTTTGAACGAAACAACAACAGCGCACCGCTAGCCGTTACACAGCTATCAATGTCTGTTGACATGGTTACTGTGCAGCACAAGGTAAACCAGGGATAACGCAGATATTACGTCATTGACAGGCACAAGTGACAAGAGAGGGACGATGCACTATTTAAAATTGTGATTTTCTCTGAATTTAAAAATTCTTGGAAACATTTGGGATAATGTAAGTACACAGCTGAAAGAAATATATAACACTGTGCAAGTGGTTTTTGGATATTTTAGCATAAAATTTTTACATATACCTTTAATGCAAAAACTGCCTTTTGTGCAATTTACATTATTTTGTTTAATATATGTAACAATAAATTGAATTTAATAGTTTGGGCTCTGTTGTTAATTGTAACCTTTAATATTATAGTAATGTGCAAGAAAAGGCTTCCTATATAGTTTACAGCATTAGCTGAGATAGATTTTTTTATCCTTAAGAAAATTTTAATTATATTTGAATTTATCTAAAGAGAGAGACTCAATTTGTTCAATAAACTACTTTTTAATAAAAAAAAAGAAAAAGAAAAAAGAAACAATTTTATGTTTAGTTTTCTCCCTCCTGCTGTACCGAACCCGTACAGAACTGTGATTTCAGTACTGAGGTACTTAACAAACCATTGTGTTTGTGTACCATTACACCCTTGGTAGAAAGATATTAGTATCTAGATGCAACATAATTCAAAATCAGCTGTAGTCTTGTGGGTTGCTCATTGTAGTAACCATAAAATAACATCTAGTCTTTCGTATTGTTACATACATCCAAGTGAAACGGATTATTGAAAAAAAGAAAAATAAATGTAGGGTAGGGACTTGGTTCAAGTTCAAGTTTGCAGTCGAACAAAAGCAATACCAATTGCCATCACAACCAACTATAAGTGTTTGCATGTTTGTTTGCTAAAATGAGCTGTATAAATATATTATTGGAGCCTCTGGGTTTTTTTTTTTCTCAAAGTACAGTTATCATCACAAATGCGGTCAAGGTGGGTCTGAATGACAAAGTAAACTAAGTTCCAACACATTCAATATGTACAGCCACAAAGCAGTTTCAGCACAGTTCTTTATCATGCTCAGAGTATTGGTGCCCTGCAAAGTTTTCACGAAAACAAATGGCAAGTAATTGGGTCATTCATAAGGGCTATTCCCAAGGTGCTGGCAAGGGATGAGAGATGGTCCATGTACAAATCCCTCTTTATGGTGAAACTCTCTGGTGGCTTGGGGCAATATCACCCTCCCTCCCTTTTTGAGCACACAATGGATTGCATTAAGCTTGTACGATAAAAGAAATAAATAAAAAATAAAAAAAATTAATGTCCCCTTTTATACACCACAGTGGAAATCAGGTTATGTGATCAACAGCATAAAGCAAAATTACTGCTATCTGAAGATTTTACTAATTAGTTACCAGCAAAAAAGGATAGTAAATTAAGCAAGAAAGCCATGTTGAACTTTTGCTCCCTCCCATTACCACAGGTAATACCACATCCTTGTAGACCTGCTGATGGAGCCCCCTTCTCTTCCTTGAATACCTGCAGGATTTCCGTCGCCTAATCTCCCATGATTAGCCTTTGCCACTGGGTCCAGGTCATTAATCCCGTCTCTTACACTGAGTGACAATAATCTCTGCTCACTGGGCAGGGGAGCCAGCTCCATTTGTCACTCTGTCACCCAATGGCTCTCACATGGGAGAGGACAAGGACCATTTATCTATGGAATGTGCTGTAGAAACTGCAGGGCCGGCAAATTAAAAAAAAAAAAAAAAATCTATCCTTCCTTAGGATTGTACAGTGATATGGACCAAAGATAAAAGCTTGATTCCTCTTTTTTGCACTGAGGGTACAAAGACTTTGTCATCAATAATGTCAGTCATCAATGTATTATTTTTCTGATACAGCATGTTCAAGGTGAAGCAAGTTTTGTGCCACTATCAAATTAGCAAAATTAACGAGTTTGTTTTTTTTCCCATATCAGTGGGTGAGACCTCCTTGACAACTATATCAATAGAGTGTCGTGGGGATGACATATTTTTGTAGGCCAAAACCCGGAAACAAGTGGGCATTTTAGCACTCCCAGTCCCATCGTTCTGAAGTCAATGGGTTTTTTGAATGGGTTCAAGATTAAATGCATGAAATAAGGTCTGTAGTTAACATAAGCCCAGGATATTTTCACGGTTTATTCTACAACTAAAAATACATCAGTAATAGCCCTTTGTGATTTTTTTATCGGGAACATTAAACATCATCATGGAGAACAGGACAACCCTTCCACTCACTAGTCTGCTTGCCAAGGGAACCAGGGTCATGTTAACTTACGAGTTGGCCTACAAAAATACATCACCACGGCAGTCATTGGTGATGTCAACAGCAATGCTTTGATAGTGTCACAGAGTCAAAGACTTTATAGGTTACTTTTCAGGGAAATCTGCCTATGAATGGCTTAGATGTCTCTGCCTACAAGGTAGGAGAAAATACTTTATCGTTGAAAAAAATTACATGCTTCAGCTTATACATTTGTTGTGGTGAGCAGTTGTCATTTGCCTTTGCACTAGTTGTATACCTGTGCTGAGTCATTTGTGTGCATTTCGATCATTCAATTTACCTCAGACTGTGTGTCATACCAGGAAACAAATCATTATAAGCATGATTGACTCAAGAGGTGTGAGAAGAGCTTGTTAGTTCTCCCTCTCTTACGCTTCCTCTCTCTCTCCCACGTGCTACCTGAAGCCACAGAGCCTCGGCAGACTTTCAGATGAATAAATTTGTATATTTTAAAGCGTATTCCTCTGTGGTGAAGAATTCTCCAGAGGCCTCTTCTCCTGTCTTTCCTCCCAAGTTTGCCTCACACCCTATGGAGTCATTAGTCTCCTTGCTGTATTGAATCTTTAATCATCTGTGTTTGAGGGAGATAAAAGAGGGAATATTGCTCTTTAAAATTCAAGTTCAGGCATCCTCAAGTTGGATTTTTTCTTTGAAGTGTGCAGACTGGTTGAACTACATATTTCTTGCTTCTTCTGAATTCAACATCTGCAAATTGAATCGTTACACAATTGCAGCTGATAATGGTGTGCTCCCAAAGGTGAGTGGTGGTCTTGTTTGGGCTTGTAGTTTTCCTTCGTGCTCTCTACAGCCAAAAGCCCTGTGCTGCTTTTCTCCAGTCATTTATCCACAGATAGATATTGGCAGCGCTTCTGCAGAAGGACAGCTGGCAGCAATTGTTGAACTCCTCTGCCCAGATACTGGATACCATGACACCCTTTCCAGTTCACCCTCATATCACCTTGGATTGAAAAAGGTATAGCACAGCTGACCTAGAATCTGTCTTTTAATTGTGTTCATATGGCTTTCTGTTCAACTATAAATGCCAACACACACTATAATAAGTCAAATTGTGCAACTGTTGCCTAAAAGAACCATTCTTCTGTGGGTGTAATTAGTTTGTTTTCAGTAGAACTGACTTGAATAAAACCCATTAATTATATATTTATATTTTATTTTTTCATTTTGTTTTTATTTATATAGTTACTACTTGTAATGAAGGAGACAGCAGGATGAGATCCAAATGCAGGCTTTTATTAAGCAACGTGGTGAAACAGGCAATGGTCAAATCAACAGCAAACAGGAATGTCAGAGGGTAGGCAGAGTCATAAACGTTAAACAGGCAAAGTAGATCAAGCTAGGCAACAAGCAATCAACAGTCCAATAATCGAAGGGAATAAATCCAACAGGCAGGCAGGGAACGATCAGAAAGCAGGAAAACAGGCAGAATCAAAACCAGTAAAACAGGACAGGGAATAATGCTCAGAAATGACAACTTAACAGAATATCAAGACTTTGCGGGGAGTGAAGTGTGAATGGTGTTTATATGTTGCGAGGGAGATGAGGTGCAGCTGGTGCGGTAATCAGTGACTGGGTAGGGGCTTATGGTAAGTGCAGTCCATGTGAAGAAATGAGTGTGAGTGAGAGAAGAGTGTCCAGAGTGGAGTGCCCTCTAGTGCCTTCAGCTGATAATCGTGACACTACTACTTTTTTTTAGGTTATCTGACAAAAGTGGTATTTTGAAAGACCACCATTGCCAACCCTGTTTGATTTGGTGCCCTAAAGCCACTTCCTTCTTGAATGGGAGTTCACACTGCGTTAACAAGATGCTATGGGGAACACCTCAGCGTGACCGGTGTCTGAAGCACGTATCAAAACACATCAATAAAATTGGCCAGCGACAGCCTATGATATCACTACTGGTGCGACCAGAGTACAGAAGGGTACCTGCAGTACACTTCCCCCTCTTCTTTGTCTTCAGGGATTGTTTGTTTATTGAAGGCAACTGAATAGCGCACACGAAGTGTATGGATCCGTGTCAGCTTTATCTGACACCCGATGACTCGCACAACATGTGTGTTATTTCCTCAAGGGGGCTAAATGTGAGCATTGCAAGAGTTTCTCCATGAAAAAACTCTGCTCTTGTTTGTCCCTTTTCTCAAGGAAATTGTTTTCTGCCGAGGCAAAGAGGAAACTGTGTAGAGCAGAATGTGGCTGATGAGGGCAAATATGATACTGAGTCCTCATGGACTGCCTGCCTTGTGTATGACAAGCTACTTGAGATTATGTCCCATGCCACAGACAGACTAGATCTGCCATGGAAGCGCAAGAGCAAGATGGTGTCAAGAGATGTGTGCGGCTCTCTTTGAGCTCCCTTGTTGAAACTATTTTAGAGTAGGGTCTTGCTAGGCCTCCTCTCGCTCTAGAAAGTCGTCCTGCTGGGGCCTCCACTCTGCAGAGTCTCAGTCTAAATGGTGGGCATTATGACAGTGTATGGTAGGCTTCCTCTCAATACGACAGTCGTACTGCTGAGGCCTCCGCTTCCAGGGCCCTGCTTGGATAATGGTCTTGAGATGTATGGCTCTCTCTGAGCTTCCTTGAAGACTCATCAGTAGCGTAGAATCCTTCCGCTCTTCAGCTCCGTCTAGACAGGTGACGCCAAGGCATCTGGTTCTTATGAACTTCCCTGGCGAAGCTACTTTTTAGAGTAGAGCATGGTCTAGTGTCCTCTCTTTCTAGAGAGTCTTTCTGTTGAGTCTGCCACTCTCCAGAGCTCTCTGTGCTCCGTATACACAGTGGTACCGTTGTGTTGGCTCACTGTGAGCCACCCTAATTTGTGACCATATTCCCTTTAAGGTACTGATGATATACTGTACAATATCTTGAGCTGCTCTTGGCACAGACAGATGACTCCTTTTCCAAGTAGAGTCTAAGATGCTAAGCTTGCATCCCAGAGTTATTTGTTCCCCATAGCATCTTGTTCAGATGCAGTGCGTGTTCCAATTTGAAAGGGAATGTCTAGGTAACAAATGTAAACCTGGTTCCCTGTGAAGGGAAATGAGACACTGTTTCTCATTGCCATGCTTCTAGTATGCCTGCTGTATGTCTCCTTCAGACAAAGAAGTGGGTGATGTCTACAAAAGATGCCCTGTTATACTCTGGTTGCAGCGGTAGTGGCATCATAGGCTGTCACCAGCCAATGTCCTGTTTTGACATGTGCTTCAGACACCGGTCATGCTGAGGTTTTCCCCAAAACGTCTCGTTCAGAAGCAGTGTCTTGTTACCCTTTTCAGGGAACCATTGTTACATTTGTATCCTGGACATTTTCCACCATTGGAAAAAAATGGTTCTCTTTGCTTAACCGCTCCATTCCGTGCCGATACCAGACCAGCCAGTACGGATATTGTTTTATTTTTCATTGTGGGGGTGATAACAGAGCTCTTTGGAATATAGGCCTAATAGTAAAAATGCGTCAGTTGTTGCCTTGGTAAAGAAGAGTTCATAGACAATATGAGATGTAAATAGCGACTGTGTTATGAAGGATGATCAGATATTTATCGTAATTTTATTATTAATTGTTTACAAAGATGAAATAGCACTTGCATCTACAGAGAAACTGGTAGTCAGGCAACAGAAAAGTGACCAATCCTGATATAGTTATGTAATATATATATATATATATATATATATATATATATATATATATTAAATAAACAACAAATGTATAGCAAAGTTGTTGTTAGTTGATGTTTAGCATGCAAGGAGATCCAGGTTAAAATCTTGACCTGACAGATTATTTGTTCAAAATAGACCAAGCAACATTGCATTTAAACTTGACAGCCATTGATTAACATGTATGTATCGTATATGTAAAGAAAACAGCTTTATCATTTTAGTAATAATTTTATGTTCAACAGGAAAAAGTGAAGTTTAAAGCTATGGTCTGCAGAAGATTCGACTTGATTTGAATTACATGAGTACATGAGTAATATCTTCCACTTTTAGACAAACACTTTTTAACTACCATAGTTACAAATGAATTAATTATTAATTATTAATTAATCAATTATTCAGGATTTACTAAAATCCCATGTGCACCATTGACACTCCTGCCTGACAAAGCATTTTGTATAATACACTCATACATACACAGACTCAAATATTTCCCTGATTTTTTAATCAAAGATAGCAGTGATACACAACAGTGTGACCTCATTGAGTTTGTTCTTGCAAAACAATGGCAGGCAAGCCCGTCAGACCTGCTCAAAACGTCACACGCTTACAAATATACAATAGATTCGAGGTCAAGCGCAAGAGCTGTGATGGGAATTACCAGCTTACAGGAATAACCTGAAGTCTGCAGAAGTTTGAAGTGGTTCACATGGTATGATGGTGTTTTGTTGACAGTGCTCTCCTTTGCCTTTTTCATATTAACGTTCACAATTTATTTGATTATTTAACCAAAACAGACTTTATTAATGTTGTTACCAGGGAGGTCTGAAAGGAAAAGTAGTAATAATAAAAATATTTTCCATGGAGAGATTAGATATTTCTTCTTTGTTAAAAATAACTATGGATATTTAGCTGCGTATCAGGCCTTTTATATTGCAGAAGTGAATCGCATCAAGCCATGACATTCTTTGATACCATAGGCTATTGTAGTTATTGCCGTGGAGACCCTGGCCCCTGTTTCTCTGTGCTGTCTCTGTGCAATCCTGTTTGCCTTATCTGTGTAGAGTTCTGCTCTCCTCATTACAGAGAGCAAGAGACTGAGACAGAGGGAGCGCATCTATTCTCAACACTCGTGTCATAAGCTTATTGAGCTTTATACTCAACATTTTACTTCTGATCAGAAATTTAAGCTTGTTTTCATCTACCACAGCACATTTGCACAGTTTCAAAATCAGCAGGGGGCGCACAGGATGAACAGTTTACAAAGACTCACATGCGGCTTAAACCGCATGCAAAAATTACAGAGATATAGCAGAAATTAAGAAAACAACTCATAAGGCTGCAATTGTGTGTGCATGTCTCGCTAATAGGGCCGTCTTAATGCAGAAACGTGGTCAGCCAAACAACCCTGGTGGCAAACTCAAGACCCCACTTGCCCTCTGTGATAGTCTTAATTTAGCTTCCGAGTTTGATATAGCACTGCAAATATTTGCCTGTGCACACATGAAATCTGTTTGCTTGGGATGTTTCAACAAACAAACCGCAATGGTACATTAAATGAAGTAAATGTTCAACACTGTATGCGATTATGCACAACATATATCTGACCCTCGTCAGTGAAAGAGCGTCTTTGTGTTCTCGGATCTTGTTTGGACAGATGGTTATTCTTCCAGTCTTGATGTTATGATAATTTTTCTTGCATTAGATGCCTTAAATGAATTATTTACATGGCGTCGTGCTAAAACAGTTGTCAGAAATGTTTTGACGACTTTGAGCTGCTGGCGTGGCGTCTGCTGTGCAAAAAAAAGCCCCACATTTTTGTATGCTTTTCAAGCTTTCACCTGGGTAGAAAATTAGTTTCCTACTATTGTCAAAGACTTCCTTCCTGCTTATATTCATCTTTACCTATCTATATTCATTTATTTCCTGCTCAAGGGTCTGCTATCTGAGTGTGCGTGAAGTTCCTGTCCTCACTGGAGGACAAAGAAGAACAAGAGCAAGGAGGTGCAATTCGTCTAGACCTTGGCAACCTTAGAAGTTTCAAGGTTCTGCTGATATTTGAATTGCTTTTATGAGTATTTTGTGCTGTATTAGTATGGGACCTTTTCACTTCAGAATTGCAATCAAATAATGTCCTTTTTAATTTTAAAAAAGGGTAATATGTTGATTTTTATGTAGGAATGCGTGTGAAGTCGGGAGGAATATAACAAGCATTCTGTCAGGCTTTTAGATCTGCAGAATCCAGAAATGCCATTTACAAACATTTTAACCATTGTGCTCAGTTAAGCCACAAGCTGACACGTTTCATCTGAATATATTACAGGGATCTTTAGAGATGCAAGAGGGGCATGAAATGTGAACTGACACAACAGTTCATAATCAAACAGCTGTTTTTGGTAAGATGTTGGATGTACCAATGGGACTTTTTCCATTTAACTTCATAGGAGAAAATGTATGTATATACAATATGAAACACAATAAATGTAATATAATATAATATGATATAAAGATTTACCAGGAGTATAAATCTTGTTTCACCTTTAAGCAATGATACATGCATACCTTCGCAGTACCGCAACCAATAGCATTTTCAAATCATGTGAAAACATTATCATCTTCAAAATCATGTGACAGTCATCTTCTCTTCACAGTATTCCTCCTATGGTTTGCATTGCATAGTTCAGAAACCTTTCTTTGTTGCGACAAATACAAAGAAATGCGGGTTGCCAAGAAATATGCCCTAATGCCCTTAAAAGCTAAAACCTTTTGAGGAAATTTGGTATTAAACATGGTTTGTCAAATCTGGCTTTTTGGAATAAAACTTTTTTTTTTTTTTTTTTTTTTAAGTGTTTACTTTACCTCAGAATCACATAGCATTAAGTCTTGGGTGTTTGATTGCTTAATTAGATTTTACACATGAATAATTTAATGTTATATGCAAGACAGAGCGAGGAGTGTTGTGTGTTTTAAACCACATGCCATTCATTATATTAAAAGCATGCTCATATTATAGTCATATGACATTGACCTCTTTTGTGGTTCCATGAACAATGTCAGCCTCAAGGACACCCTTCCAGCTTTGCAATCTCAGAAAATACAAGAGGGCTTCTCAAAACACCCAAAAAATACAAGCAGGCCAGAAACAAAAGTGGCACCAGATACCAACCAATTAGTCAGACATATTGAGTTCACAATATGACATTTCGAGTTGTGATAAGATGAGAAAACACAATGCTTTCATGCTGAGGTTGGAGGAAGACGTGTCTCTGTCTTCATCCAGCTTGAAAAATGAATTTAAGAGGCTGCAGTGATTGGATCGAATCACGGCTGATTAACTTTTCAGGCCTAATTTACTCTCCCATTCATTTGCGCAGGGTTACGAATACTGGCAGATCTTCAGAACGCCGCTGGTTGTTCGTGAGTCGGGCAAAACCCAGAGGGAGAATGTCCTTACCTCAAGTCTGTTATTCTTTCAAACCTGGTGTGAAGAGAATATACTAACCGAAGTGAGCCTCCCTGTCCTGAGGGAGCAGTATAAGGCTCCCAAACACCCAAAGAGGGCGAGACCAGACCGAAGACTTTGCTGCAGTTTCCAGGCAACACGTAGAATTAGTCTGTGGAGAAAAGGTGGAGGAGGTGCACCACGGGCCGAGGAGGCTCACATGCACACAGAGCCCGGAGGCTTTGGCGTGATTAATGGCACAGGTATGCGCTACAGCAGGCATCCTCCGAGAACCTACAGATCAGTCTTCCTGTAATACAAATCCGACATTCGCTCCCCTCCCCTTTCTCCACCCCACCCCACCTGCTCCTGCAGCACCATCATCAGAAACTCAGCTCCTCACTGCCAAGTGCATCACCGGCATCACACTCATAAATCATTCCCAAACAAAACACGCTTAATCTGTGACACGCAGGCCTGACACACAAATTTATTACCTGTGTGAGATGCACAACAACATGTCTCTAGCACCTTCTGTCTGTCTGGGAGAAGAAAAAAAGTGATACGGATGGGAATGGAGAGAGAGGGCAATTGCTAGTTAAAAACTTCACACTTGGTGTTGAGATACTTGCTCCTGTTCGTTGAGTATGAAAGACAAAGAATTTACAAGGCTGGTTAATTTCAAGGGCTTATTACAGCACAGAGAGCGCTTTCTTCTGCCGCCTCGCTCTTGCCAAAGGATTTTACTCAAGCACATTTGTAAGACATGAATACATAAGTCCTTTTCATGGATTAGGTTGGCAATGAGATGAATGGTCTGTGGTATGAGTCAAATTGCCTGATTGCCTGAAACTGGCTTGTTTAAATGTAGGAGGTTAATGAAACAAAAGCTTACCTCTCTAATCCCACAACAAGGAAAAAAACAAATGTAAACTTGCTTTATGAGCTTATCATAATTCATATTCTGCAGCATTATGCACGTTAAGCAGCAAGGGGTAGAAAAAATGGGCAAGAAAGCATTGGTCTAGATTAAAAAAAATAAAACATTTAAGAAACTATGTCATGTAAAAAGGATCATTCACAAGAATGATCATTTTTGCATCATCACAATACCACAGTCTGTTTTTTGTAATTCCAAAATGTTATATCTGTTGATGTATTGTCTTTGGAAAAGTGTCACTGGACCTCTATGCTTTTCAGTGTGATTATTTGATGTATTACTTCTGGGTTTAACATTTGGAGAGCAGACAAGCGATTCCACAGATCTTTCCATCTGCAGACAAAGCCACAGTGATTACAGTCAGGTTATAAGAGCAAGTGAAAATCACATGGGAGCTTCCCTTGGGGATCTGGCCCTCTGCATTTTACACGACTTTCAGACGTGAATCAGCATAAGCATGTCGGGATGCTTCAGGAGAAACTTTGGTTTTGTTTGTGCTTAGAGTTTATTAGTTTGGGAGAATGAGGAGCATTGTAACACATAACTGTGTGCTATGTGCAGGGCTGGGTAGGTTACTTTTAAAATGTATTTCACTACAGATTACAAAATACATGCTTTTAAAAGTAATTTGTAACGTATTTCTTTACATTACTCAAGTTTAGTAACTTAATCTAAATACTTAAGAATACTGTGGAATACTAATAAGTGTGGAACAAACACAAAACAGGTAATTGCAAGTTTTTATCTCACAATTCTGACTTTTTCCCCTCAGAATTGTGTGATATAAAATTGCAATTGCGAGTTATAAAGTCAGAATTATGAGATATAAACTCGCAATGTTGAGAAAAGTCAAAAATATGAGATATAAACTCACAATATTGAGAAAAGTCCAAATTATGAGATATAAACTCACATACTAAATTCACAATTGCAAGAAAAAAAATTAGAATTACAAGTTTATATCTCCCAATTATGACTTTATAACTTGCAATTGTGAGTTTAAATCTTGCAATTCTGAGAAAAAGAAGTCAGAATTGTGAAATGCAAACTCACAATTGTGAGAGGAAAAAACAAATTGTGAGAAAAAGTTGCAGTGACCTTTTTTACAATTATAAAATGACTCACAAACAACTATCACAAAACATGAAAACAGTCGAAAACATGAAATCACTAGTTGCTGTTTAAATGACATTAAAATTCAAAGTAATCACTTTGGTAATCTAAAATACTTTTCAGATGTAACTGTAATCTGATTACCACCTATTTAAAATGTAACTGTAATGAATTACAGTTACTCAAATTTTGTATTTTAAATACGTAACTAAGTTATTTGTATTTCGTTACTCCCCAGCCCTGGCTATGTGTCTCAAACATTTTTCACTTAAAACAGAGTAAGTATTGCTCAACAGTAAAATGCAAACTATTAACCAAACCTGCAATTTTAAAATGTTAAATAATACATATTTTATATATGTAATCTCACTTTATTAACCAATGTCTGTGCTGTGACCTTTGATGATCCAATTCAACTAATTAGCAAAAATGACTTTAGTTAATCCCCTATATGCCCTATATGCTCTACTTTTTAAAATTTTGAGATTTTTTTTAAAAGAAATAAATACTTTGATTCAGCAATAAATTGATCAAAAGTTGCAGTTAAGACTTCTATGTTTTTACCAAAATATCAATTTCTAATGTTCTTTTCATCAAAAGAAACATTAAGCAGCATTTTCAACTGTGATAGTAATAAGAAAATCAGCATATTATGATTTCTGAAGGATCGTGTGACACTGAAGACTGGAGAAATGATGCTGAAAATTCAGCTTTGCCATCATAGAAATAATTACATTTTAAAATATATTAAAATAGAAAGCAGTTATTTCAATTTGTAATATTATTAATTTACAATATTACGATTCTGCTGTATATTTGACCGAATAAATGCAGCCATGTGTGTATAGAGCTCCACGTTTCTGATTGAAACGATTCTGGTTTCAAATAGAGATCACGATTCTCCCACGATTCTGAATATACAATCAAACAAAATAACATGTTATTTACTAGAAGTTCTGACAAAATATTATAAAATTGCTGGACTCTAATTTCTGGAAAATGTTTAAATGAATTATTTACAAAGTTGTTTTGAATGAATTCAATGACTCATTAATAAATACTTGTTTCATTATGAATCACTGACAAATACATAATGATGTGGAATAATGATGTAATGATTCAACCGTTTTTCAAGTGAGTTTCGAAAAGTTGTTTGCGCTATTTTGATCGCTATCGTAAACATAAGTTTAAAGTTAGGATATAAACACTGATATCTCAGTACTTCTGTGATAATTTGAATGATTTGTAACACAGAAATCACTAATGTGTGTTTCAAAACTGCTGGCTCTGGCAGCACGAACACATATTTGAATGTTCCGGTATGATTTTGTCGAAGGTTTAAAAGACACGGGCGAATCGTTGTCATTCACGTGGGTGCTTGAATCGAGATCGTGATATTTTTACGATTAATCGTGCAGCTCTAGTATATACTGCTATTGGTAACCTCAGCAGGGTCTTGATCATTTATGATTGTGATTTCACCTTGTAAATAATTTCTTATTGGTTAAACACACTCTACGGCAGTATCTATTCTTAGTGCAGTAACACTTCTGCCGCGAGCTTGAGCAGTAAGGGATGTACAGTACTTGTGTCAGGTGTTCAATGAACATCTCCTCTATAAACACTTTGGTCTTGTGTTAATGATTTTAGGACAAGGTCTTTGTGAAGTGATAAAAGCTTCTGTGTTTTAGTTCTGTGTTTGGCCTTATTGATCAAATGCTTTTTATGGTGTCTACCTTCCCGTTCTAACATAAGGTACTGTAAAGTGCACAAGGATATTGATTGCTCCTATTTCCCTTTCTTTTTTTCTTTTTAATGCTAGGTGTTCAATAATTTGGTTGATAACAGACTGGATTAGATAGAGAGCACTTGAATACAAGCAGAGGCCATCTGATTATCAAGAAGGTTATGTCAAGGCAAACATGAATGATTTATTATGTGTTGTATATTGGAGATTAGATAGGATCTGAAAATAACAAACAAGCCATTTTGACCACTTGAAAGCATGGTGTTTATGTAGAAATGTAATTATAAGTTGGTTCTCTTTCAGTTTTATTGCATGTAACTACATTACGTCAACAGTTTAGCATTATTAAACTTATTTCTGCTATTTGCTTCAGAGCTTTAGCGGGGATAAAATGTCTGGAACCTAACTAGTTTAACAAGAGATAAGTACTGTTGATGTGACTTAGTTTCAATCTTGTTTATCAAGTAGATCTCTATAGTCACGTTACCCTGACAGCCACGTGTCAAAGTGAATTAATTTGAGGCCATTTTGCGAGATTAATTAAATGATTCTTGATATTAAGGACTGAATGAAAAATGGGAGGAACGGTTTCATTTCTGACCTTGCTCAATTTTTAATGAACTCGCTACGGCTCGTACAAAATGGCTCTGTCTTATAAATGGTGCTGTACAGTAACTTCAACAAATGGTGGGCAAATTAAAGAGCTTTTATTGTCTCTGGAAGCAGCTGTCTGTAAGTCGTTGAAACCGAGACAATGGGGGACTACTAAATTTATCAGGTGTGGGGGGAAAACATGGAAAATAAAAAGTTGTGAAAGTGTCAGCTGTATAATTACAAGCTCAGATATTAGTTACATTAGAGTGAACAAAAGGAGAAAAAGTAGTTCTGACGAAAAAGTAAAACTTCTGAGGTTTTGATTAGATATGGTACATAGAAGCATGAGCATGTGACAGTTGTGTGCGGTGCTGCGCTACTCAGTACTGGCAGGGCATGCTCAGTGTTAATTACGTGCGGTAATGAGAGAACAGAGCCAGACTGTGAGACACAGGGTATTTTTAGAGCCTCTGCAAAGTTATCCAATGCACAGACTCAATCTGTACCATACTTTTGCGCTATTCCAGTTTCCCTCTCTATTTTGTCTACCTTTAAGCTCTGTCTGCAGTAATTTCACCATGTATGGAAGCTCAAATTTGGATAACAAAGCTTACAGTACATTGTAAAAATTTGTTATCCCAGCTTTTTTTCTTTTGTCAAATCAAGTTAGATGATTAATGTGGTTCAGATAACATAATATTTTCAGTTTCCATTATTTAAACCAATCTCCTTCGTTGTATTAACTCAAATTTTTAATTTCAACGAACTCAAAATTTTAAGGTAGCCAGGTAACTTGTTTTTTTTTAAGTTAAACCAACAATAATTTTTGTTTTTACATAATAAAATCCTAGCAGCTGTGGTTGCCAGAATAATTCTGTAAAAAATGCAGTAAAATGTAAACATATTTACAGAAAAAACTTTACAAGACTGTAATTTACAAACAAAAACATTGCAATTTAAACTAGTACATTCAACAACGCACACTACTACTAAAATCTATTTTGTACCTTTAGCATATACTGACAATCACCATAATATTGCAGGTGGAAAAAGGGGAAGCCACATCATCATGAAGAAGTTCATCACAAGTAGCTTTTCTACATGCTGAATTCTACTTGTATACAGAAGGTGCACAGAGTCATTCACACAAACACAAAACACCATCATGGCAACACACGACACTAAAATAATGCAATAAACACTGATTAAACAACAGAAGATGTAACATTAGCCCATATGTGCATAACTGATAACAAAAATACAATTAAGAAACATAATTTTTTAAGCAAAATACTTTTGTGAAATGTGAAGTGTCACACAGAAAATTTTGGGAATGTCAGTTGATTTGGCTTTTTTACTTCTAAAAACTGTACTTAACTGTTTTTTACTGTAAAAAAAATTACATTAAATGTCTGGTTAGATCTTTTAAAGTTTTTCTCTGTATATAGTATGGGAACTTGCTGTTAACAGGTTTTTTTCTGTATAGTGTTTATAATATTTTACAGTTAAATTACACTAATTTTTACAGTGACAAATTTTATACCAGAATCTACTTTTGAGGAACCATTTTTATGCACAAGTTGGAAATTGGACAATGATGGAGATATTTGAAGGGGTCTGGCTAGCTCTAGCGAGTTCTAGTTGTAATGATGTGTTAATCAAGAATCTGCCATCAAAACAATGACCTTCAGTGTGTTTATGAATCCAATGAGCCTGTTGTTCAAAAAGACTCTAAGAAAGTTCAGACAGCTCTAACTCGACTATGGTGCTCTAATAGTCTGTTATCAGAGCAATATTATACAATTCTTTATTTAATTGGTGGCATAGTATCGCAGCAGTCTCAAGCTATTTGTGGTCTGGTACAATGCTGAAAATGTCAGCTGTCTTCTATTTGAGTGTTTTATAAACCCTAGTGCAATTCTCTGGGTCTTTATGACCTATCAATACAAAACTTTAACTTCAGCTGGCAGGCACGTATATATGAAGCACTTGAGCTGGCTTCTTTGGTCAGTATTTCGTTGAACCCATGGCAATATATAATTTGGAATTTTGCTATTTGGTATTTAGATGACTTCTGTTGGCAATTAAAATGATGCTTGGAAATATTGGTGGCGGTACTGGCAAGGCTTTATTATGAGAAAGCGAACCGACAGGGAATTCTGCGTCTTTCCTTCCTTCTTTCTTGTGAACAGTCAGGCATTGTTGTTCTCCCATCACTTTTATTAAGAATAATAACAGCACAAAACACATCTAACACCCTCAGTATTGGTGAGTGACAGCTGCGGCTGGTCCACCACTCCCCTGAGCCAAGCCCTGTCACATACACGCATGCCCAGCATGTCAGCGTCCATCTGGGATCCTACCCTTCAAACTTCTGTCGCCCAGCTCCCTTCCGGCAGAAAGACCCAGGGACAAGAGTGTGAAGTCAGGCCTCACAGGGGCAAGAAGAAAGCCGTCCAAAGCCAGCTGGTCTGGCTTTGAGGAAAGCAAGAGAGATAGAAAGACAGAGAGAACGTGAGAGAGGAAGACAGACTGAAAGAGAGACAGTGAAAAAGACAATTCAAGTAATAAAAGGGAAATTAAGAAAGTAAGAGCGGCACACCCGAGAAAGATACCTGAGGAAGGCCTTGGCAGCAGGTTCTGTGAAGGTAATCGATCATCTCAAGACACAGGTGAGATACACAGAGAGGGAGGGGCAACGGGCCAGATGTATTGTGTACAAAATATTAACACATGACCTGACTGACTGCTTGTGATTGGTAAGTAACAGAGTAATGCAAGTAGAGAAATCAGGCTTAACAACATAGAATTGTATGATAGATATACTATATATATATATATATATATATATATATATATATATATACTGTATAAAAAAACTATTTAGAAAAGTATATATATATATAATATGTAGATGTGTGTGTGTGTGTGTGTGTATATATATATATATATATGTGTGTGTGTACAATTGGAAAATTATATATATATATATAAACATCTTTATGTCTATTTATGCATCTTTATGTCTATTTTATTATTTGTCTTTATGTCTTCTTCATAATCATTACACTCAAAGTAAGCAAAAAAAATCTTTTTTTGCAGGATTGCACCAATTTTTATTTCATTCAGTTTGGGGATTTTTTTAATGGTTTACAGCTCATTTTGGTTCAATTTCCAAGTATATGTAGTGATATTTTGCTGTCTACTGCTTTGCCTGAAACATGGTGATTTTTTTTATCACTGATTTTTTTCTTTTAATCGCTTTAAACTTAAAAAAATATTTTGCATTTCATAATCTTTTCACTACTTACCGGTTATTGTACAAGATGTTCAGTTACAGCTGATTAAGCAATAAATTGGGTGTAAGAAGAACAAAATGTGTTTCTTTCTAGCTAATCTCTAGATCACAGGTGGCTGGTGTTCATTGTGGTTTGAAGGGTTCTGGTGCCAATGGGTGTTTGCACAGGGGATCCGGAGTATGTGCCTAGCCCTGATGGGACTATTTTTATGCACAGCTCCAGCTTTACAAGGCTTCAAATAGAATGTGAAAAAATGTGAAGTCACAGCGGCCACATAATCAGGGACTTCATCAATATCCATCGACATTTTCAAAAGATTACTTATACTGCAGTGTGAGTTTGCTGTGGATTCTGTTGCTGTATCGCTTATTTCAGATGCCACCGGCACAGGAAAGAGTACTCGTCTTAAGAAACTGATATAATGAAGTACTTTTACATAGACATCTGTACAGTTTGTCTGACTTGAGACTGATGACCTTGTCATGCTGGTTGTGCTCTTTTTGGAAACACCTGTTTACTCAAAGTCGCAGCGAAAAAGTAAATGGATTCATATTATAAAATGTATAGTGACTAAGCTGCCAGTTTTGATTGTTATCTGAATCCATGATAATTGCTTATTATTAACACCCAGGTGCAATTTGAAGTTTAAAGTCAAATTAGTTCACTAATAATATAGGGCTAATGCAACCACACTGATCCTAAAGTAAAACAAACTGATTTTTATTATAAATGTATCATTTATGAAGGCCTCAAACTGATTCTGGTATATTTTATTTATTGGTCTTTTTCCCACATTGTTTTGACATGTTGTAATTCCTTTGATATCCTGAGTGTCCCATTTTACATGTGGTAAATCAAACTCCCTTTAAGTCCCAGCAAAAACAACTCATGTTCAGTACCACACCTCTTCCACAGATCCTACAACTACACGTGACTCTGACACATGCAACGTAAAACGCAGCCAGCCTCTTTTACCTGATTGGTCAGTGACAAGCCGCTGAGGGATCGCATTGGACGAGAAACATGTCACTTCAAAGGCACTGACCCTATTGTTACTGTTGTTTTATAGAACTTACGTCAATCGTATCTAAGGTAGTGCCAGTAACGACCATAATAAATATTAAACTGCTGTGTACGTTACGGGCTTCCAGCAAGCATCTAGCAGTCGCTGCAGTGGATAATTTTACCCAATAGTGACGTCCTTTTTACGTATTAACTTTTTTTTGTGCGACAGAGCTTTAATGATCACTTCCTCCACTCGATGACATGAACATATAGCCTACTATTCGGGTTGTTTCCTTGCTTTCTGAAACTGTTAAACACGGTGATGTCATGGTGTGGCGTTTCCTTTCACTATCTCCTTAACCGGCGCGCTCACTTGTTTATCGCTTTTACTTTTGACAAAAACCCAATGTAGGACTTCTTTGGTGTTGTTTTCATCTTGCTTTTCGCAGTTCTTGAGTTTTTCATATTTGTTTTTAAACTAGAGATGAGACACGAGTAGAGTAGGAGGTGGAGGATGAGGAGGCGGCGTTTTATGGCAAGCCCAACTAACAATTATTCCTTAAGACGTAACTAGAATCTATTTTAATTTTATTTGGATACTTAATTACTACGAAAGAGTCAAATATTGACTAGTATCACTAGTAATTTGCTACTAGACACTATCCTAAATTTTTTCCATTGAATTTAGGTAAGGTAACGGTGAGGTGTCGACTGTTCACTTCTGACCAGTAACCCATGTATTCAAATTATTGGTGGTAGCTTTTCCAGTTTTACTTCTTTGGGAACTACTACTTATATTTTAGATATTACAATAGTTAAGTATTCTATTAGGTATAGTATTCCAGTTTTCCAGACATTAGTAGTCTACTATTTATTAGACACTGTGCATTTCTGATAACGGCTTGTAAGAGTTCTAACATATTTAACACTTTAATCAAGCAATGAATTAGTTTGTAATATGGCGATTGAACCTAGTTAGTTTTAAGGAATAGGCAATGTTAATACGGCTTGCCATAGGAGGTTGACTCCGTCTTGTGTTCGTCATATTGAGGGAGGAGCTTGTGTTGTGACAAGAGCGACTGCTGCTTCTTCTGAGTTTGTCAGCCCAGCTCCCGAAAATAGAAGCCGTGTGTCAATGTGACTGAAAATACATTTATGTCACAGTGTATCCACGGGAGTCACTGATACACAGTATCTATATACAGCGAGGGGGACCGTGAAGAAAAAAAGGTGAGTCGCAAAAATAGCAACAATGTTACACAGCAGCGGAGTGAGAGAGAGTGAGAGAGAGAGAGAGAGCGCGCGCGCGGAGGGAGTCGTGGAGTGAGAATGGATGAGCGCAAATTAAACGCGTTACAAATCGTTTGTGAAGCTAAACATGTTTGTCATGTGTGTGCCTAGTGGTCGGCAACACGTCTGGAAGTGTTTGGAGTTAAGTCGCGAGCACCTGACTGAAGGACAACAGTGTTTTTCGTGCTCGTAATTCTCTGTGAAGAAGAGCTCGTGCGTGGTTTTGGGTTCAGTCCACTTTGACACTTGGCATAGTTGCGCTGTAGTCTCGCATCATTTTCCGGGCGGTGTTGAATATTTCTTGAGGGACGATTTAAAAATGAAGGAGTCATGAAAAAGCCAGCTGATAGTAATATGTGTCCAGTTTGTGTGAATATTGTACTTTGAAACCGTTAAGCTTTCACTTCTGAATATGACTGGTTGAAGAGGGTCACCTGCAGAGGTTCAGAACTTCAGGGCAAGTTCAACTTCAGAACCAGTGCGACATGATGTTTCTGGACTTTGTTTTGTGTCCTAATGTGTCTGGAACGGTGGTTAAAGTTGGACGTCAGATAACCTAGCTTTTTATTCCATTCTAGCTGGCTTTTTGAAAGGAACAGTGGTTAAAAGATCATTTATCGTACTTTAGACAACATCATTTGTGATTAGTGAATGTTTTATATTTTTAGACCCATTCTAACACGCACAATCAACAGGGTTAACATGTAGGACATTACCTCCCTCAAAGCACTTTATAAATATTAAAGAAAGTTATTGATCGTTTGTCATGACCAACTTTGAGAATGAATATTTGGAAGTCGTTGCAAATACCTATTCTATCTGAAATCTAGATGGTGCTGGTCTCTTGCAGAGCTGTGGGTTGTTGGAACTAGGAACTCACATCTGTGAAGCGTCTCTCATAACGTATGTTAGTGAATAAATTGATGCCATCAATTATTTTATAATAGCATATTAATTTCACTTGTGATTTAATGTGATTCACGAGGTCACAAGGTCTTGTTACAAATTAGTGAGAGGTCTAGCTATTGTGTGGTACATGATTGTGACTCACACTGCTGGAAAGTTATTCAATTAAATAGAATTTCAATTTAATTTTTTATTTTGAGTTTGTATTGCTACTAATATACAATGAGGTCATTTCCTAAAATATGGCTCGGTAGAAAAATTAAAAAAAATCTAGGCCAATGCAATAAAACTGTTTAATTTGAAGAAATAATTTGGTGTTTGTCTCAACACCTTCATAAATGCTTGTTTAAAAATACTAGCTTTAGCATTTACGTGCGGAATAAGATAAACTATAGCAGAAAAAACACGATCAGATAAAGCGGGTGCTTTAAATGCATTACCTTTATGTGCAACAAGCATTTCATTTGTAAATCCCTCTTTTTGTGCTGTGTGTCTTTTCTGCAAGAGCTGCTGACTTAGGTTTACATGCACAGTGAGGGAACAGCCTAATCATCCACAGGCAGAGAGTGTAGTACTTGTGCTTGTAAGATTACACATGCCTCTGTTAATGGCCCTGTTGCCCGCCATTTAGTTATCAGTAAAGTGACTTGCCTTAAACGCAACATTACAAGATGATATGTCATTTTGACCTCCACAAATGTTTTAGGTGTATCAATTATATATATTTCACATTGATAAAGTGAACTAATACAAAAGTATACCATGTTCTCTTGACCTGTTGTCTGAATGTCAACGGCTAAATGAGGCCGTGTTGCTCATTGCTTGTGTCTGACAAGCATTGTAATTACAAGCCATACGAGGCAGGCAATCAGGTTATGGTACATCATCATGAAAATGACCTCAGGAAGAATGTTTGTCTTGTTCCTCTGATTGTTTGGCTTTTAAGAGGCTTACAGCCAGTGGTCAGGGCCCGACACACTATAGATTCATTGATTATAGCTCAATATTTCAAGTTGCTCAGAGAGATGGTATATATTAGGCTAATATAAAATAAAGTGTTTGTTCTAAATTGAACAAAGGCACAAAAAAACAAACAAAACATGGGTCTTTCGTATGAGTGCATGTGGGCTGGATTACATTCATTTTTGTGTCCAGGCATTGCATAAGTAAATAATAAAATAAAATCAAGCTTTGGAATCGCTTTAACTACTATATACTAACATTTAACTTAATCATTTGATATGTATGTATTGTGTACATTTCTTTTGTGTATTTGTTTATATTATACACGCATTATATTATACTGCATGCACGTATGTAATTAATTTCTGTAATTACAGCATTTTGCTACACAGCATGAACACTAAGTAAATATATATGCATATAATGTATATCTTTATATAATATTATAAGAGTGTAGGAAGTGTGTAATTGTGAAGGACAGAGATTTTTTCAGAATTGGTTCTATATTATCGTTTGATTAGTCCATTAATAGTACGTATAACATGCATTGAAAATGTTTTGTTGCAAACCATGCTAGAGATTAAATAAATGTGTTTTCCTGCCCTCGTTTTTATCTGAGGTACTTTGTAAAGATTTAATATCCCAGTCAAGTGTATAATATACCATCACACTTTTTCCATCTGGCCTTCTGTGCGACTTCATTATAGTTTAATAAGCCCAAACTAAACATGGGTGCAAAGTCAGCACTGAAAACATCACACTGAAATTCAATAGCTTTCTGTTTACACACTTGACAATGAATTAGTCAGCGAAGGAATTCTTTTAATATACTGAATGCTGTTCACCCGACGTGCCCCTCTACAAATCCGATAAAGCACAACATCACACTTGAAATTGGTGTCCTGCTGTGCTCCGTTAATAAAGCATCTTTTGTTTTATGATGTTTTGTTTCTTTATAATACTGACTACACCAGTGGTATTTTTTGTATATGAAGCTTCCATTCCTGATATTTTATGGGGTTGTTTTCTTTTGTACATTAATTGCATTTAAATCACTCCTCATTTCGACCCCAGTCACTGCTAATATAGTTAAATAAAGTCATTCAGTGCCTAATGTGATTTTCAGGTTAAGCTCAGCAGCACTGGACCTTAATCTTAGAGCGCACTTGGGCTGTTGAAGTTTTCTTAAGGCCACTTCTTAATATTTGCCCCATAGGCTTGCTGTAGACTGTCGTTTACACTTCATCTGGTTTAACGCATCAGATTTATAGCGTATGCTATATGATGCACTTGTACCTCTCCTGTCAGTATGCATCGTCCCTTGGGCGTGAGTCCATGCCTGTGCCGTTCTTGTGAAATAAAGTCAGCCGTGGTGAAGTCGAGCTCCAGAGGTGGTGATTGGTGTTGCGCAGGGTGGGGGTTAGAGCATCTCCCACTGTGCTGTTCATAGCACTCCAATCTCACAGCCTGCTCTCAGCTTCTTCCAGGAGAGAGTGAATAGAGAGAGTCTGGAGTGTGTGGGCGAGTCTGATCTGCAATTAACGCTGGTTGTCAGAAAGAGAAGGCTGGCGTTTACACCATGCTTCTGAATCACTGAGCGAAACACTTTTCCTCTCTTCCCTTCCCCCTCGAACAGGGCATTTTACCCGAGGAGGAGAAAACACCAGGAAGCTCCAAGTAGAGAGAAGCATTGAAAGCAAAGGAAGAAAGAACGTAAATAAGACTTGAGCTGGATATTTTGGGTCCAGGACTGAGGATTGTGCTGCTTCGTTTGTTAGGGTAAGCCCAGCTCTTCTTCTATTCCTGTCAAACAATGCTGCATCTGTTTTAATTACACAGAGCCTCACTTTTTTCGTATTAAATCTAATGAAGTAAGCATGATACAGTGCCATATGGTCAGTTGACATGTCATGTTGAGTGCCTTCCATACTCTACATGCACAATATGATTTATATGGTGAAACTATGTTGAAAACAAGTTGTTGGTCTTGTTTCAAATAGGAGTTAGAGTGGCGTTGCAGAAGCTGTAGTGTTTAATTTGACGGTTAATTTCACGTTAGCTGATTTTAAAGTGAAACACCCTGTTCTTAAGTGTCTTATTTGAGTCAGCTGCAGCTGGCAAAGGATGCATTGTTCAGTCTCAAAGTTAGCCACAAATGTTATTTAACAAGTGAGGGCTGGACCTTTTCAAAACAAGGACACTGGTATGTAATTTTGTTAGTCTGTACATTTTAAAAAAAGAAATAAAAAGAAAAGAGATTTATTCATTTATTAATTGTTGCTGAAAATGGAATGGAGTCTGTTATTTAGAGACCAAAAATATGGAATTCTGTAAAATCTGTATGTTTTTTTTGCTACTAGATATTGTTAATTGAGGATCTTAAGCAAAAAGTTCAATGTTTGCTGTCATACTTTCTCAATATAAACCAAAACAAGTAACAACAAAACCACTCAATGACATATTTAATGACACACTTGTGCAATACTTACTGGAAACAGGCCGTTTTCAGGGGACGTCATTGCTTTTGACGCGTCATGCTCATTACTTGTTCGAACGCTCCTGTCGCAGGCCCATTCTTTTTCCCAGAGTGTGAAGACTCTTTAGCAGTTCTGTTCTAAATATTTTTCAGATCAGCCCTATGGAATGTGCCATACTTCTGCACCTTGTCCATTAAATCACGCTCGGTTTTCTTTTTGTGCAACGGCTCTCTTTCACGCTTGCTCAGAGCAGCGTGATTCATTGTTTATTGGAACCCTATCATTGAGCTGGAGATTCCAGCATTCTCCCGTGAGACCTGGAGGCAGGATGCAGAATCTTGAGCCCGGCAGATAATGTTTGAGCCATAGTTTGCTTGTGTGGGCAATGCAGACCTTTTTCCCTCCTCTGGGAACATCTCAGAGGATTTTTTTTTGTTCAATAAAAGGCGTATAAATGGGCTGCTTTTATCACCATAAAGGGCAGAGTTATGAATATGCATCTGCATGCATATATTCAGTTGATTTTACTCCGCGCTGACTTGCCTCTCTATTATCTGTGGTTTTTGGATCGGCTTTCCAACCCAGTGGAATGTACGATGTCCCAGCGGGGTCACCCCATAAGTAGCAGCTCCAAAACCAGAAACCTCTGGCTGCCTCCTGTCCCACCACCACTCCACATTGCCACACTTTTGATTCTAAATAAGTTACCAGAGGATATGGGGAACATGTTAGTTAAACAGAAAAGCCATCATTTAAGACGTGTATCAAAATATTAGCTCCTCATTTAACTCGCATGCACACACAACTGCGTCTGTTGCAAGCTGTAAATAGGTTTCCATTTCGCTTGCCAAATAAAACCATCTATCAGGTTCTTAGGCTCCTCAGTTTTAGCTTTATTAGGCAGCTTCTTAATATGTAGTGATGATGATTTCCAAACCATTGGCCTAGGGATTAGCATCCAAGTTGGCACAGACCTCCTCACCACATGAAAATACAGCTCACTTTATGACATGTGGATAAGATTTCAGAGTTAGTATTGGTTAAATCGTATTTAAAGTGTATTGCCAGTGTTGCAGAATGGCCGGGGCAAAAAAGCATGCACAAAATTATAATTAAATAAGAGCATGTGAGAGGGACTTACAACTGAGAATTATCTGGCTAGACACGCGTCAGCTGAATGTATTCCTGTTTCTCTATTTGTCATTCCCAAGAAAAGCCTTCGGGTCTGTCTGGGTCATCAAGAACAGAATTTAGGCAAGAATGCTGGGATAAGTAGTCAGTGTTACCCAACCAAAATGTTTGTAAACACAAACTTTGTTCTTCCATCTTTGTATAAATGTGCAAGAACTTTATTGAATTAGTCAATAATCTCCATTTAACTTCCGACATTCATTAAAGGGTATTAAACATTAAGGACCATCTGAAGTTTAATGGAGACTCTGTAGTCTAAGAGAGCCATAACCACACTGTATCAAATTTCTATTTGAACAATGTAATGGTAAACAATATAAGCATTTAAAGGATTAATTCACTTCAGAATTAAAATAATTTACTCATCCCCATATTATCCAAGAAAGATGTGTTTCTTTCTTTCAGTCGAAAAAAAAAAAAAGGTTTTACATTCCAGGATTTTTCTCCATATAGTGCACTTCAACAGTTACCGAAGTGTTGAAGGTTCAGTACAGCTTCAAAGGGCTCTACATGATCCCAGCCGAGGAATAAGAATCTTATCTAGCGAAGCGATCTGTCATTATTTTAAAAAAAAATTAAATAAATTGTGTACTTTTTACCCACAAATGCTCATCTTGCACTAGCTCTGCGATGTGACACACATTACATAATCACGGTGGAAAGGTCACGCGTGATGTGGCAGAAGTACCGCGGTAGGGCGACGGACTCCATCTCATTTTCTCCTCCAACGTCAAAATGGTCTGACATTGTAGTTTTAACTTTTTTTTATAAAGGCCGATTGACTTAGTCTTTGCTCGATAGCTTTGTAAACACTTGCTCGGTATGTCACGCGTGACCTTTCCAAAGTGATTACATAATGCGTGACACATCACAGAGCTAGTACAAGACAAGCATTTGTGGTTAATATATATCGTTTCGCTAGATAACACCCTTATTCCTCGGCTGAGATCGTGCAGAACGCTTTGAAGCTGCATTGAAACTTCAAATTGGACCTTCAACCCGTTTTGTAGTTGTTGAAGTCGACTATATGGAGAAAAATCCTGGAAAGTTTTCCTCAGAAACCTTAATTTCTTTTTGACTGAAGAAAGAAAGACATGAACATCTTGGATGACATGTGGGTGAGTAAATTATCAGAGAATTTTAATTCTGAATCCTTTAAAAAAGTTTACAAGGGAGCATTGTATTGTTAGGTTGAAGTAATTTACAATTTGGTCTTTCCCTGAATAAAGACAATTTTACCCATGAAACTCAATAGTTTCTGACCACACGTTTGATGCATCAGCGTTTTTGATAGCAGATGCCATCTGCTGTGAATGATCTACTTCTTTAGTGCTGCACGATGGGAAAGCTACGTCTGTGTTGTCTAAAGAAACAGCTAACGTTGACCTTTCGACTGCCCTGCCCTTGGCTGTGACCTCTGGTGTTAAGCCACCCCATACGGTCCACTCAGCACATGTGCTGCTGAACAGTGCAGAGCGGCTTAAGGATCGACAACCTCTTTCCTGTCTCCTTCGCCCTTCCCGAAGATGCGGTCATGTGTGAGAACCTGGCTTCAGGTGTCCCCTTCGCTCTAGGCCGTGGCTGGGTCCTCGGCATCACGGGTGTGAGCCTGGAGCCAGAGCAGCAGCCCAAAGCTGCTAATCCTCTTTCCCTACTGATCCGCTTCCTCTCTGCCTCCTCACCCTGCCACCACGCCGCCCTCTCAGGGTTAAAAGGGCAGCATAGGCAGGAGTCCCATGTTACTCAACACCAGACCAAAACAAAACAAAAACCTTCAAGTGCTGAACACTAATCCGTGTAGTCCATGGAGGGTAACTTACCGTAGATTATCTCATTTTGTGGGTCAGCGATTAGCCTTGACACAAGCGTCATTATGAACTCCTATGAGTGCCGGTTTATCTTGAAGTGCCACAGTGATCAGGATTATGTCTTTTATCTGTTGTTGCACTTGTCATCAGAGTGCCTCTTTATCCTCCTGGGACCCAGCAAATCATTTTTGTCCTCTGTTGGGGACATTTTTTAATTTTTTTTATTTTTTTTATGGAACCTACATTCCAAATGTGTAGTGTGTCATAAAGATGACATCCTGAGATTTTAAGAGAAACCAAATGTTTGAGGCTTTGGCAATGACCTACTCTTTTCCTTGGTTGAAAATAACAATTCAAAATATTTTATAAAAAAGAGGAACAAAAGGTTATTATTTTAATTATGATTATTTGTGTATTTATGTAGTTTTATTTTTGTTGAAATATCAGGTGTATTTGATTTATTTCTTGTAATTTACTTCAGTTTTATATATGAAATCAATACTTTTATTCAGCAAGGATGTATTAAATTGATTAAGAGTGACAGTAACACATTTTTAATTTTAAAACAGCTTTCTATTTAAAATAAATGCTGTTCTTTTAAATTTCTATTATGTTTTCAGCTGTGATAATATGAAATGTTTCTTGAGCATCAAATCAGCATATTACAATGATTTCTGAATAATATTTCACAATATTACTGTTTTGCAGTATTTTGATCAAATAAATGCAGCCGTGGTGAGCATAAAAGACATTGATAAACAATAAAAAATCTTACCATTCAAATTATTTGTGCATTGTTTATACTCTTTTTATGATTACAATATTCTTTGTAGAACAAGCTGCCCCAAAGGTATGTAAATATGTATGTGTGTGTTTGTGTGCATATATCAGGAACTACTTTCATTTTTCAATTATGTTTGGTGGAAGTTCAAATTTTTGTTTCAACAACTTTACTTTCTTTGCTGCAAGGGCCAGAAAGTTAAACTTGCACAATTATAATTATTTTGTCGAAATACTTTGTACACTTTTGCAGGATTAATATAGTAAAAGCCTTTGGGTAACACTTTACAATAAGGTTCTTTAGTTAAACATTAGTTAATGTATTAACTAATATGAATAACCATGAGCAACACATTTGTTACTGTATTTACTAATCTTCATTAACGCTAGTTAATGAAACGACAGTTGTTCATTGTTCATGTTCACAGTGCAATAACTAATGCTAACAAGATTTTAATAATGTATTAGTAAATGTTGAAATTAACATTAACAAAGATAAATAAATGCTGTATAAGTGTAGTTCATTATTAGTTCATGCTAACTAACGTAGTTTACAAGGTTCATTAGTTAACATTAGTTAAGTGTTACCAGTCTTTGAATTACTTTCTGAAAGTTAGACTGAGCTCATGGGAAAGAAGAACTTTAAAAGCTTGTGAAAGTCCTCTCTGTCAGCCCTCCATGCATCACATGGAGGGGACGTGTAAGCAAGTGTGGCTTTTGAGGTGGGCTCGTGTGAACATGTGGTAGAGAGAGGCATGGTTGATGGCTCGTAGGAGTGACGCAGTTTGCACCTGTGTTCCACCGACCCGTCCCCCCACTGTCTCTCATTACCTCTGCTCCATGGGCACTGATATGTGCTTTAAACTGCAGCCGTGTGCTGCTCCGTGTGCTCAGGACATCAGCTTTGGATGTTATTGTGGACACACCTTAAGAGAGCAACATGTCTCAGTGGAACCATAATGAGGTTCCAATGAACCAACTTGTGTTGTTTTGAGCCGGCATCCCTTTTGGCGTGTTGTTTTTCTCTTATATCATAGTAGGTGGATTTTGAATATGATGTTGTGATTTGTGATTTCGTTATTTCGATTGTGATAATGTGATTTCATGCCACAATATTGCTTTCTATCATTGCCGTGTTTGTAGTTTTAAGGAACTGTTGAATGCCGTGAGTGTCTGTAATGCTTTCAGCTCAAAGACAAGCGCTTCTTAAGCACAAGATTCAGTACAATACCACCATTTTTATACTTCCTTCATAATTAGTGATGGCAAAACAAAACACAAAATCACTGTTGTATAGGTTAGTATAGTATAGTACTGTATAATGTTTGTATTGCAGTCACACATTGGATCACAGTAAGATTTAATAATTTCCTTTGTTGGGGGAAAGATGACTTTCAATAAGTAACGTAATATCTAGCTATTTAGTTAGCTAGTTAGTTAAGATTAGGGTTTGGTTTAGGGTTAGTTGCTTGTAATTATACACAATTTGCTGTTAATATTAGAGTAAGTACATATAAGATATGTAATGGACACTGTACTATAATTTGATTGGCAAATTAATCTTAATTTTGAATCAGTTAATAGAAATGGAGCATTTAATGTACAGAAATCACAGACTCAAATGCATTTGACATCAGAGGTTAAATAAAAGGTGCATTAAAATCATCACAATGTTTACGATGTTGCTTAATTTTATAGTGCTGGGAAAAGAATTGTGAATAAATTGTGGAAAATTCAATAAATTGCCCAGGCCTATGTCACAATGAACTGAAAGCATGTTTGGCATGTAAATCATAATAGCAAAACCATCTACTTGTCCTGGGTGTGTCTTTTTTGTTTAACAAGACTTTCCCTATTGCCAGAAGAACAGTTCTCTCTTTAAACTCACTTGAACCTTACTGAATGATAAAATGATAATGCTGGTCAGAGTGATTCATTCACTCATGAAGGTAATAAAACTAGAATTAATTCCTGATGAAAAATATCATCCCAAAAGAATGTTGTTTTAATATGTCACACTTTCAGTTAATCATGAATGCGCATTATTGCGGTTCAAGTCAAGTCAGAACCTGTGGCACAGTAGGAAATAATGCGGCTGTGCTCCACAAACAGGAAGAAAGGGGGCCCTCATTTGTGTTTTTCCTACTTATTGGAGAGATGTGGTGAATTTGTGGCTGCAAAAGGTTGTAAAAGACGATACATGACAATCAGAGGGCTATACTGTAAATTGTTATTGGTGGACATTTAATTATTGACTTCCCTTCTTTTTTTTTTTTAATTTTAGTTAGAAGTTTTAGCACTGACATATTCTGACCACGAGCTACTGTGAGAAGAAAGAAAAACATTGAGGAACCCATGCTGGTGATTAGGCATTTATGTCATTGTAATGACAGGCAGATCTGTTCAGAATATAAAATGCTAAATTGCTGTCTCTTGTACAGCGCGATTCTAACCCTAAACACATGTCCGATCTGGCTGTGAACCCTGCCGATATACTTTTGGCACACTGTCACATCTAACTGTGAGGGAGTTTTAAATTACCCTAATCCCCTGAATTTGCGAAGACGTAATTCCAGTAATATATGACTCCAGTGATTTGTCAAGGCCACCTGGAATATTTTCCATCTTTCCACTGTCTGTAGCACACTGATAGCAGGATGTCCATGTAAAAAGCTCCATCCTGGATGTAAATGGAGCTCTTTGTCTTAACTGTGCTGAGAGGGAAATTGCCCGTGCTTTTAGATCCATATTCAACACGACGCTATTTCAATGGGTCTTTTATTTTACTGGTGTTCAGCTGAAGAATTCGACTACAGCAGGGTCCTCTTCCATCTTGATTTTTATTCTGTTGCCGGATGGAAACAATCTCAAGCTTCAGAGAAACATCAGCCTGCTTTCTCTCCATAAGAACCATTCAGTTAAAGGATTAGTTCACTTCAGAATTAAAATTTCCTGATAATTTACTCACTCCCATGTCATCCAAGACGTTTATGTCTTTCTGTCTTCAGTCGAAAAGAAATTTAGGTTTTTGAGGAAAACATTCCAGGATTTTTCTCCATATAGTGGACTTCACTGCGGTACAACGGGTTGAAGGTCCAAATTGCATCACAGAGCTAGTGCAAGACTAGCATTTGTGGTTTAAAAGTATATAACTTTTTATTTTTTATTTTTAGAAAATGGCTAGATAAGACCCTTATTCCTCGGCTGGGATCATGTAGAGCCCTTTGAAGCTGCATTTAAACTATAATTTGGACCTTCAATCCATTGTACTGTGTTGAAGTCCACTATATGAAGAGAAATCCTGGAATGTTTTCCTCAAAAACCATAACTTCTTTTCGACTGAAGAAAGAAAGACATGAACATCTTGGATGACACGGGGGTCAGTAAATTATCACAACATTTTATTTCTGAAGTGAACTAATCCTTTAAGTTTAATTCAGCACTTTTCATTGCAGACTCTGTTGATTTAAAGCCAGTATGACATGACTTGACTTAGAACAGTATCTGATAGCTTCAGGTGCTTTGGCTGTGGTTGAGATTTTCTCTCCATAGGCTTGTATCCCATTCTGAGGCGTAACCGAATATTGTGAATAGTTAACCCTAGTAAATCTTTGTAGCTTGTGCGTGTTTTATTAGGTTTCCCCTTTCATTGATTTTGCACATTGATTAGATTAACGTTCACAGGTCAGCAGCGTCTGTCTATTTATCAATCGGCTTGCCATGCCGATACCCCGATATCGTAGTAAAGCAGAAAAAGAATGGCATGATAGGTACGAGCTGAAAGGCTCATTCGTTTGGGAGCTGATATGAAGTAGTTGACCTCTGCCATGTAAGGAGAAAGAAGTAGAAGCCAGGACAGGGAGGTATCAGTTTTACAGGCATGACATCACCCTCCCTCTGGTGCTGGCACTTTACGGTGAAGGAAAACATGACGCCACTCCCTTAGTAAAAGTCTGAGCAGTTAAAACACAGCCAAGTACACAGGACAATAAGATGTTCATGTGACGGTAAACTGTTTTACGAATGTAATGATATGGGTCAGTCTAGAAATATGCTCTCTGGCTTCTGGTTTTCATGTTAATTTTAGTGGAGTATTTAAGTCCGAGAGGTCACACTATACATTGATTGATTTCACCAAGTGTACTGTGTCATGTCACTGTGTTCTCAAACTCTTTGGTTGTACTACACCCGCAAGTGCATGAAGTTTTGCTCGTTGCCAGCTTTCTCTCTATGCTGATCCAGGTGAAATAGTACTCTGCGCCTGGTATCTCAGCTGCTCTGTGGCCATACTTGGCCAGCATCTCTGACACCCGGGGTCTTATCTCTCACTCGGCCACCCCCCTCCCCCTCTTCGCCGATCGTCTGTCTGTCAGTGGCTTAGCTGCTAGCCTGCTTCAGAGCACACATGGGAAGAGAGCTAGGCCATCACTAACCACCCAGTCAGGCCACAGGCTATCAGAGAACAGTTGAGCTGAAAAGATTCCTGGGAAGGCAAGCAGCAGGGCTTCACTCTCACTGGCACAATGTCACACTAGACCCCTTTGTCTCTGTGTTTTATTTTTAGAACCCTCTCTTTGTCTTTAAATGATTAGTTCACTTTAGAATTAAAATTATTTTCTTCAATCAGAAAGAAATTACGTTTTTCGAGGAAAACAATCCAGGATTTTTCTCCATCGTGTGGAATTCACTGGGTTCCAAATTGTAGTTTCAATGCAGCTTCAAAGGGCTCTACATGGTCCCAGCCAAGTCTCATCTAGCGAAAAAAATATAAATTTGTATAACCATTAGCTCTGCGATGCATTACATATACTACATCTAGAGACTACATCTCTTTGGAAAGGTCATGGGTGATGTAGGCGGAAGTACCGCGGTAGGGCGAAAAATTCCTCCTCATTTTCTCCTGCAACTTCAAAATTGTCAGACATCGTCGTTTTACCTTTTTTTTTTTTTTTTTTTTTTTTTTTTTTTTTTTTTTTTTGTAAAGGCCGTTTCACTTAGTCTTTGCATGTTCGCTTTGTAAACACTTGCTCTGTACTTCCACCTATGTCACATGTGACCTTTCCAAAGTAATTATGTAATGCATGGCGCATCGCAGAGCTAGTGCAAGATGAGTGTTTGTGGTTAAAAAGTATATACATTTTTTATTCTTTTTTTTTTTTTTTTTTTATAAAAATCCTTATTCCTCCTTATTCCTTGGCTGTGATCTTTGAAGCTACAATGAAACTGCCGTTTGTACCTTCAACCTGCTGAACCCTGTTGAAAAATCCTGGAATGTTTTCCCCAAAAACCTTAATTTGTTTTTGACTGAAGAAAGAAGGACATAACCATCTTGGATGACATGGGGTTGAGAAATTTTAATTCTTAAGTAAACTAATCATTTTAAGCTAGTTTTATTGACATTGACGATGGAAACGGGACATGTCGCAGGTCAGATTCGAACCTGCATTTTCCATCAACCAATATGCCACATCTCTGGCCCCTTCTTTCACTGTAACATATGGAGTGGCACATGATGTCAGCAGTATGTAAATCCTGTCAGGTTCAGTGATGAATTAGCTTATGAGCCACTCTCAGAAATAACGGTATCGTTTCACTAACCTAATATTTGCACTTTGTTTCTCTGCATATTTGAGAACTCATTAGAATAGGGCAACTGAAAGATTTGCCTTACCAAAAGAAATTATTATTTGTAATGCCACACAGACCCACTAACCAAAAAGCAAACATACGCAGACAATGCATATCTGTGCACTTCAAACATTAGTTCATTGTGTAGAGTTAAGAGAGACTGCATTTAGAGTCCATTAGTTAAAGAGCAGCGTTTTCTAAAGAAGTGCCTCCATTGTACAGTAGGTTGCATAAACACCAGTGCAGCTGCAAGCAGACGTTTATGTAAGGGCATATCTATATTTTAAAATTGTTTTTGTGCTGAATGGAGGAAGTAAAAATCATCACGGCAGCCTCTCTGGAGCATGTATGCTACAGCAACATTCTTTTCTCTCTATTCATCCCCTCTATTTTCTCAAACCATTTCTCATCAGGCGGTCTTGTACTGCAAAACAAAGTCAGTGGTTTGAACCTTCTGCAAAACTTAACGACAGACTCCAACTAAATAACACTAAGTGTATTCTACTGTTTCAGCCCACAATGAAATTAAGAGAATAGTTTGACTTGCCAAATGTGTTTTTTTTTTTTTTTTTTGGTGACAGGCTCTCAAAATTGTAGGGTACTCTGCAATTGCATTTTTCTTCAAGGACCCCAGAGAGAGATGCAGCTTATGGGTCGGGTTGCCATCATGTCATTTTGAAAAATCACACAATGAGAAGCATTTTTATCTCGGAACAGCTTTTTGCTTTAGATTTCAAACAAATGACATGCAGCTTTGTTGGTGCTGCCTCCTTTCTTTCATGGAAAATCTTCCATCATTTTTTTTTTTAAATTTGCTACGCTGTCTGTGTTTGTCTGTTTAGAGATTATTGTGCATCATGCATCATCCGTCTTTCTATCTATCTATCTATAATATATATATATATATATATATATATATATATATATATATATATATATATATATATATGTATAAATATATGTATATATATATATATATATATATATAAATATATATATATATATATATATATATATATATATAAATATATATATATATATATATATATATATATATATAAATATATATATATATATATATATATATATATATATATATATATATATATAAATATAATCTCATCAGTTCACAACCTTTCCCAGTTTATGAGTCATTGGCATCCATGCTGCCCGGATTGCATAAACCTTTTACATAATGGAGTATTGTAGAACAGTGGGACTGAAGAGGATTGAAATGTCATAGGGAAAGAGCATAGTATCAAATATTTATTGTAAGCCGTTCTAAAGTTTTCCTGTAAAACGCTGAAGTATCTTACAGGTCAGGCAGAGGAAGGCATTCGGTGTCTGCCGTGACAGCTGGAGTGCTAAAGAGAGGATTTTTTTTGTGTGTTTGGGTGCAGAGATTACCTTAGTCATCGTAGATGGTTAGTCAATTACTGAGTTATGGATTTTTGAAATAATTTTTTAATATATATTTTTAGCTTTTTATTACTGGTACTTTAATTAGCATGCTGACCGCATGCCGTGTTTTAGCTGTTTGGCAATTTGCATGGTAAAAACCATTTGGAAAAGTTTAAATTCTTTAAATCCATCCCCTTTTAAAGGCACAATATGCAAGATTTTTGGATTAAAACATCAAAAAACCACTAGAACAATGTTATATTTTATTTAATTGTGTACTTGCATAATCCCCCAAATGTTTTCAACAATGTTTAAATCCAGAGAAATCAGCCATTTCACATTGTAACGGCTTGTGCCATTGTGTCGCCTGTCAGTGACGTCATATCCACATTACCCTCGATTTCTGTTTTTTCTTTTGTAGAAACCACGGAAACACCAAAGACACTTTAATATATTGTGTTTTATATTATAAAGATGAGCAGCTGTTTAGATACCTTTATCTACAGAATACTTATCATTGTTATATAGCTCAACACAGTTAGTCTTATCGTTTGAGCAACTAACATTCAGCTGTTTTTGAATTCAAGAATTTGTTTTATGTTAATGCCTCCCAAGAAACGCATCTGATGCTGACCAGCCTAATTATATGATTTTCTTAGGACTAGTTGTTGTGGCAGTCCGCCAAATAGTAGATTATGAATATATGTAGTTTTGCAGATCCGCAATAGATAGGCTTTCTGATGTGTGAATTAACAGTTGGGCTGTGATGCCCAAAAATATCGTCTAGGTAGGCAGCTCACAAGTTTTTGAAACACAGTCACAGTATTGTGAATTTTCAATGATTTATCTGTCTAGAGGATGTTACTGTGAGTTGTGTGCTCATGTTATGCATTAATGCACGGCATATTTAATACTCATGAGCCACTGTTCCCTGAGGAGGAAAATCTCAATTCATCTCCACTGTTTATCATTTCTGAGCTGAGATCTGCGCAACATCAAAAGACTGCCATGCCAGTTAACACAGCTCGCAGGATGGCTGTGGGCAAAACGGGGGGTAGTTCTGAGGGTGGGCAGACACTTCTATGTACATCAGTGGGGGATTAGTTATATCTGGTGATGACTCTCTTTCTCTCTGTGCTGATGGACAGTCATGCAAAGAGAGCCAGAAACACATGCCATCACTTCATACAACAAGTCCGGAAGAATGCTTTCATGCAAACATCTCATCTAGAGATTACACCGATTGTGTGTGCGCACGTGTATATAGCGCTGTTAGTGTGTGTGAGAGAAGAAAGTCAGCATAAATCTTTGTGTAAATCATACAATTGAAATGAATCTCACTAAGCATGTTTCATTTATAAACAGATTCATGAAAAAACATGAAAGATCTGTACAAACATTTTTCAAAAACAAGTCAAAAAGCCATTTGTAAAGTTTAATAATAACTACTCTTGAGGAACTCACGCAAGTGAGGGAAAATCCTACGGTATGCTGACTTTTGTGTCAAGACATTCTCTCGGCACATTGACATACTGTCATAATGAATTTTGGTGATGAAATTATTTTAAAGACAAGCTCACAGTTCTTTCTTTTTGATTTCACTTTTGATGGAGATGTTGAGTGAGCTGGTGTAGATATGATGTCAAAGACGATCACACATCAGTCAAACACCCAGATATTTTGGTGGTAAGCTGTGCTTCAAGTTACGTACCTAAAGACAACATGAGACTGCATTCGCAACTCATTTTATACCTGTGATGTGACACTTTTCTGAATGAAACACTATTCATAAATATTGAAGTAAAAAGTAAAAATAAGGATGAGGCTTAATTTTATGCATCGGAAAATGATTGAATCATATAAAGTGGGCTTTCCAGTACTGATTGTGAGTTTGGAGTCACTTTTTAATCCTAAAATAATATTGTAAAAACATGCTTGTTTTCATAATATTCTATCAAAATGTAAGAGCTTTCTCAAACTTTGAAATTACTTTTCTTTTCTGCTAATATAACAAAAGTTATATTTTATATAACTATATATTTTTATATAACTATATACTATATATTTTTACATTATAAACTTTTTTTGATGATTTTCTAAAATGTCACAATAGAAGCTAAATGTCTAGCAAGTGTCATTTTGTGTAGTGTTTATTGAATCCTGTTAAATAAACTGTCATATCACTTTTTTTTTTCTACTGAAAGTTGACCGATATAAGTAGATAAACATTTTCAATGATAATGTGGTTCAAGTATTCAGTTGTTTAGTTGATAAAACACATCTGGACTGGCTAGTAGTTCCATCACTTTTATTATAGGCTCCAAAATCCCAGATTCCTGTCACAATTAGTTGCAAATGCTCACCCACCCAGCACCGTGGTCTTCCCACATGAAATGGATCTAACTGTTCGGAGAGGGTCATCGCTTTATCCTTGAGAAACTGAGAATCCATTCATCGGCTCGGCTTGGAAACCTGACTGACGCAAATGGATCACTGGGAATATGAGTGTCCCAGCAGTAATTATGTTACAACGCTGCTACCGCACACGACCAGAGGGTGGGGGGAGGGGGGTGGTGGTGAAGAGAATAGTGATACTTCTCTTGTTTCATTACAAGTTTTTTTTCCCCCCTCTTTTGTCCTTTTCTTATTGCCTGTCATATTCACACACACACAGAGACAGTGCACAACTGGTGCCTGTTTTAAATCAGCCATGACATTTACCATGTGCTGAAGAGTGAACTTCACAGTAGCATGTCACACCTAACGACTGTGCAATCAAAGGGTAGTTTTAAGTGAAGCTAGTTGCACTATTTCTAGTTGCTCTTTTCTGCTCATGACTTTCTACTTTTTCAGATGTCTTTGTCATTTAAAAAAAAAAAACATTTAGCAAAAGCTGAAAGAAAGTGATGTAATGGATGATCAAGGAGGGGACAGTGGTGGGAACAAGAGCCATATTGAAGTTTTCTCCATGGCTTTTTCAACACGGCCCCTAAGGCATCTTCTCAGTCAAAGTCACCTTGTGTAGTCTGCCCCTCTCCCAGCTCTCGACCTTGCTAAAATCCTTGATTGATTGTGGGCACGTCTAGTGTGCGCTCGGC
Source organism: Zacco platypus (assembly GCA_038088235.1). Lineage (NCBI taxonomy): Eukaryota > Metazoa > Chordata > Actinopteri > Cypriniformes > Xenocyprididae > Zacco > Zacco platypus. The sequence goes on from CM076075.1 coordinate 26,247,738, forward strand.
ATTCTCTCACTGTGAATGTAGAATATCTTTATTGCTTTTATAATTTCGAGTAATAGATATCCTATTAGTGACAATAGTATGGTTTCTTGTGTAATTTTAGATGTAATATAGATGTAATATTTTCTTTTTTTTTTTTTTGAATATCACTGGGGTGGAAAAATTGTGTTCGAAACACTAAGATATCCATCCATCCATCCAATGCATCCATCCATCCATCACAGGGGCGCAGTTGTTTTATTTTTTTACTTAATTTATTAATTGTTTTATTGATTTAATTTGTTTTTATAAATTAAGTAATTGATTACATTAATAAAAGAACGGCTTATTATTAGTTAGTAAGGTAGTTTTTGTAGCGTTTAAATTTAGGGATCGGTCAGGATTAAGGGATGTAGAACAAGGTCATGCAGAATAAGGCGATAATATAAGTTGCTCTGTAAGTACTAATAAGAAAACCCCAATATGCTAGTAATATGCAAGGTAATAAGTAACTGAAAATGAAGTGTTACCAATTACCACTGAAATACATTAAGAAAGTTTAAAGCAGACAAAATGACCAGAAATCATTCAATTTAATGATAATTGGCACTTTGAGATTACATGGATGACGGTAACTGTATACACCTATGCATAAATGTGAACTCTTTATATTTGAGGAAAATGTTAAGAATATAAATTAAATATATATATATCATGCATTATGGGAAGTTTTCTCTTGTGGGACCGTACCTGCTGTTATTACTTCCTTTCAGGCCTGGGAGAGTTTGGATGTGGTGATGGCATTTTAGAGGTGAGAAGTGGCTTTCTTTTCCTCACCTCCCCGCCTCTGACACCCAGCTCTTGCCTGTTATAGTTATACATGAGCAGTACAGAAGATCGTCTCAGTTGGCATTGATCCGGACAGGGAAATATAGCACGATCAGAGGAGAGTCGTTGAATGGAGCATGCAGTCATTAGCAGAGATTAACCACCCAATGTCTGCCTGCTCAGCAGAGTCAGAGCTACCCATCAAACAAACGGTATATAAACATCTATATCACACGCACACTTAAATCCAGGCTCTTGGTATCTCAGAGAATAACGCATAGATATTGAGAGAGATCAGACTGATAAGAAGCAAAGCACATTTAAAACCGGTAAACATCAGCAGAGGGTTCAGATGAGGGCTTTGATATCTATTACGTAAGGTTATATGTTTCTTGGGAATGTCTTTGGGGTTACGCAGGCCTTTGTTTTTTAGAACTGTGCTTGACAGTATCCAAATAAAGCTTTTGTATGCGTCAGCCAAAGATAGGCACAGTCTCCAGTCACAAATGTAACTCTGAGCTCTAGGGAGTCTTAAGATCATATGTCACAAATAGTATAGTATAAAGTCCCCTTTAAGGAAATATTCACTTAGTCTGTCCTTTATGCATGAATTGAAACTTTTTAATCACTTCCTTCCTTTTTCGTGTTCTAAGCGGGAAATTTCCAAATTTAACCCTGATGTCAGTTTTGAATGACAACAAGACTATTAAAACATAACAACTAACATAACAACTAGTCACGTGTTTAAGACAATCAGTCGTTGACATACAGGGTTTAGCATGCAGATGTGGCCGTCTAGTTTTTATTGTGCTAATGTAAACCATGAAATATATCAGATTGATCCCGTGGCACCTAAATTAGTTCTTTTTTTCTGAGGGTGTGTGAGATTTTCTATAGAATTACTTAGTTTTACTCCTCAAGCATTATCTACACACCCTGTCCTATTCTTTTATTCTGTTCTTTTAATATATTTTGCATAATGAAGTGCTGAAATATAAATGTAAAAAATCTCTAGTTCACGCCTGCGTAATATTTCAGTCTCTCCTCCAGGGCTCTTTTTTTGTTGACATGTACATATGTACCATTTTCCTGAAACAGTGCACATATCCTGATCGTCTCAACTTGTGAAGAATGTATTTGGAGCGCATTTGTCCTGCCGCGTAACATCACCTTAAGCCATGTTTTAAAAAAGGGAGTTAACATGGTGTGAAAAGTTTGTTATGAGTGAGCGCGTGCAGCATTATTCCATCTGCGCTCAAACATGATCCTTTTCCGAGCCTCATTTTCACTCATTTCTTCACGCACACCCCTTTGCTGGATCTTATTAATTATATCTCATTAGTTGCCTTGGAAACAGAGGTGAGGGAATGTGGAGAGAGGAAACTGAGAGACTTAACAAGGGAAAGAATGAGAGGATGAGCCAAAGAGAAAGGAAGCAAAAAGGAGAAAGGAAGCAAGACAGCAGGAAAAAAAGTGTAAGGTGGAAGAGGAAAATGGCATTGTCAGATTAGCATCGGAAGACATTAACAACGACGAAGCTGTCGGGACTGGACTCTTTACCCTGGGCTGCTGGAGAGGAAGATAAGCACACACTCACAAAGGCAGACACCAGCATGCCTCCTCCCCATCCAGGCCAGGGCCGCCACATCTGCAGGTACACATCGACCTCTTAGAAGCCAGAGAACAAAAGCCCAGGCTCTCCACCCTCCCCTTGTGTTCTTTGTCAATTCGTCGCTACAAATGAACCTTAAAGTTTTCCCGCCAGACCTGCAACTGCAACACCACACTAAATGGAGGCAAATTAAATCAGTCCCTATGCGTTTGTAATTCGCTGAGCGTTTGTGGTCGGCTGCCTGGTCATTTGTATTTCAAAGTTTTACACGGTCTGCTGCTGATTTGTCCCGTTTTATGGCTTCATCCTTCTTTGGTGTGTTATCGAATGGTGATTCATAGTTATGTAAGCTGGGAAGGTTTGAGCTTCTTATCAGCGGAGGCCAAAAAAAGGGAAGCCTGGTGCTGCTTGTTTAAAAAAAAAAACAACAAATGGAAAGAATAGAAAGTGAGCGAGAGCTTGGAAGAGCGTGCTGGAGTCGCCTGCGAAATGGCTCTGGTTGTAAACATAATAAACATGGTGGGAGAATACACAGGAGATGGACTTGTGTAGTTGTTTAGTCTCCAACAGACAGGAAGATAACAAGGGGAAGGATCAGAGCAGATGCTTGTCCCAATGGCTCCTTTTTCCCCTTTCTTCTTCTCTCTCTCTCTCTCTTTCTCTCTCACTCACTGGCTTTCTCTTTCCCACCCTGTCTAGCTCTTTCTCTAATGTCTCTGGCTGGCTGCTATTGGTCATCTGAAGGGGTTTGAAAAACAGGAAGTTGAGGAGCAGGATGTAGGGAGTGCGCTCTGCCCACAGCTTGTTCTGGGACGTTGAGCTTTGAGGGCGGTTGTGCACAGGAAACAGCGCTGTCATGGTGGTGCCCGAGATTCTGGACACTGCCTGAAGTCTGAAAAGTAGTCTCTGTTTTTCCAAGTACTATCACTAGGTTTCACTTTACACCATCAACACCATCTTTGAAGTAAGGTATGGAGGATTTTTTTATACTGATATTACATTTATATTGACAGGTGGTGTGTTAATTCAGTGCACCACTAACTCAAAAGAAATGTAATAGTATTTATATGAGCAATTAGATTACTGTACTATATATATTTACTATATACTCTATATAGTGTGTGTATGTGTGTCTTTTCTTGGTAATCTAGCGACTTTTATTTTATTTTTTTACCCAGAAGGTCAAATTTAAATGGGTCCTTTGATTATGATTTCACTTTTTTTTAACTTTAGTTAGTGTGTAATGTTCCTGTTTGAGCATAAACAATATCTGCAAAGTAACAACGCTCAAAGTTCAATGCAAAAGGAGGTATTTTTCCTCTAATCGTTTTCAAGGACTACAACAAACGGCTTATAGGGACTACAACGAGCTTCTTCCCGGGTTGGTCACATCACAAACCCCAAAATTTACATAAACCCTGCCCCTGGGAAAACACCACCAAGGGGGTGAGGCCAAGTTAGGCTGCTTTTATTGTTGTTGAGTATCCGAAACGCGAGCTGTTAAAGCTTCGCCTCTTCTTGAAAGCGGGCCGGGAGCAGCAGCTCATATGCATTTAAAAGGACACGCAAAAATGGCGTGCTCACACCCAAATAGGGGCAAATTTGACAAGCTATAATAATTGAGCTGTGGCGTATTTTTAGCTGAAACTTCACAGACGCATTCTGGGAACACCAGAGATTATATTACATTTTGTGAAAAGGGGCATTATAGGTCCCCTTTAAGACTAACTTGGACTATAAATATGGATCAGACAGATTTGAAGCCATTATGAAATAGCCAATTTATATATAATCTACTGCAGAAATGCAATTTCCCCACTGCGGGACAAATAAAGGCTTTACTTACTTAAAATATCTATGATTTTAATTTCAGTAAATAAACTTTTTTTTTTTTAAAAGCAAAACACTTTAAAGTACTTGTTGAACGACTTGAGCCCTGTAAATATACAGCTCGTAGAAGTTTCTTTGTAGTCCACATGGTCGCTTATATTCTTAATATGTTTTCAGTACAGTTGAGGAAACCCTAGTTTATACAGTTAAGGGATTAGAGGAACACTCTCCAAAATGACAGGTTTGCGTAAAAGCGAGGTAGTAAAGGTTTGGCGGGCAGATGAGGGAATGCAGTGTACGAGTGTGTGTATGTGTGCGGTAATTACAGTGGGAGTAGGGCATGTTTTATTGAGTGTGAAAAGGCCTGACCCCAGTACCAGCCCTCCCACTCTCACATTGGCACGTTCCGAAGGGAGAGAGAGCGAGAGGCCTATCGCTAACACACGGCTTGTTTTTCTCACACACGCTCACGCCCACTCGCACATGTAAGCACAGCGCAATCATTTACATTTATATAGACCCTCTCATCATGGGATCATCTCAGTTACAATACACAATCCTCCAGGGCAGTGTGAAGGACATGGGAGTTAACTTGTTTATAAGAGAAGGGAGTGTCAGCATGTCAGGTGGGGCCTCTCCTCTTCACTTTTTGAGGTGTGTGAGATAAATGCATGTTTCATATCTCAAATGGAAACCAAATATATATTACATCACACGAGAAGTTTTTTTCCTCTCGTTCTCTCTCTCTCTCTCTCTGTGTGTGTGTGTGTGTGTGTGTGAGTGTGTTTGCCCCCAGTATATGCACCTGTGTTCGAGCGTGTGTGAGTGAACGACCTGTGTGCAGTGGGGTCAGGGTCAGCGCAGTGAGCACATGGACATGTCTCACTAAAGATCGGCTTTGCTGTGCACATTCTGTGGGTCATGTACTCCTATTGATTTTCATGTCAGGCCCCGGCAGTTGCTCCTATAGAGACATATTCCCTGCTTATCGATCATGGTGGCTGCAAATGTTTGGTAAGCAGCTTTCAAAAGTGCTGGACTGGTTTAAATCAAAGATAAAATTTTGACCAGGTGCACTACATCAAGGGAGAGCATTTAGAATGCATGTTTTGCGAACACATTATTTCATGTTTTGCTTAAGAACTGTATTGTTGCCACAAATTACATCACACATCAGTTATCTTAATGTTCACTTAGTTTTACATTCTCTGCCTTTCATTTTTGGCTTGATAGCGTGCAGTGAAAGAGTGTGTAATATTCAGGAGAGCTGATGTAATCGGCAGTGGTTTTGTACTGCTGGCTCTGCTGCCCATGTCCTGGAGCGCTGGAGTGATCCAACAGGCTCTTAGTGGATCCCACCCACAGCCAGAAAGCCCCACTGCATCCACCCTACTTTCATATAAACCCAGCTCAAAGAGATCTTTTTTTTCTTATAGCGATTTAGCTGTGACTTTTACTTTTGAAGTCACCCGAGGGCAGTATGCACGGTATATTTTCTCTTGCTCTAAGGTAAATTTTCTCATAATTTTACACTTTTAGAAGAAAAGGTTCCATGATAGTTCTGTAAGGTTCTTCATATATAGAACCTGTATGTGTGCGTGTGTGTGTGTGCTGCAAAAGATAGTAAGTCATAGGATGAGCGTGAGTAAATAAAATAATTTTCATTTTTGGATAAACTAGCCCTTAGTGATTTGAGAGTTAAACAGGTTTTTCTGGCTGTTAGGAAACACAAGACTCAACTCAAGCTGTAATACACTCGTCTCGACCTGATTAATTATAGGGAATAAAGGTGAAGTGAGGGAAGAGAAGGGATGCCAGAAGCGTTGTCATTGGAATGAGGTTTAAGCAGCCATTTATATGTCATTAGCTTTGTGATTGACAGCATTAAATCATCATGCTCTTGGCACTCCATTTAGACCATAAAGAAACTCCCTTTTTGTAGGAAGTGCGATTACTCACATGTGCACATTTTACCAGTTCACTGTAAATGTGTGAAACAAACATTGTTTATATCAGATACACTCATACATCTCCTTTCAGTTAAACATGACTGTAGCAGATAAGCCATTTACAATATATCATCAACACAGTACAGCGAGATAATTGGAGAACAAGTGTTTATGATGTGTAGAGTACACCAGACATTCATCACTGTTTGCATTTTTCAGCGTCCTGACAATTTCATCAGTTAATTTTCCTATTTTCTTCTACCATTAACATTAATGTGAATTTGCATGTATGTACTGTGTTTTTATATCACATTAACAGTATGTATCGAGATGTTATTTAAAAAAAAGAACATGTTTTATATATTAGAAATATACCATACAAAAAAAGTATGAATAAAAAGTTGAATAATGTTACTATTCATCAAAGAATACTTAAAAGAAGTAACATTGTAAGTAAAATATTTTTCAGCATTGAAAATAATGTGTCTTGAGCACTGGAGTAATGGTTGCTGAAAATTCAGCTTTACCATCACATGAATAATTTACATTTAAAAGTATATCGAAATATAAAAGATATTTTAAATAGTTGTAATACTTCGTGACCCCAAATTTTAGTAGTATCTACTAAGTCACCTAAGTCATGCAGTAGTATCTATGAAGTCACCAGCCATCTTAATCTTTTAATGGAATATTGCAGTATTTGTTATAATTGATTTATCCATGCACATCATTATTTTTGCATGACAACGATCCAGTTAATTCCCAATGGACAACATTAAGTCCCACCCTACATTTTTTTTGTTTGTTGAAGAAGGTTTTTCACATGGATACATCTCACAATAGCGAAGAAAAGGCAACTTGAACTTTTTTTTTTGTAAATCTATAAATGTATAAATCATAATTAATTCTATTATGTTTTATAATTTTTTTCTGAACAAATCTCTAGGCTCATAGACAACCTGAGTTAAACCAGGCATTGTGAAACGGGGCCAAATGACACCCTTTCTCCTGTATCTCTGTACAAGACACTACCACTCCACCAGTGTGCCAAACCATCTCAGGGAAATAAACAGAGACTCACGATCAACAAAACAACAGTCATGCTGTAATAGAGTCCCGTTCCTGCTTGTGCGATACAAGTCATTCAAAGCTTCACCTAGCCTGTCTGAGCTGCACGACCATAGCTTGTCTGTGTCTGTTAAGTTGACAGAAATGTCATGACACAATGCATTACGCTTCTGGACCCACAGTCTCCGAGACGGGCATGACAGCTCACAAATACGATTTAGAGCAACAAGCCTGGATACATGTAATTATGTTTTGCTGTGTTTGGATAAGCAGAAAAACATTGTTATGTGCACACAAACACAGATAAAGTCCTCAACTTCAACCATGCAAATTTTCAATCAAGAAGCTTTTAAGCTTTGAATGGTTAATCCAAATGTTTTCATTTCAGTTTGACTGATTAAAACGCGAACCAATAAGAAACCGTTTGGTTTTAATCTCTCGAGTTTGAAATTGTTCGTCTGCAGTGAATAGAACATGATTTTAGAGCGCATGCATTTGCCGGGCGCATTGTAAATTAATAATCCCTCTGTCGATCCAGATTTTCGAGCAGCCCAACGCAGATCACTCCGCAAAACTCCTATTGTTGTAGCTTTTCTAAACGCATTTCCATAATGAGGGTTTGAATGTGGCACTCAAAACAGACAATACACGCATGTCGTGAGGGCGCGCGCCGAAGGAAGAGCCGAACATTTTTCCTTCCTGCTGGGGGACATGGTGACTGAGAAAGAACAGTGTCGGTCTCTCAGCCCTGGCGTGATGTGGTATAGGGAAATGTCTGATTTTGCCTGCCTGTTGTCAGAGTTTCCTTCTGTGCACAGACAGCGTGATCTCACTCCTAATAGAGACCTGCAGACACCTAAACACCCGTTTCTGTTCAGCCAGTAATTATAGTGTTTATTTCCTGTGGGTCACTCGCAGCCTCCTGGTCATCAACTTCCACATCTTTTTGCTGGCATCGTGTGGCTACAAAGCACGCCGTGGACTTTCTGCCTCTCTGGAGGAGAGAGTTTCTGCCCTCCCTCAGCGTCTCTCAGATGTGAGATGTGGTTACATAGGCATTTTCTATTTACGTGTTCATCTGTGTCCATGCTGGATGGAGATGATGAATGCTTCCTCTGAGAGGTAGCCGGCTCTTTGTGGGCAGGTAAGCAAGAGGAGACAGGGACAGAAGACGGAGCGGGGGCGACTCGTAGGCTCCCCGGGGGCAAACTGTGCTCTGAACCTTCTTGACTTGGCTTCCACGCTCTCTCTCACGTGCGAATTGCCTCATCTGGCCCAGAGGATTTAAACTAATGTCAGCCTGAGACTGGGTGCACTCTTAATCATCTTAGATGTGAGAGCTGGCAGCAGCCAGGGTTATGAGAGGGAGAATGAGGCCTGCTTGCTGTCTCCCGAGATGCTGTGCAGAGGCAGGGTGTGTGTGCTTTAGTCCTAGGTTGTGTCAGAGAGAGATGCAGACAGAGAGATATACGTGGGAAGGAGGCAAACGAGGAAAGAAAACAGGACGAGATGACCAAAGAGACATTATGCACCGTGTGCATTCTAAAACCAGACAGATGACTTTATGACCCGCTTATTGGTGTCATGTTGGCTTATCTGCTAAGGCTTGCTTCTCTTTAAGCCTGAAGTCAGCAGGAAGCATCCACATGGTTTTCGTCTTTACTTATTAGTCTGCTTGCTTTCATTCTGTTAACTGTCTGTCACATAGTTGTCAATCATTGTTAAACAGCTATGTAACTGCAGGGATGCCATTATGATACTTAGTAAAGCTTGTTTTAGGGCGTCTACACACTAGAGAAAGCTCTGATGGAGCATATGACAGATAGAATTGCGTAGATGTTTCATGGAGGGTATGCAAAGAGAAGCGACAATCACTTCCGCATATGTTGATACTAAATCATATAATTAGACTGACACAGCAGCCGATTAAATGTATGTAAAAGGCCATATTAAACTTTAAATTTAACTATTATGCAGAATTATGTGCATGGTAACTGAGTAAATTTACAGACTGACAAGTAATTCTGTGTAATAACTGTTTTTTCAACTAAAGCTTAACATAACAGTGGAAGCAGCAGCTAGAATAAAATCAGTCACGTAACCTATTAGATTTTAAATAACTTACCGAAACAGCAAACAATTCCAGCCGTAAAGCTTTAGCTTTTTGATTGATGGGATATCCAGGGATATCTATCTCTTATAATTGCTTTCAAAAGCTTAGGCTTTCTGCACAAAATTAAGCTCTGCTGTAGGTCTTCCTTTGCTGATTTAACTCCAGTTTTTTTTTTTTTAAGTTAATCTCGAAAATGGCGTGGATAATAAATTAGCAACAATCGTTAATGTTGCTTGCGGTTTCCATAGCAAATAGCGCTAGCTGTTTTATCAGCTGTTTTTTTTCCCCGATCGAGTTCCCCACAATGGGCGGATAACAAGCCCCACCAATTAAAAGGAACGATATGATTGGTCAATTTTCCTGTCAATTTAAATTCGTCTATCATTGATTTGCTATGGCTTGGCCCTCTGTAATTTCACAGCTGGACCACTAATCACAGAGCTGAAAGTGTTAGGCAGAAAACATTGTGATATGGAGAAAATAGACGTCAACACATCAAACTCAAACTGAGGCAGATTTGAAATGTTTATTTCCTCAAAAAGATTAAGATGTTTATTGTCAAATTATAAATTCCCTAAAACAATATTGGAACTGATTTCCTTTTTTTTTTAATTTAAATTTTCTTTTTTTTACTTTTTAAACTGTTATTTAAAAGTTTGTAAATGTTATTTTTATAATAGTTTAGGCCCCTGACGGTTCCCCACTAATTATATTATATTATATTACATTATATTATATTATATTATATTATATTATATTATATTCTTTGGATTGTTAAAGGTTAGGTCAGTGTTAGATGTAGATTTATTTTTTTAAACTAATAATAAATGTCACATGAGTGGGTTGATCTCCAGCTGTTGAAGAAAAGCAGGTGTGAAGATAAGAAATCATTGTGGGTCTAGGTCTTATATCCTTCCTGCATGTATCAGGCAGCGGAAAAAAGTTGCATTCAGCCGCTTTCATCTGCAACAGACCTCCACTTTTGAGTTTTCACATTTATTATAACGTGTTTTCTCTCTTTTTTTTGTCCCCCTTTCTGTCTCTGTTATCTTCCTTCTTTCTTTTTCTCTTTCCTTCTCTCATTCTGTTTCACAGATCGTGGTGTGGACACCTCAGGAAAAAGACACTGACAGAAAGAGAGTGAAAGAGAAAGACTTGAGAAGAAAGAGTGGAGTACAATGTGCTAGGGGAGTGAAGGCAGACAAACTCGTGTTTTTCTGATATTCTCGGGGTGTCAGAGAGACCAAGCAGGACGCCAAGATGGGACGGAAGAAGATACAGATCACCCGGATCATGGATGAGAGGAACCGGCAGGTCAGTAGTTGTTATGTACATCATCCTTCTTTTACTGCCCACAGTAGCCTTGTGTGTGTCGAAACCTAGTGAGATGCTAGATCAACCACATTTTTGGACATCATACGTTTGAAATGAGTAATTCATATTGGCATCAAATCTGTTATTGATCGGTATTACAGACTTTTAATTGACTGGATCAGTCGATATTGGATTTTTTATTGTGCATTTCTTCTATTTTTACATTTTACAAAGAAATTAATGCTTTTTTCAGTAAGGATGCATTAAATTGCTCTAAATTGACAGTAATGATTTTTAATGTTACAAAAGATTTATATTTCAAATAAATGCTGAACTTTCTATTCATCAAAGAATCAATTATTTTAAATTGTAGTAATATTCCACTGTTTTTACTGTACTTCTGATTTAAATAAATGAAGCCTCGATAAGCAAAAAAATCTCGCCAACCCCAAACTTTTGAACATTAGTACATATTTTGGAAGAGGAATTTGAATCCCTTCTTGGTTTTGTACACGGCAAACACAACAGGCCTGAAAGACCCATTTGATTATTGCTTAGTTTGGGCCATCTGTTCATTGGCTAAACATGTTGTCCCAGCATTCCTGGATAGACACACAGCCATAAAAAGGGACTGGGACACATTTCCAGCCATATTTACAGACGCGGCTCCCACACACCACCCTGCAATTTTGGTCCGGGGAAGTTGATGAGGCAGACAGAGCTGGTGCAAGCCAATTGGTGTGGCAGCGGCACGGAGCAAGGGGTGACTGGGGTGAATTGGGGCGACCATGGCCTCTCCCTTTTTCCTCTCTCTCTCGCTTTCTTCACACTGGTGGGCTTGTGCTGCGGCCCGGCAGAGCCCGTTGCTCCTTGCGGTTGCAGCTGCTTGGTAGTAATTAGGAGCAGCCACTGCACCTCGGCACCCTCTCATTACAAGGAGGGACAGTGGGATACGCTGTGCCCATTTCTCTCTCAGTCTCCCTATTTCTGCTTCTGTCTCTCTCTCTATATTCTTGTCCTTTCCCCAGAAAAGTGCCAATGATCTGGCCAGCGACAGAGACAGACTGGAATTCACCCTTGTCTACTCACGCTAAATATAAATAACATAACACAGCCCCGTCTGGTCGCTTTCTCTGACGCAGTCATTTTAGAGAAGGGAAAATACGCATACAAAACAGATGTGGAACACGTACATTTCCGTTCAAACATGGATGGCATGTCTAATATCCATTTGAAAGGGGAAGTCACTTCATTTGTCATGTTTATAGATTTCATAATGAAAAAAGTATGCATCAGTCCACGTCTCTCCAGCTAGACTTGATGCACCCATTCACACCCGCTCAAAATATCATTTGCACTGTCTCGTCGGTGAAATAACTTTCTTGCCATGCTCACGGAAAGCTAATTGAGGTTTTGCTCACTCTCCTGAGGGTGATAACATAACAGCCCGAGCCCTCCTCCCTCCTTGCCCCCAGCTCTCCTCCCACCTCTCTGACAGTTACTGTGGAGGTAGCAGTTCAGCCAAGTGAGAAACTCGAATTTACAGGACAGGCCAATTATCAGCATAACACCAGGTCCTGGGTGGGATCCAAATAGGAAGGCAGGCAAAGAGAAGATGTCTACTAGAAATATCAGCATCTGCACTATCTGCCCCAGCCTACAACATCAGCAAAAAAGAAAAGAAAAAATAAAAGGCGAAAGAGGGGGCAAAGACTCAAGAAAAAAAAAAAAAAAAGAGAAAGTTACTGTAAAATCACTTTTTTTTGTAGTTCAGTGTATTTAATTCTACCCATCTTAATAGGATAGTCTGCCTCCCCCCTTCCATTTTGCTTTTTATTTTTTATTTTATTTTTGTCTTTATTGTAGTGGTTCAACGGATCACAAAACTCATGGTTTGGATTATATTACGGTTTTTGAGTTACGTATTGGATAATTTTTTAGATCAGCAAGAAAAAAAATTAAGTCAGTTACGTATGTTACATATATTTGCTATTTTAATACCTATAAAGTAGGCATAATTACATGCAACTAACCCTAAACCAAACCCTAATCCTAAACTTAATATTACTCAGTGTTTAAATGTATAATTGCTGTGTAACAAAGACACCTTAAAATAAAGTGTACAACCACACGACCACAAATGTAAATTGTCATCATTTACTCACTCTCATGAAAAAAAAAAAAAAAAGTATTTTAGTAAGTCTCAGTGTTATTCTGTCCATACAATGAAAGTCTCTTGTATCTAATGTTGCTTTGACCTCATTGACTTTCATTATAAGGACAAAAACAGTTGACACATTCTTTAGAATTTCTTCTTTTGTGTTCCACAAAAGAAAAAAAAGTCAACAATTTTGAAAGGATATGAGGGTGAGTAAATCATTTCTGGGTGATCCCTTCAAGAATTCATTGTCGCATGGATTCCCTCGCAACTTTAAACGTATCACAATACAGTTTTTCTTTTCTCTGTTGTTATTACCGTATACCAGCAAGCTTGAGAGACAATACACCACACAGTAATTAATAGCGCTCTTGTCCATCAGAATCCGAATTTCACGGTGCTCAGCGGAGAGAGTGGTTATCAGTGGCACACAGGCTCAGCCATGAGTGTGGTCGACTTGCTCAGCAGAGAGTTCTTGGAGACAAATGGAGAAAGATGTAAGACGTAAAGCCCTTTATTACAGCTTTTGCGTGCATTCGAACGCAGTTCTTCTCCCCCGCTAGCATGAACCCGGTCTCCTGCTCGCTCTAGGGTGCTCTCCTCACCCTGGGGAGATGGCCATTAGCATACTGGGCCCGTTGAAAGAAGACAATTAAAATCCTTATCTGCGCGGCTGTGCCGGGAGCTATCTTTATTCATTGCATTAGAATGAGAGAATGCCTTAAGTGGCCTAATTAAATACAGTGGCGGTGCTGCACGAAGCACAGGCTTCAGCAGGGGCGTCTCGTATCATTATGAGAAGGGCTCTGGAAAGCCTGTTGACCTATCAGGATTTATTTAGGAGAGCTTAGCGGGGGTCGCAATGTCCACAATTGCGGTATCTGTCAAAACAATGGGTTCAGAGGCAAGCCGCGGGACGTTCATTGTGCCATTCCTGCACGTGTCTTACAATATTATTCACCCCCAAGGGGTTTGTAAGATCTTGGTGAGCGTTGGATCCTGCTCTTCGATCGATTCGCCATGAAATTTGCCAGGAAAAAGAACGAAGGCATTACAGACATCGATTACAGCATTGATTGAGTCCCATCAGTGGAAGAAAGAGGTATGAATGCATTATTTTATGAGAATGAAGGCAGAGCATTTCTGTTCTTACTCGGCAGCACACTCACACCCTATGAAATATAAAGGAGCTGGAGGTCCTGTCATGCATGCATCCCTGTCCTTCTGGAGCTTTCCACCAAAAGCCCCTTAAGTGCGGCCTGTAAGAGGAGGAAGGAATGACAGTGAAAGGAGAAGAAGAGGAGAGGATTTGGTGAGCCTCACTGAGCAGCTCAGGCTGACATGCTAATTGCAAAGCTGTGTAAGGGGGACGACTGCCATAATAGCGCAGGAGGACAGAATGATCCTGAACCCCCCCTCCCTTTCGCTCTCCACCTGTCCATCGTCCACTCAGTACAAGCTCTGATTTCCTCTACTGCTCTTCAAGCCTGTAATTATATGTCCTGATGATGTCGTACACCTGTCTCATTTGCAGCGCATGTGATAGTGGTAGTAACGTGCTTTTGAATTACTCCCCTTGTAGAAAACTTATAATTACGGTGGTGGTCTCAAAGGACCCTAATGAGAGCTGCCTGTCATTGTGAAAACAGCATCACTTCATTGAAGCTCTGATTGTGTTGTGACAGCTCTTTGATTCAAAGAGAGGATGGAAAGTATTATCGTGGACACTAGAGTAAAGACTCAAGGGAAGAGTTCTGCAAATGCACGCACAGAAAAACTCCTTGTTGAGCAGAGAGAGAAAAATTGTCGCACGCAATTTCATCAGGTATCTTTTGGCTTTGTTTCCATACAGTCAACATGCTCTCTCACAGCTGCGTTTGTGTGCGAGTGTGTGCGATTGGACCTCTGTGCCTAACGACGTCCGCTGTACGCCATTAAGCAGGCTCACTAGGGGTAATTACCCAAGTCATTAAAAGTTTGATGATTTCACTGCTGGGTGGAGTGTCGCCCGCCCTTGCTTTGGCTTACTTTTGCTTCCGCATGTCGCATGTTCAGGAGTACCGAGCCTCTCGCTCTCTGTTTTATGTGAAAAAAATAAAAATAAGTGGCATGCATCCTTCCATTTTATCAGACTCCTCTTCTTCTCTCTCCTGAAAGGTTCTGAGAGAACACCATTACTCTTTAATGATGAAAACATGGTTTAGAAACCAGGGAGTGAAAAAAAAAAAAAAAGGTTTCAGTAAAAAAAGAAAAGTGACGTTCACTCGAAGTGCCCTCTCTGATATTGGACGTCCTTAAATGATTACAATTGCAGCTAAAGTGGATTATTTAAAGCAAAGGGAGTTTTGTTTTTGGTTTAACTGCATTAGAGTATAGCTCTAGGTTTGTAAGGGGAAATAGTGTGGGTGGTTTTCTGTCTGTAATTCATGTTTGATGACAACAACAATGAAATGCTCAGAACAATGAAAACTCCACCCACCTCCCTTCAGTTATTCATCGTGGTGGCAGAACAGCAACAACAAGGAATGAAAAATATTAGAAATGGACATGATCTTTGTATGCAAAAGAATCTGTTCATTGATTTCTTTTCATGTCAAGCCTGTTGGTGTGATTATTTATTCAAAAAACCAAACAAGGGCTCTGTTCCAACACATAGTGAGCTAGTAAAATGACATATATATATATATATATATATATATATATATATATTATAAATATATTAATAGATACATTTATTACCTTCATTATTATTTGATTTAATAAATACATTATATGCAGGGCTTGACATTAACTTTTATGCTCACTTGCCACTATGGCTATGGTTTTCTAGTGGTTTTCCAAAGTTACTTGCCACTACCACTGAGGAAAACTAAAAGCTTTTAACAGCGTTATGCAAGCACACTTTGGGTGTGAAAACAAAATCTGCGGGAATGAGCAAAATTATGCACAGTATGTACAATCCCATGCCGAAATTCAAGCCCTGTCACGCCAACAGTATTCATCCGGAGCATTTGAAACGAGTGAGTGAGGGGAGGCAGGTTTGTGTGTCAACTTGCTGTTGGAGAGGTGAGAGAGCAAGAAAGGGCAGCTGGTATTGTGTATCTATTCTATGGAAAATTACTATTGGAAGCATTTCAGATGTTTCTGTATCAATACAGTATGCATCAAAAAATCTATATTTTTTACAAGACTACATTGCACTTAGTTTATTATTATTTCAGATGCCAGGATACAATTGAAAAATTTATATATTATACAGGTGCTGGTCAAGTTTTTAGATTTATTTCTCTAATTCCATTCAAAAAGTGAAACTTGTATATTATATTCATATACACACAGACTGATATATTTCAAATGTTAATTTCTTTTAATTTTGATGATTATAATTGACAACTAAGGAAAATCCCAAAATCCTTTCGTTTCATGAGTGTGCCTTTAGATACCTTTAAATTCTGTCTCCAAGGGCATCTCACTTTTTCCGGAATCACATAGTATCAGAGTACTTCCTTTAAAAGTATAAACAGTTTTTTTCTACCTTGTTTTGCCTTAATTGCTTTGATAGCTGTCTTTGAGCAGAATATAAGAGACCAATTATCACAGGTGAAGTTCAAGTCGTGACTGAGTGTGAGAGATAAATGCATAGAGATGAGTCTAATTACAAGGTCACACCGGCTCAGCCCCAGCTGGCTGACTCTGCCCTCTGGGTACTCGAACGCTCAGAACCCAGCAGTGAACTGTGGACCCGGGGCTTCCTCTGTGTCCTGTGAAAGCTGATCCAGCCGGACAGGAGGGAGGGACCTCTGCCTGTCTCCCAGGCCTGAGTGCTCTTTGCTGGGAAGCAGGAGCGCAGGAGCCAGGGGGCTTGGGTCACTCTGCCAGCTGGTGCTATGGCAGACATTCTCTCTGGACCACACAAACCCCCTGCTATTCGTTATCGAGATCATTGAAGCTGACATGCTGCTTTCAATGATATGTCAACCATGGTTCCTTACAATGCTCTCTATTCGATTGCAGAGGCATAACTTCCAATGCCAGGGAACATTACAGGCCCACATGGCTTGTTTTTCCTGTTGACTCCCCTCCCTAAGGACAGCCTGTGATAGAGCCTTTGACTGACAAGCCAGACCTTGTCGTTTCTCTGAGGTGAAACACACATACACATTTAAACACATTCTCATATGTGGGTACGTTTCCTCATGATCTATTTAGTCTCGCCGCGATCCACAACAAGGAATTCCTAAAGATTATGGTCACGTAAATGCATTACTCAACACTTTTCACCCACACATATTACCCATTTCCTCTTTATGGGAGCAAAGACTTATTTTTACTTGCACACATCCTCATTTGCTTTGATTCACTGGTATCTTGAAATTCTAAGAAGCCACAACACCCAATGGTATACAAGTCAGCCCAGTGCGCTGCCAGCAAAAAGAGGACAGTCTGAGAAAAGTAAGAGATACAGCATGGAAGAGATGATGGCAGAGCAGAATTAGTACCCCAGCTACTACCTGATATGCTGAAAAAGTTGTGAAAAGGTCAGCGTTCTTATTCGTGCTGTACAATTAGATGAGAAATGCTAATATAATTACTGGATGGCTGGGATAGAATGACCTTATCAAAGACTGCCACTAGTTGGAGGGAACAAAAGGGAAGTTTGGAGCACAAAACATGACTCATAACATTACTTCCTCAAACTTTAGTTACTTTGGGTGCTGTGTTGAACTGCTCCCAATATCTGTTTGTAGGATTGATATTTTCACCAATATATTTTTGTGTAGACATTCTTATATTTATGACTACTTAGTGTTGCATGATTTGGGGGGAAAAAAAAATCTAACTGCAATTTTTCTGATAAAAGGTTTGCCCTCGTTCTTTGTAGGCCTGCACAGTTTGGCCTAAAATTGTGTCATTGTACCTCTACAATGTGGCAAACAGTAAACTAATTATAATATATTATTAATTACACATATTAAACAAATTCTATTGAAACATTTTATTGTAAAATGTTATAATTTATAATATAATTTATAATATTAAAAAATGTAACTATTGTTAGTTAATTATTATTAAAACATATTGTAAAATTACAGTACTTATATGTATGGCTGTATTCATTTATTAAATTTGAAACCATTGAGCTTTTATTTTGGCGAAACACTTCTCTTTTGTTGACAACAGCTGGTTTAAAGTATAATCACTTCTCATTACAACAATGGGAAGATGTTGGCACATGTTTTGTTCCCAAATGCACGTTATAAACAACACAAACTCAGAGCAGATGCATACTTTAGATGAGTTTGTTCGGAGCAGCATTTGAGTCAATATACTTTTAAGTGAATCACAGACTGTGATAATCACTCTAAGATTTCTAAGAAATATAGATTTAGTTTTTCATTTTGTTTTAAATTGATTAATTGTGGAGCCCTGACTCAAATGATAGTAACTAGATCAGTAAGTTACAGTAACGTAGACCTGGAACAAGAAAAGTCTGAAATCAGTCACACACCAGCCCAACTGCTTTGTGAGTACCTCCGTGAGCTAGTGGGAAAAAAACCACTTGACCTCCCACGTGACCTCAAATTTCTCTATGGCTTTCCACTGTCACAGCAGTGACCCGGGAGACTGGGGTTGTTGTTTGGGGACTCACCCAAAAGCCCTTGTTGCAGCTAGAGATCTTATTTGTGGTGTTCTGAAACTGTGGCTGGTAGACTGTACTTATCGCAACTGCGTTTGTCATCACTTCCGTCACAGGCGTGCATTGTGCTGCCCAAGGCTGAGAAGAGTATAATTGCTCTTTTTGTGATAAGTTATGATGTGAAGTTAAACACGAGTTAAAAGCTCTTGTTTGCACGCGGATGGATTTATGCATGTCTATGCCAGTGTGTGTGACAGTGTCCTGCACTGCAGCTGGAATAAATCGTTACTCTGGGTCAGCAAGAAACTACTCTGAGTGCCCTTAACAGCGATGGAGTGAAACAATGTCACCGCACACACAGTACAGCAGGGCCCGTCCCATACTAAAGGTGACATTTTTCTTCTGCTGCCTCAGAGGTCAACTCCAACCTGAACTATGCCACCTACTTGGACTATGCTTCCCATCTCTTTTTCCACTGTTAAGTTGCACAATTAAATCTGCCATTTACAGTAGGAGGGTGCATTTAATAATGATATACTTGGAAAAGGCTGGTCCAGGGAGATTTTGGAGACTGCTTTGCCTGAGTTTGCTCTGTAAGAGAGGCAAGAGGAGTCTAATGACAGCTGGGAGGGAGCTGCTCTTTGTGGCTCTGGGAATTCACACTGCTGTCTGCCTGAGCTCAACTTACTACTCTCTCTAGACTGCTCAAGTATACAGTCCTGCTCCACCAGCACACTCCATTCACTTCCTGTTTATTGATAATGAAAGCTGCTGTGTGTCATTGCCTCATGTCATTGGAGGTTGAATGGATTTAGATTAATGTGTTATGTATGCCCTGTACAGATTTGATTTGGTTCAACAGTTACTTGGGTAGCTGACATGGAATTTTTAAGCAGCAGTCTTGTGAAGTGTGGCATGCTTGTATAATTATCTGAAGAATTTTGTAAATTGATTTTCATACATGTATATCAGCATATTAGAATGATTTCTGAAGGATCATTTGACACTGAGGACTGGAGTAATGGCTCCTGATTTTTTGTTATTTCTAATTATTTTTACTCTTGCTTTAATTAGCTATATATATGTATATATGTATATATTTATATGCATAAATCGATTGACCAGATGTATTATGTTTAACTGAAAATATAATTAAGCATTATGATCACCTGTAATGCAGAACTCTCCACAGTTGGACAGAAATCAGTATAGATTTAGAGATACTGTGCTGCTCATTGGATTATATTGCATTGTACCGTTTGAAATGAGGGTTTCTGCAAGCTGTGACCAATTAAAGTTGAACAAAGCCAGCTCATCTGCTCAGCTCTGCTTTGTAGGTCAGTGAAATTGGCGGAAGTAATCATACAGCTCTCTCTCTCTCCCTCGCATACACACGCTCTCCAACTTCTTTTCGCTCTAGGCACAGCTTACCATGGCATCTCTGTAAGTTTTGCCATGTGCACGACACATCCTGTTCATCTTGAGTGTTCATATGCTCATCCATGATGTCGTTCTGACGCTCCCATATTATGGAAGTAAATCTGCTGCTATCTTCACTGTACAACACTTGTTTAACATGAGAGCTGAACAAATGCATAATTCATTTTCAGGCTTTTGAAGGCTCCTGAATGAGCTTCTCGTGGATAATAGGACACATGCTTGGCTTGACTCACTGTATAGCCGGATCAAAAGCAAAGCGTATTGCTTGGCGCATAATGGCCGGTCATCTCTAGAAAAGTCAGATAGTTATGGGCGTGTACGTGCGACCTGCAGAAGCGTACATGCCGGCTCGTGTTACAGCGATGGCCCTGCAGGAAGAGGCTGTCAGAGGATGCAGGCAGGAGTGATGGAGCCTGCTGTCTCCCTAATGGGCTGATTGCACAGGCTGTGGAGCCTCTGTTGCGTTCCTCACGATGACCTTCTGTCTGACCTGCCATGACATCAGTGTGGCAGCTCTGCTGTCTGCCCGACTCATTATCTCGCAGTAACATGGCCCAGGATAGATGAAGACCACTAAAACAATTAGACTTTTATCAGATCTTGATAGACAGTCTGAAACTATTGTAAGAGAACTCACTGCGTCAGTGAGATAATTATTTTGATTTATGATTTAAAGTTATGGTTATTTATTATCTATCTATTAAAGGGATGTCCTGAATTCAATACAACTTTTGTGTCCAACACAGCATTTGTTAAGTTCTGCAAACAATTCATCCGTCTGTTTATTGTTTTAACAACACTATTATCATATATCTTGACAATATACAAGATCTTGACCAAAATTGATGCACCTCTTGATGGAAATAACATCACAACATTTATTTGTGCATTAATTTTTGGTCAAGATGGACAATGCTAGAGTCGAGCATTCTGTAAAGTCTACTTCAGCACATCTCAAAGACTTTCAATGAATTTAGGGTCTGGACTCATGTGCCAGACCCTAAATTCATATGTAATATATATGTAATATATATATATATATATATATATATATATATATATATATATATATATATATATATATATATATATATATATATATATATATGTAATATATATATATATATATATATATATATATATATATATATATATATATATATATATATATATATATATATAACACACCCCTGGGCAAAAAAATGGGCCAAGCCAAAAACCAAAAATGGCTAAACACTAAGCTTTTAATTGTCTTACCACAAATTATTGGTCTGGAAATTAGAATAATATAAGCAAATGCACTACTTAAAAAGCCATTGTGGTCTCAGAAAAACATCAAAGGTTAGATTAGAAAGTTTTTGGCAGAAAATAGGAAGTTATGTGTGGAGTGATGAATATTGGTGTTGGTGAGCTATTTCACTGTGATAAGTCATTTAATGCTTTGGAGTACAGAAGAATATTGCAGAATATCTTGTTTCTCACAAAAGAAAAGTTATTTAAAGAGGAACGATCAGATGTTATTTCTTCAACAATACTCCTGCCAAAATTACAAAGACAACCTAGAAGTGGCTTGAGAACAAGTTCATCAGGCTTATGTTTTGGCTTGGTCAGCGTCCAGATTTGAACCATAGCGAGAATATTTGGTCTCGTATTAAACTCAAACGAACTAAGGGACATTTTTCACCTACACACGAACTGTTTGAAGCCATAAACACTAGCCCCTTTTCCACTGTCTGGCAAGTGCGAGCCAGGGCTAACAACGTGCCAGGTGGGGCCAATAGCCTCAAACATTTGGTCTTTACTGAAAGACTTGAGACTCCACCATTGATATTTGACCAATGTTTTACAAAATAAAAAAAAGTTACAGTGACTGTAGTTTATTAATTTGTGTCAGGAGTGCCCGTCAAACATGCTGAATCAAACTGATATTTACCAATTCACATAAAAACATACCTATTCAGTTTCACCTGCTTTCATTTATTTATGATCACAGAACTGCACAAACCAACTCATTAAGGCTTTTAAGTCCAAAGGCTTACATATTTACAATAATATTACTAAAATATCATATGTTTACGTAACATTTCTTTAGAAAGAGTGAGCATTTCCATTAATTTTCCTCGAAATAATGCACTCTGAGGAGGTTTGCGCGATCTGATTTGTGATTAAAATGGTCATTAAAAGACTATCATCTTGATTGACTTTCAAAATGCTAGTATGAAGGCAAATATTGTAGTATATCTTTGTATAAAATAACATTTTACTGAGAATGTCTTATTTTCTCTTTTTCCTCTCAGGTTACCTTCACAAAGCGGAAGTTTGGTTTGATGAAGAAAGCTTATGAGCTAAGCGTGTTGTGTGACTGTGAGATCGCCCTGATTATATTCAACAGCTCGAACAAACTCTTTCAGTATGCTAGCACTGACATGGACAAAGTCCTACTTAAGTACACAGAATACAACGAACCCCACGAGAGCAGAACCAACTCTGACATTGTAGAGGTGAGTGTGGCCTACTTCTGATTCCTGTAATGACCAGTCTTTGATGATTGAAGAGTTTTTACATTCACTGTAATGACATTTCTAATGTACTTAGCCCCATAAAGTAATTGGACAATTTTAAAATGTTTGAAATTCAATGGATTATAAAACACAGTATCAAACCAAATGGCTTCTGCAAATACATTATGTTCGAGATTTTCTCAGAAATATTTTCAGTTCTTGAAGCCTTACTTTTACTTTTAAGGTCTTTTTTTTTCCCTCTTTCTTTTTTCAATTTATCACGTGAGTTCCCCTCAATTTTAACCATCACTTGGTTTGATATTTGGTTATGCAAAGACATTAATACATTAAATTGTGACTTAAGTGTCCAAATACTTTTTGGAATCATTGTATTCATTTTACATAGATATCAAGTCTCACTAAATATATAGTTGTTTGTTAATGTCAAGTACAGAAATCAGTTTTAGGTTGAAGTTCAGAAATAATCTATGCACAAATGTTCAGCATGCGTGTTCCATAGTTCCATGGGGTACAAACTGATGTCTGGACAGCATGTAACAGTTTCCTTCTCATTTGTGCTTAGATAGGGTTCAGGACATCTGCAGCCACTGATAAGTCCAGACGTATTTCAGTACCGCAACTGACAAAGGGGCATAGATCAAGCCCCCTAACTGAACTGAGCACATGGCACAAGACATCTATTTTTTTGTCCACCGTTCATGTTTACCTCAATTAATGAGTGTGTAAAAATTTCCCATTTATACAATTCGTAAAACTTGTGTACTCATCATAAAGCCTTCCCAGCTGGCCATATGAGTGCTGTGCAAACCAAAACCATACTACTGTAGTGTTCAGTACACAGAAAGCAGGATTTGCCAGACACACTGTCCTCATTTGTCAAAAACAACATTCCAGTTTTATAGGTCGAGACCATCAGTGAGCTATAATAACAATACATGCATTCAAAACGTCTCTTTGACGTCATGCTAGACTTTTTTTTTTATCATTCAGTGCTCACTTGCTTACTAAATAGAAATGTCAGTGTAGCATGTTTAATACAGACCAAAAAATCTTTAAAGGTGTGGTCGATTGTCATTTCACTTTTTTAACTTTAGTTAGTGTGTAATGTTGCTGTTTGAGCATAAACAAAGTTATGACGCTCAAAGTTTAATGCAAAGGGAGATATTTTCTTTTATAGAATTCACTGTTTAAGAGTTTACAACAAACCGCTGGTAGGGACTATAACAAGCTTTTTCCCAGGTTAGTAACATCACTGACCTAAATTTAAAAACCCTACCCCCAAGAACACGCAAAAAAGGGGGTGAGACCATGTTGGGCTGCTGTAGAGTGTAGTAGAGTGGCGTCATTTTACACTGGGCTGCTTCACAAACGAGGGTCAGTTCAACGCTGGATTTGCACAAGCTAGTCGATGAGCTGAATCAACTCCACAGCAACTACATAAATTTATCTACTAACCATTCAGAAAGTCCAGTTGCATTCTAAAAGTTGTAACTTCGTCCTGAGTCTCTCCATCGATGTCCAACTTCAGTTTGAACAATTTAAGGCTCAACACCGTTACCAACAATCATCATTGTGGCTGTGTAAGATTCTCCAGCTTTGTTGTTATTAAGCAACTGAAATGTGAGCTGTTAAAGCAGCAGCTCGTTTGCATTTAAAGGGACACACACAAAAACAGCATATTTTTGCTCGCACAGCAATAGGGGCAAATTTGACATGCTATAATAAATGATCTGTGGGGTACTTTGAGCTGAAAATTCACACACATTCTGGAGACACCAGAGACTTAAATTACACATTGTAAAAGGGGCATTATAGGTCTCCTTTAAAATAATTTATCAAAAATGAATACAAATTGGCTTATTCATAAATAATATTTTTATTCTTTCAAATATTCTCAGTTGCCTGTATGGTACTCGTGAAAGCATTTTCATTCTCATTCACTCAATATTATCTATTGTAAAGCAAGATTTGAATGGAATTCACAAAATCCTATGAATTGTTAATCATTTTTGGACATTTTTATAGTGAAATAAAGGGATAGTTCACCTCAAAATGAAAAATTGTCATCATGTTACTCACTCTCATGTTGTTCCATACAGTACCTGAATGACTTTCTTTCTTCTGTGGAACACAAAAGAAGATACCATATTTTACCAATGGACCATTGTCCATATATTAAAAGTCAGTGTTGTCCAGTGTTGTTTAGACCATTGACTTTCATTTTATGGTCAAAAAAGTTTTTCTTTTGTGTTCCGCAAAAGATGGAAATGTATACAGTTTTGGAACGACATGATGGTGAAACTTTGTTTTTGGGTAAAGTATCCCTTTAAAGTCTTTTACTTAAAAAAGTCTGAAACTGCATAAAAGGAGTCAGCTGGGCCGAGCTATCTTTTATTCATGCTGATGACACTGCTGGTGAATTACCTGCATGGCAGAACTGCAGAAGAATGCACAGAGCCATCCACAAAGCCTGTGCTCTCCATCAGTGGCCCATCTGCTCTCTTCCCTGCACCAAGAGGGCCCTCACCTGCATTAAAAATGAATGGACACACTCTCCCCTTATGTAACAGCCACCCCATGTCAGCTTTACCTCTTTACAACAGCTTTTAAAGAGGATGCTGTGCCCCCTCTCAATGGCTTTGTGTCTTTCCCTCTGTGATTTTAAAGAACGAGAAATCGCTGTGTTCTGTGTTACAAAATGTCCTCTTGCATGAGTAAAGAGCCTCTTTACTGTTGTAAATTGCCATTCCACATCTTTTTTAAGTGAAAAAATGTTAGCTCTATCCTGTAAGTGTCTTGTAGGACATCAACAAACACATGTACATCATGTGCATCTGCACAATCAGGCATCAGCAGATTTCTTTCTGACGCTTACTGGTGTGGAACACAAACTGGTGGCAAGCTGCCGCTTTTCCCACATCGGCCCTCCGGCCGCTGTGGAGGAGCCTGACCCAATGCATGAAGGGCCCCAACAAAGCAGCCTTGTCCCTGCTCAGTGGGCCAGCATCTACTCATAACTGCAGAGATCGCCCACAGCCAACTCTCTTTCTGAGGCCATGATTCAGCCATAAAGATGTAGAGCAGAAATAAGCTATTGAAGCCTCCACTCTCTTTTCCTGCCCGGCTACATGCTGGAGAAACCAGGAGCAGAGATATCAGCCCTGGACTTCCATCAGAAGTGCTGCTGACTTTGATTTTGGTTGAAGGCAGTATGACTCCATAGAGACACATGTAAAGATTTGTGCAGGAGTTATACAGTATACCGATATAACCAAAGCATATCAGTACTCAGCAATATTGATTTTATCCATAAAAACACAGGCCTGTGTTCTCTTATTGTACAGTGTGCCGTGCTGAAAGAGGATACAAGATAGTGATATTCTTAATCAAATGGCGTGTTCAAGGAGGAAGTAACCCAAAGCCTCTTTAAGATATGTCAGTCCACTCTTCGGACATCTTTGCAAGACCCCATTCAATAAAGATACTCCCGTTCACAACTGATTTGAGTTCTTAGTGTATTATTTATTTTACACAATAGTACGCAATTTTTAATACCCAACACAGTATCCGTCTGACTTTTAATAGGGTGCGTCCCTAATTTTTACAGGCTACAAAAGTTTGGTTCTAGAGATTTTACTAGAGAATCATGACTGCTTAAAATGAGGCTGTTTTGACTAAATATTGGGAGTTTCCTCCTCTTTGTACTGTTTCTGAAGTAACTTTAGACTGTTTTTCCAGCTATATAGAAACTGCTTTCTCACAGATCCTATGTTATTTGAATCATTATTTTCTGTTTTTGTTAAGCAGTTAGCTTATCATAAAAGAGCTGAAGAGTTAAACATTTATATAACAAATCAATACCCCACTCTCTAAACCTCCCATTTAGGGTTTTATTTTTCTTTCTGTTTCTACTTGCCTTTTCTCCTGGTGAAATGTGTTTCACATGGAGGCACTTACACTTATCTAAATAAATAAATTGTGTTAAAGTGATAAATGGCACTCAAACAATCGAGAAACATTTTTTTCTCGTTTGTCCTTCTTCCGTCCTCTAGAACAAATGCATCCTTTGCTGCTTTTTCATTGACTAGCATAAATTCCTGTTCCATGTGAGAAGCCAAATCAAAAGTCACATTCCTACTTTCCACCACCATCTGTAGCAAAAGGCCTGGCCTTGCATAGTCAGGGGAACAGATGTATTGCTTTCCACAGATGGATGTGTGAGTGGGGCACAGTGTGACGACCAGGCTCAGGGCTATGGACTTTGTCTCAAGTCTGGCCCGCAGTCAGTACCGGAGCGTTAGACCGAGATCACCATGCCTGAGCAATGTGTGTTTTTGGTGTGTGCGCGACTGTGCGCCTGCCGCACCGTGGTTCAACTTCAATAACACTCCAGGCGACAGGTGAAGCGTTGCGTGAAATCTCCTTTTGTGGATCCTGTCCACTTCTCTGTCTGATTAAAAGTGGCCGCGATCCCATCTGTGTCTCCCTTTTCAAAGACTGTGGGTCTGAAGCAAGCCCTTTTATTTACTGAGTAGCAGCGCAGGATTGATGGAGCATTTCCTCAGAGGTTACAGCATGTCCATTCAACGTCTCGCAGGGGTCTTTAAGGACCACTGGTGTTCCACTGTATTGGGTCTCCACTAGCACACTTTGTCCTTGTTCTCACCTTTTTCATTGCTCACAGAATATGAAAGGAAGTGGAGTTGAAAGGACTTTTCATGTATGATGGACCTCAGCCTAGAGATATGTATAATAGCACAGCCCCACACATTTCACTTTTATAAGACCATGGAAGTTCTCTGACCTTTTGTGAAATAAGTTTGGTTATTGATGATTTTTAAAGGCATATTCACTGCTTGTGCGTCTGTTAGAACATGTTCTGGGTTCAGAATATGTCATGCTGTTGGCACAGACAATAATTTGGACTCATTCTTTCGTTTGTTAAAAAAAAAGTGTTGTCAGTAATTTAGTGAAGTCTAAGGGGAGAAACATTTTCCATAGGGCTAATTTTTTTTGTTAAAATGCTCATATTAGTTCTTCCATACTGTACATCATACACATATTATTTGAGCTGTGAAATCTATATTGTTTGTTGGATTATGAGTTACTGAAGTAATACTTGTGGGTTAACCAGGGGAATTTTATTTTTGCATGTTTATTTCCTCTATTTGAGTTATTCCTCTATAGTAATATAATTCTCACATAGTCGTAATAATTAAAACACTACAAATTGATACTGTAAAAAGTTATCTTTAGCGAATAATTTTTCATGCACATTATATTGTTGTGATGCTTAAATTCACTTGCAACATTTAAAATGACTTTAATTTTTAGTTTTTATTTTAATTATTTATTTAGTAGTTGAATTATAAAATTGGATTTTGATATTGTCCATTGATCAGTTATCATCAATGACTTTTAAATAATAATTGGTCTCTTTCTTGTATCCTTTCACTTTAAATGCGAAATGTGCCATTTTTATTTTTATTTTTTTATTTACTTTACATGATCATGATGAGTTAAAGTTTTAAAAACTTTTCTATCACACTGGTCTCAAGTTAACATGCTCAACAGTTAAGTCGTGTGTATACTTTCAAAACAGTGTATTTTAAAGTTTATCCTGGTGCAATATTATTCTACACGTGATATTTGCTTGTTTTGGCAAACTGAGAAACAACTGAGGGATAATTCTCTGTAATAGACCTTAGCAATTATCAGTACATTCCTTTAATTCTTTTGAATATCTTTTATTATTGAATTTCCTCTTACTGTACGTCAATTTCAATTATTAAAAAGGTGGACAAAGACTGTATGAAAGAGTGAAAACTTTACAGTTGTCCTGTCTAAAGAAAGTCCTTATAGTTCCTGTTGTGTTTCAAATTGAATTCTGTTTGTGCTCCAAATGAAAAAGCTGCTGCAGGTAATTAAAATAATTAAATCATCCTTCCTCTTGTTCCTCTCCAACTGGAGGTAATGAAATCTTAGTAGTCCTATGCTGGTATTCTGAATACAGGCCTCTCAGTGTGCACATAGGATTCCTTGAAATCAGATATCAACTTCACAGCAGATATGTGGCGTCCATTTGTCCCTTTTACCCCCTCACCTCTGTTACTCAGCCATGCTGATATCAGTCCATTCTCATTAGTCCAAATTATCATGGTTTGAACACATTAGTGATCGCAGCTAACAGCCGTTCTATTGAATGCTGGGAGAAGTGTTTAGACTGCTGACTTACATTCACATGGCGTACTGTATGTTTGCTTTGAGATTTACATGCATGACTTTTTTCCACCGCTCTCACCATGTTGCAAATAACCGTGAACGGCCATCTGACCTTTTGCAATACTCTGGTTGTTGTCTGAGGTCATTTACCTGGCTCAAATAGTAAGCAAATCAGGGAATGATTCAGGCAAATGTTTTAGGCCTCCGTAAGAGACTTGCATTGTTGTGTGTGGTTTTAAAAAGCAAATGCTTTTTTTTCCTGAGGAAATATTCAAAGACTGGCCAGTACAGTAGACAGTACCACTGTAACATATAAACAAAAAAAAGCTAATGAAATCTAAATCATTTAAAAGGGACAGTTCACCCAAAACAGAAATTCTGTCATCCTCTAAATAGTAAATGTCACTTTAATTAATTTACACTTAAAGTGATAGTTCACCCAAATATGAAAATTTTGTCATTTACTCACTCACAAGTGAATTTCTTTCTTCCACTGAAAACAAAAGAAGATATTTTGAGGAATGTCAGAAACCAAACAGTGGCGCGGACCCCATTGACTTCCATAGTATTTTTTTACCTTTCAATGTGGTCCAACAACTGTTTGGTTAAACATATTCCTCAAAATCTTCTTTTGTGTTGAGTGGAAGAAATAAATTCATACAGGTCTGGACCAACTTGAGGGTGAGTAAATGATGACAGAATTTTCATTTTTGGGTGAACTATCCCTTTAAATTCTCCATGTAGTCAATAATTATATGCCTCAAAACCCTTGATCACCGAATGACATATTTAAATGTTTTTTTCCTGTGAAAAAAATTCTTTATGCCTTTAAATAGCTACACCCTTGCCTCATTTAATATACATGTTCGCTGAATATGCAAATTAGCCCCGCCTCCACTCGCTCACACCAGCTCAAAGATCCACTTGGTCAACTTACTAATTTAAACGCTGCGCAATGATATCGCTCTTTACAACATCGGACACATAACTGTAATTAATAAGATTAGCCTTTTGCTTGACTGTTATCAAACCGCTAATAATGTGTTGCTAATATTACACAAACCATGTTCATGTTCACCATGTCAGACGGCTGTCTTCTAACAATCAGTATCCTTAAAAACACTTAAACAACTAAGAACGTCAGTGGAGAAAGCCATATAGTTCCTCATAAAATTGTAATATACATTATATACCCGTCATATTGCTGCACGATTCTTAATATCAACAGAAAAATGTACCAGGATAACCTGGCTTCTCTCGAGACTCCCCTTCTAGTTTGCAGTTAATGATTTGCGTGATTGGTTAGAAGGTAGTTTGTGACATCACAGACACCAGCGACTTTTTTTCACTGCAGTTTTAAGGAGAAAACACTCAGCAATGGTGTTGACATGTAAATTTGCAGAGTTTTGCTTTAAAGCATATTAAAAACACCACATAGACATATAAACCACACGGGGTCTTTAACAGATTTTTTGAAAATTGCCATCTTAGTTGGTCTGGAGAAATTCTTTTGAGAATTATTTCCTGGAAAGGGTTAGTCGAGAATTGCAGGATATGTAAATCTTGACCATTCCCAAATGTCAGCCCTTCTTCTGTCTTTTCTGCATGAGATTCCTGCTTTATTCCATGTGAATAACACCATTGTTTTACCACAAGCACGGGACAAAAAGCAGTCACTCTGCTTTTCATCTGAACCTTTGAAGCTGCGATCGGCATATGAGCGCCTCCAAACAGCCATGCAACTGTATTAGCTATGCTATGCATATTCATGTTTGTACAGAAGCTCTTGAGCGTGTAATAAGAGCTCACTCACAGTTTCTATTGGCTCTGGATATGGATGTAGTAAGGAGCCGGTGTCTGGGGAGGAGAGGAAGGAAATGAGGCTATGCTGCGGGACTGGGGGAGGGAGATATTTTTGATAAGGGACTTTTATTCATCACTCTGGTTGAAGGGAGGGGGGCAAGAGGGGATGGCTGATGTCATTGAGTCTGGGGATTTTTGGGACATTCTCCACAACACACGACTCTGTGCTATATCAGTAATGTTGCCAAAGCTGTTAAATCAATCGTCATTTTATCCAAGCACTTTGGTAAGAGTGCTACGACGCCTCTCTAAGACTTGTGAAGTTTTTCTGTAAATATGCACACTTTACAAGATAATTGCATTTATTTTTATAGCTGCTGAGCTGAATTTTACTGTTTTGTTGGGAGGTTTGCATTGAATTGTTTGTGCTGTCAATCAAAGCTCGTGCGGTGATTAAGACCCGACTCTGCCTTAATGAATGCAAATTGGCACATCTGCTTCTGTGAGCTAGCTGGCCAGACTGTTCAATTAGCGTGATTGATCAATTATCCTCCTCCTGCTGATGTGAGGATGGAAGGAGAGTGGCGGAAAGAAAGAAAAGCAACAGTGCGAGAAGTGAGAGATGGCGATGAATGCTTCGGTCTAAATCCCTTAAGTCTGCCTATTAAAATATGCTCTTTAGATTTGATTAGACTAAATTGATAGTGATGGAATGATTTAAGTCATGCTTACGCTTTAAGCAACACAGATGTAAAATTGACTTTGACAAGAGATATTGAAATCATGGCATTTTTCAAAGAAATCTAGACTTTGATTTCTTTTTAAAGTGTTGGGAAAAGTTCCTTGTCTACAGTGTGTGGATCCATCCTTCCTTCATGACCATTGTTGTGTAATTTCACTACACTGAATTTGGTCATTTTATACAGTGAATCAGCCTGTTTGTATCATTTAAAAAATTAGGTTTGGGTGAGTAAGATTTTTATAAGAAGTCTCTTATGCTCACAAAGGCTGCATTTATCTAATCAAAAATACAGTAAATGTTATGTGAAAAACATGTGACCCATGCCGCACAGACTAATTTCGAGCTACAGACAAGACAAGTGAAAAATGTCAATTTTGGTCGAAATTGAGGTTTCCACAAAAATGAGATCATTAAGCCCTCGTCTAGCGATCCCAGTGCTCCAAACAGCAATTAAACATCTAAAAGTGTCTTTATTTGTATGTTTTCTGAGAGGAGTACCTTTCGTTTGACCATGAAAAATGCCTTTTTTTTTCTGCTCGCTTCTCAACTACTGCCGCGTCTTTCAGCTTCTTTTATTGTTGTAAAGTGCTGCATTCCAACTTTGGTTTAGACTCATGCCATCAGGAATTTGCTATGGATATTCACAATGAAATGTGATTTTTTTCAAACTCATGCTGATGTAAACAAAACGGTCTTACTCACGCTGACTGACAGATCTGATGCGAGCACACAAAGACGGCTCAGACAGCGCGCAATCCCGATATGCACATATAGACTTACAGTATTTCAAAAAATCTGTCCTGGTGTCTTAAGTGTACGTTTGCTTAACTGGTGGGGAAAAACATCTGATGTGTAACATTATATTAGATTAGTTTGGTACAGTAGTTCTTATCAACTATAGGCTGTCTGTTTCATTAATAGTAATCAAACAATTGTGGAATCATGGGTTTTGTCTTGGTTTGTGCCAAATTTATTACCAGAGATTTTAAAGTTTGGTTGCTACGTTATTTTGTTTTGGAGCCTTAGGAAAACTTTAACTCGATTCTTCTCAGAAATGACTTTGCTGACTCTATTAACATTTTCAAGGTTTTTAATAGAGAATGTGATAATAACAATAATTTGAAATTTTCATTTTTGAAAAATTTGCTCATTGCTACTCCTTGAACCTTGAACTGTCATTTGTCAACATTTTAGTGTGCACCAATGTAGAGAGAACTCAGTTGTCTCGGAGTATGTGTTGTTAATACCATGAAAATGACAAATTCATCCCTCTCTTAGCAGGCTTAGGTGGCAGTCTAATGGAAGTATTATTTATATGGCTCTGTTGATTAAGACTTAGCTGTTAAGCTCATTTCCAAACATGAGTGGCAGTGTGTCTCAGAGGGGCCTGTCTGGGCTGTTTCAGAGACAGATCAGGGCTGGAGTGCTGGTATCTTTAAAGGTGACATATCCAGATAATAGAGCCCTGCTAACAGGCACCATATTCAGGCCTGAGTGTCCTTCCAAGCACATTTGTCCTACCTTACTGTACATGGGGACACCAGACTTAACGGAGCTCTTTTTGCTCTCTTGTTGTCAGGATGTTATCATTTGATACTATTGGAAAGACAACCAAGGGACTTAATTTCTCTCGTTTTGACCTAGTCCATCTTTTTAATTTGATTATGCCATTGTTTCAGCACTGTCAAGTAAATAAAGTCACTTTGAGAGTTCATGCAGTGATCTCCAGCTGAAAGCAGGGGCATCTGAGTCCTTCCTTGAGGTTTTGGCAGGCAATGCACTAAAGGATCACTCACTCACACAATGACGCCACTCACCTCACGCTCTGCCGGGGCAGACGACCCCTACGGTTCTGGACTATTAACCTAGTCTGCAAGGATTAATGTAAAAGGGGTCAGGGGCTTAATTTGTGCTTGATATGCACAGACGACAACATGCATGAAAAGATTGCATTTTAATTGGCAAGTGCTTAACTTAGTGGCTTGACTTTGGGCTGGCCAGGGGCCAGTTTGACTGTGTGATCTTCTAAAGCCATGTTTGACATTTGAAAAGGCTGAAGGGGGACGCATGGTCAGTTACACTGCTTGACTCATCCTGGGTGGCTCTTTAAACGACACAGACAGTGTCCTCAGTTTTTCATGAAAAACATTCATGATTGATTGCATTAATTTAACTTTTTATTAGCAGCTTCCACAGCATTTTCTGAAAATAAAATTAAAAATTAAATTCTCAGGTCTTCCAAAAAAGTTTTGACATGATCTTCTCATTCAGTGAAATCAAATTTGTACTTTTTTTTTTTAACAAGTTAATCATTTTCATTATCTTCATTGTCCCTTTTTAGCAGCTGTCAGTTCTCTTCTGATTTTCACACTGTTTTGATAAACTACTTATTAAATCTGGTCTAATTTCCCTTATGATCTGTAACATATCACTTCATTTCAGTGATCTCCGTTTCTCTCTATTCTCAATTCCCACTGCTCGCTCTTTAATGTCTCATCTGCTGCCACTCTCTTCCTTTCCCTCCTTTTTTTTTTATGTACTTTTACATTTTTTCCGTTATCCCGCATGCTCTCACGTCGAGAGTCTTCATATTAAAGTGCTTATTAAGTCAAACGAAAATGTCAGCAGTATTGACATAAAGGAAAGGTGTCTTCTTTAGGATATTCTGATATATGTGCCGTATCTCTCCAATATGATTCTTAATAATGAGCTGAAACTCTACATTATAATTGTCGTGTAGACTAAGGAGGACTTATTTTATTAGTCTGCCTTTTGTTTGATTTTCTCATCATTTTCATATAGCAGCACCATAGCATGACACGATCACCACCAAACATCGCTGAGGATATTTTTGAGGTATGAAGGTGAACATATCATTGCAAATTTTGGTTAATATGCTGTACCTCGGTCTCATCTGACCACAATATCTTTGACCTCATTGCAACTGGGTCACTTTTTTTTTGGCAAATTATATTTGTGCTTTCACATATTCTCAGTTGTACACCGTAGATTCTTCAGAGTAATCCTTGGCATGTTCATGCAGAGATTTAGGGAGTGTTTGTTTTCGGTTGGTTTGATGTACTTTCTACAGTACTTGCTGATAATTGAATAGTTCTGTTAGACTCTTTAGTAATTATTTTTCATATCCCTTAGACTTGCAACCTGAATAATGATGCTTTAACTCTTTTCTCTCCAGTATTTATTTATTATTTTTTTTTTAAAAGTTCCCAGTAATCTTCAGCATTTTTGATAATTTTTCTCAAAAATTTAATGGCCGACAGAATGTTTAGTTTTATCAATATCTAAACATGCAATATATGGAAAGAAAGAGCTTTCAATCAAACAAAAAAAAAGCAAAAATGCATTCTTGATCAACACTTGAATGTGGGTAAGTTTCATAAAAAAGCTAATCGTTTTTGTCAAAGACTATGCCCAGATCAGTTTCAGAAAATATCAAAATATAGATGGAGCAGATTGCTTCCATCAACACCCCTATAGCTTGCACAATCCTGTACCTCGTCCTAGGTCGACAATTCATTAAGTAACGTTAGGCAGGTGTCAGTGGCAGATTAGGTTATTTTAATGATTCACAGGTAGAAGCAATTATTTAAATCATGTTATATAGTTTTACATAAGAAAATCATCCGCTATTCATGAGTCACATGGAGGTACATTTTAGGGTTATTACATATTTTTCGTAACTTCGTGTTTCAAAATAACAGTCTGTTCGTGACAAGAAATGCCTTCTGCATTCGACCTTGTACATAAAGATTTAATAAGGAACGTTTTACCTCATCCTAAAGAGGTGGTTTACGTAATAAATAGTTCAAGTAGAATTGTTTTCTTATCACTAGGGTAAATCAATGACCAAACTGTGGCAACAGTTCACCTCCACCAATGCTTGCTTGAGTAACCTGTTTTGTAAATCTGCACACTAAAAACAAACACTCCTGTTCTCTGAGTAAACGTAGTTGTGGTATTTGCTGAAAGAAAGCGTAGTCATTTCTGCTAATTAAGAGGTGTCCGCAATGTTAAAATTCACAGTTAGGACAAGAATGAAGATAATAATACAGATAAGATCTTAAATATATTACAGACAGCACTGAAATGAGAAGTGACTTATATAAATTTTGCTCAGATTCTCCAAGATAGCAATTTTTGCAATTTACGATTCAGTTATTACAATATGAACTCAAATATTTCTCAGATTCTTCCATGACCACATAATCTTAGCTAATCTATCCACATCCATTTTATATCTCTACACTCTTACTGTGTTTCACCTAGTTGTGTTTCTATTTTTTTATTTCTCAAATAATTTTGAGAGAAACATCTGAGAAGGTGATACTTAATACTGAAACGTAACTGAGAAATCCATTACAATTCTAAGTTAACCATTTCTGAGCAACAAAACATTCATTTGGGATGCTATTGAGGATTTTTGAGAGTTTGAGTTTGACTAAAATTTTGTTAATGGATAGTTTCATATAAAAAAAAAAAGAGTAATTTGTTAATTGTAAACACATTTCATTCAGTTTGTGCAACTAACAGTTCTCAGAATGAAAGATATACATTTAAAATATTATGCATGGAAATAAATGTGACTCTACGATGGCCTGGTTAACAAAAAGTCCTATTTTGTAAATGAATGGCCTATTCTTACCGGAGTGAAGTACACACGTCAGGTTAAAAAACCCTCTGTCTTAATATACCACACTAAGAGCTGCAACAATAATGGTGTTGAATCAAGCCTCCTGCAGCTTTTCAAAGTGCCCTTTTTTATAGGACAAGGACTCCCTTTCCTCTGGGCTTTCAGTCTAGAACAAGAGCACAGCCCCTCTTTGGAACAAGCCATTTTCTCTCTTCTGAAACAAAGAGCTACATTTGGTTCATTCTTCTGATAGCCACTTTATAAGACCCTGTCTCTCTGACAGCTCTCTAGATGCAAGGTCTGAATTCGTGGTAATTGTTGTTCTTTTCTCTCTCCCATGTAAAGTGTGACCAGGTTGCTGTGGAAACACAGTTTGGTGTTTACCTCACAACAGAGACCAGCAAGAATCAGTGGCAGCAGAATATTCCTCTTTCACTTAAAGTATCTCTCCCGGAAGCGAATTTAAAGGACATACAATGTTAAAGGATTTAAAGTAAGGCTGCGTGCCACATCAAGTCAAACATTATGCTTCCAAGCAACCACATAAGTGGAAAATGGACTGTACACAGCAATATTATCTATGACGCATCAGTTAGGAGGGCGCATTTTAGAAGACTTGGTTTAGTAGGGCTCGTGTATGTATTGATGAACATGAAACACTGAAGCGGATCTGTCTTGTACCCTCTCGCTGTGCTCTTTGAGAACGTCCCTTCTCCCTTTGAGCATGGTGCTTGTTACCTGGTTACTGCCAAGAGATTCTTGTTTTTAGCACGTGTCGTGCCTCATTGACGTCAGAACGACTTTTTTCAACCTCCCTTTCTTTTTTCTTTCTCTCTTTTTCTCATTTGCTCGCAAAACTGATATTTTTAATTTAAAAACCAGGCCTTCTTCAAGAGGCTGAAATAAAAAGGAGACAAAGCAACAAAAGGCCCAGAGCGAGGTGGGCCTTTGGTAAACATTAGTCTCCAATGAGACTAATGAGGCAGGCTCTAATCTCAAGTGCTTGAACATAGACGTGCTGACTCTGAGCAAATAACCCTGGTGCTCATTCACATAGGAAACAAGAGGGGGATGAAGCACGCTGCAAATGAATGACTAATTCTGAACTATCATTTTCACTCTCAGCTCACTGGATAAATACGCTGTCTCTCGTCTGCGTATCGATACTGTTCGGTAAATCTGTACTTCATGTTTTATAAATGTTTTAAGTAACTGGTAGATTTTCTGTTGTTTTGTATTATTTTTTTATTTACTGTAACTGAAATTTATCTGTATGGTAGTGTTCCCCCTCACTGGAGTAATTTGTTACAATCCAGTAGTTCATCCAAAACGCATAGCTGAAACTGTTTTTAGGCTTTCCAAGGAACATTAGGCAAATTGGGGCCCACAATATTTTCCCTGTACTGGCCTACAACCTGTTGCCTACATTTAGTGACTACTGAACTGACTGAAAAGTGTTTAGCAGTTCTGAGACAAATTATATATTTGGCCATTTCATATGGATTGCCCAATAGTAACGGTAATTTACTCGTGATATGGAAACAGTTACATTTAATTTAAGAGAAACTCAAACTTGTTCTTGGATTGCAATTATTTCAACC
Organism: Zacco platypus; assembly: GCA_038088235.1. Taxonomy (NCBI): domain Eukaryota; kingdom Metazoa; phylum Chordata; class Actinopteri; order Cypriniformes; family Xenocyprididae; genus Zacco; species Zacco platypus. The sequence continues at coordinate 26,285,205 of CM076075.1, forward strand.
TTGAATCAGAGCTCCTACCATTTATTTAAAGGCAGTTTATCAACTGAACTAATTATTGAGTTTAATCTGCTAACAGCTTAGTGTAATGAACAGAAATCAATAAATTCTTTCTTGACATTAAATTATTTAATTATTAGTTATTCTTACCAACAATGAGATTATATTTACATTATAAATAAATACATAAATAAATTATTGTCATTTTTATTGATTGTTATTTTAATAGATCTATGTATTGTGTGGCCATGCCTTGTTTAATAGATAGTAAACCATTTATGTATTTGGTTTTTATCTATTTTTTAGTTTTGATTAAATGTTGTTTAAAATTCTTTTTTTTAATCTTGATAAATGGGTATTTCTAAGGTTTCCATTGACTGCTTTTGCTTTCTTTGTTTTAACTTCGCAAGTCAGATGGCTGAATGAAATGAGTACAAGAACAGCCACATCTGGCGACTGTCTTCACCCTTATGCTCTCAGCCCTGTTAATTTCTGATAGGTGTGCCCGTGACAGATCCATGCCTGCCCTCTTCTCTATGGGTCCTCTAGGTCCTCTTGGAAAAAAATCATATTGACTGACAAACAGAAAATATTTCTGTGTGATACATCCCTGCATTCTCATCATATTTCTCAAGACTTTATAAACATACTGTATGTTTTGAGAGAAATGGACATGACAATCAAATTCCCGGGTGTGGATTTGGAATTGATAGAACATTGCTTTATATGCTATTGGTGCTAAAATCTCTCAAATGTCTCAAATAAGATGCTTTCATTCATTTTCAATGCTTAGATTCAGAATATTGCAGTGTAATGGAAACAAAAATGGAAACAATGAAGTGCCCAGTCTACTTGAACTTAACACCCCCACCTTCTTTTTCCTGGTTACCATCAGAACCAGTCCCTAGATAGCAGGCGCAAAAGCTAATGGAAGTGTCCTCTTTGACTATTGATTACTCTCCAGTGGGAGGGGGGGGAAGCATCTCCGACACAGGCAAACATGATTGAATGTAATTCAGTAAGAGCAAGAATGGGGCCTTCTCTCTCTCTTTCTCTCTCTGCCTCAGATACTGTTCCCAGCTCAGCGATCTGGCACGTGTTTGCCGATTTCAGCCATGAATTATTCTCAGATGACGTAAGACCAAATAGCCTCTGTAATGACTTCAGCACTGATGTGAAAGATCATGTTTACTTACTCCGGCATGATTTGTAATGTAGAGGGTGCAGGGTTTAGTGAAATTATTATTCGGCATTCAAGAACTGGCACATGCGGCAATGTTATGCTTTCAATTAAAATTCTTTCACTTTCAGCAACGTATTGTTTGTTCTTTGCAGGAGTGGGTTGAATTGATCTCAGTGGTGATGTGGACCGCCTGAGGAAGGATTTTAAATCAGTTGACACTGCTTATGGTTTGGTTTTCGCATACGCTTTGATTCATAATAAAAACTTGGCGATTCACCATGGATTTGGCTTCAAAGAAAGTTTTATGTATAACACATTCCCAAATGCCTCAAATGTGTTAAGGTTGCATGTACCTAATTTTACAAAACTAATTTGCAATTGCAAAACAAGAAATGATTTGGGAAGTTACATGCATGCAGGCAAAACGAAGAAAGGCACACCTACTCTGTTTGTTCCTTTCCACTTGAATTAGCGTTAGGACAGCAACACAGCACAGAACACCCGATGTACTGAAGAGTAAAGTGATAACCTCTCCTATAATACCCTCCCTTTTCATGGAAACCAGAGTTTTTTTCTATCTGAGTCATGTGTAGGTGGCTCGTCTTCTTTCCACGAAAGACAACAGTGTATTCAAAGTAAAGTTTCATTGCAGTACTACAGATCAGCCTAAACAATCATTACAAGTCTATGCCCTTCACTTAAAGGCTTTTCAGGATTACAGACATTTGTAGTTGTGCTTACAGCATCTGTGTCCAGTATCTTTTAATCAAACAAAGCGCACTTGATATTTTTACGTGTGACTTTTCAACCTGAAACCACCCTGTTTTGTGAGTCCCGAACATTATTTTGTTCTCAGTTGATGACCTGAAAAAAAGGCAAAACCACCAACCACCTCATATACAAAAGCCTATGTGAAACAGTCTACCACAAGCCCACTGGGCTGTTTGTTAAATATGTTTGCAAGCACTTTCGTCACCTTTATGCCCCGTCCTTTGACCTAACATACCACACAATGTGAGTATCAAGGCCGTGGTCAAGGCCGGCGGTTTTCAGGAGGCGAGGTACGTGAGCAGAGGTGAGCTCTCACAGATTGATGAGGCCCACTCGGTGGCAGGGGTATAGAGTGTTACAGAACAGACGTCCTGCTGGCACGACCTACCCTCTCTGCTTTCGCCTCTCTGCCTTATCGGAACTCCTAATTGTCCTTATGAATATTTTAGAGGAGAGCAGGAACGGAGGGGTTCGGGGGGGCTATTGTTTCAAGGGCTCTGATGGCTAATGATCCAGTCTGTGGGTCAAGACGGGTGGGAATGAAAGACAGGTAGTGAGCAAGAGAAAGACTAACGGGCTCGGGAGGAAATGGCTATGGGGAAGGATGAGGAACACGATTCATTTGTCTCATCAAAATCTCCCACTTCTTTCCTCCTTTTGTTCATCATTAACTATAATAGTTTTACTGTAGATTTGACTGTTAAATAGATGAGATCATTTATTTAGGCCAGTGGGACTGGAGAGCAACATCGTTGCAAGGAAACTTGAGCGATGACTTTGATATGCCTTCACCTCAATTTTGGTTTCAATTCCCAATCTGCTCTCATGTCTCAAAATACCCTTGATTGTGAGAGCGTTCCTTCCCTCACTGTGGCTGCTAATAACTTGATCAAACCCGCCAGCGTACAGTCTGCGAACATCTGCTTGTCTTTGTGGGAAACTATTGCTCCTGGAAGTGTAACACACTCTTACGAGCTAATATGAAAAGCCGTATTCATATAAAAACAGCAATCTCAGCGGTCAACCAGCGGTAATTAACTACAGTACATGGCGAAAGAGATGCATCAGATGCGAAAACAACTGTCGTTTTTATGCGGCACTCATTGTGAAGCAGATATCGTCTGTGGGGAGGCGGATTGCATTTCACAGTATATTGTTTTTTCTAAACAGCTGTGCAGAAATCATTATTACCAAACGTTCAACCAGACTCGCTTACTGAAAATGAGCCCCCGCTGTCCAGCTTCCTCTGAGAGGAGCGCTCAGACAATAGCACAGAGGCAGGAAGGACACGCATGAGGTCACATCCTGGTTTATGACTCGATAGCCCATAGAATGAGATCTGAAGTGCAGCACACTGAGAATTTTCTTAGTATGGCTATTTTCTTTACCATATGCATTAATGATAAGGGCTTTAATTGCTATTATTGGTTTGCTATGTCATGTTGTTCTGATTGAAAAGGCATTAACCCTCTGGGGTCTGAGGCTGATTTGGGGTCCTGGAGTAGTTTTACATGCTCTGACATTTGTGCTTATTTCAGCTACTAATAACATACTATTGGCCAACATGTAATTTTGCTGTATTCAGCACAAACTCTGCTACAATAATATGTGAGCAAAATAGATGTACATGTTTGCATTATTTTAAAAATAAAGATTATGCGTGGTTAGTAAGTTTTGGCAAAAAAAATGCCCTTGCAATAAGGCCATAAAACACATACTGAATAGTTGTTCACAAGACTTTTGAGTTATCAAGCTTGTAGGCTAGAATTTTTACTACACAATGATGTGGAAATCATTCTGAATGCTTCAACACAAACAGCAATATAATGATTTAAATTTTGTAAATCAGTTTTTGTGTCACCACTGCTGTATGCATGGGAGTGGTGATGGCCATGAATACATTAGCAATTCACACCAGGGGAGACAAAAGACACTCCCCCAGTGGCTAACGGCCCATCCAAAGGCCAAAGCTGTGAAGCATCTTGAACTAAGAATGTAAGGAGATTCACAGAATTTAATCTGTTTTATTGTATTTACTTTATGTGTCACATGATCCTTCAGAAATCGTTCTAATGTGCTGGTTTATTATCAATGTTGGAAACAGTTGTGGTACTTTTTGCAAGATTTATTGATCAATAATAAGTTAAAAAGAACAGCATTTATTCAGAATAAAAATCTTTCCTAACAAGTCTTTACTTTACTTCTTTACAATCGTCCTCTGAGGAAAAGGTGAATTCTTCCTCGCTGTCCAGAATCATCTGAAGGGCTTCATTACCAGAGTAGCGTGCCATCCTCAAAACGCGATGAACGTTCAGTGAATCTTATGAAGAAACTTCATGTTTTTTATGGCATTGACCGGGGGGCGTGTGAGATGCATATGTGGGCGTTAACTCTGTTACAGTAATCGCCTCAGAATTTGTGTTTGAATAGCGCGCGCTCTCCGTGGGCGTGGTCACATTACAGATAATGAGCTGGCTCGCGAACGACTGATTTCTCTCCGTTTTCAAACAGATTACATAAACAGAGAATATTTGTTTGAGATTTGACTTACATGATTTAAAACCTGACATATCAACGTTTATTTAGACATGCGTTTCATATTTGTGTGAATAGTATTCACGAAGTTACCGTTCATTTTCTTATGACTATCAGAATGGATTTCATTCGGAGAGAGATCGCAGCTCACGCATCATGTTAGTTTTGCTTATTTTGCAAAAAGCACAACATTTTGTTTTTACTATGAGTGTGCACAAGTCAAAGTAGACATTTCACAGATTGCAATGGTATATATCTCTTGATTGTATGTTCAAAATTGACGGAGCATTTTGAGTCTCTTTCACACTGACAAGAAAAAAGTGAGTAAATCACGCCGGCGTGACGGCCGACCTCAGAGGGTTAATGAGCTTTTGAGGGACAAAGAATGTAGAAGTACAAGTTCCTTGTGAGGAAAGCTGACTATACTGAGAAATGCTGTCGGATTTACTTTGAAACAATTTTCACTCAGAAATTGCTTGTGTATTTCACAAGCGGTTACAAAGTAACACTCGCATGAATTAAATGTGAAATTTTGAAGTCGAAAAAAATCAACTAGTATTTTCTTGTAAAACATACTCCAATTATCGTACAACTTCAGTTTTTGTGTGTGTGTGTGCAATGTACAGTATCATATAATGGCAGCATTCCACAACAGATAACAGATTTTCCTATCGACTTCCTCTCTGCGCAAATTGTTAGGGATACTGCTCACTCTCCACTTTGATAATCATGCTAAACAAAATGCACTGGTCACAGTTATGATGTCATAAATATTAGCATGCTTCTCAGTGATGCTAGAGGGATGACTCTGCAGGGCCAAAGATATGGAGATGCCTGCTGGAAATGAGGTTAGGACAAATTACACCAGTTACCCAGAGAGAAACCGTGCCTCCATTTTGAATGCAACAATGTAAAGTATGATTTCTCTCAAAACATAACATTACAGCCGAGATGCTTTATTTTAGATAAGATTGTACAAAAATACTGTTTACTTCGTTCTCTTATGCACCCTACTGCAGAGGTCGCATTAACCCAATATTTTCTGTCATTTTTTTTTTTTTTTTTAGCAGTGATAGAAAAATCTGAAGGCTTTCATTTTCACAGTTGGGTGATCTATATTGTAACTTTTAATTGTAATTCCCACCCCTGTCCAATTGGTGGTAAGTACGCTCCATTGTGGCAGTAGAGAAGTCGTCTATCTGAAGCAAAGATGTAAAATCTGTTGAAGATTTGGTGGAAAACAGGTGGAATATTAATTTTATAAATTAAAAATATAAATTTTAGCTGAGTTCATCGTTTACGTTTTGCTCATATTATAATCGGAATTTAATTTTGTAATATATTGTGTTGTTCACAAATGGTCATGTTTCAGCAGCATTCATCTGCTTTGTGTGTTGTTGAACATGAAAAGGGATGCACAGTGTCAGTTAATCTGTCCTCTTTGTAAAATAAATAAATGCATAATCTAGCCTATATGCTTATCCTGTACGTTCATGATTAAAAATGAAAATAAGAACGAAAACAACAGCTTATTGACGGACAAAGAGGAAGTCTTAAACCAACCTCTGTTGCAGTCTCTTCTCCACACACACACACACACACACACACACAGCTGTGTCACCACCATACTGTATGATTTAATCAGAAATGGAGGATAAGCTCTCCACCCTCACTCCACCCATTCCACAGCTCATACTCTATCATCATCCTCCATTCTTTCTTCTTCTTTCTTCAGTTTTTTTTGCCGTTCTGCTTTATTTTGAATGCTACAATTTCTGTCTATATTTTAATCTTCCTTTTATCCATGTGGAGCACAAAAGACCATTGACAAAACGACATTATTAGTGAAGTGGTTTTTCGAGGTATACTGTAAAAGACTTGAGTAATGTAGAGTGTCTCATGATGGAAGCTTATTCAAAGATGCAAAGAAATTTTATTGATATTTTTAGAATCAGCTTTGTGATTTTTAGACAATATTTAAACTTCAAAAGAAATAAATATACTAAAATGTTATGAAGATAAAAATGTCCCCAAAAAAGGGTATTGTTTAGGGGTTGGGTTATAGGATAGACTATACGGTTCGTAGAGTATAAAAAGCATAATGTCTATGGAAAGTCCCCATAAAACACCCAACAAACCCAATTTATGTGTGTGTGTGTTGATCATAAAGTAAAATTAATTTTTTTTCGATGCATTTTCGATTTTTTTTCGATATATCTGATATTTCTAATTTAGTTTCCTCTTGTTTAGATTCAGATTACTTTGCAATAATCTCATGTTTGCTTGTATGTGCTAACTTAGTTTACAGTCTAGATATATAACCCTTCGAGAGCACTTTCTCTTTAAGTGTGCATATGCTTTAAACAGTAAAAATGAGTTTACATGACCTTTATGGCTTTATGAATTTTAATATTGGAGCATCCCTAGCGGTAAACACCTTCTCCTGTTTGACATTTCTTGCAAATCATGTCTTTTTTTTTTTGTTAAACATAATTCCAATTCTGCTGTCTTATGCAAGATGTTGTACGTGATTCACAGCATTTCTCTTTCCAGTAATCTTTCTAGTGGCTCGTCAGGGAGTCTCTGAGAGAGGGAAGTGTGTGTTATAGAAGAAGGCTTTTTAAACTCTTTTGTTTCTTAGTATGTCTCTCTTTTCCCCTCTTTTGTTATACAGTTCTCCTTTTATCTCAGACACATACACACAAACACTCAAAAACTACGTAGTTACGTCATGCTGGCTTTACGTCAGTCGCTCATTTTTTGTGCTGATTGCCAAAGTTTTATCAATACAGGTCTAGCGAGCCTTCTATTAAAAAAAAAAACAAAAAAAAAACATTTTGGCACTAATATTGGCAGCTGTCCCACTGTCCTGTCTCTGAGCCATACGGGACATGCTGAACAGATTACACAATATGAGTTTTCAGCTCCCTCTCCAGAACTGCTTACGCCAGCACTGCCCACTCTCCCTCTTTCACACACTCACAATCCAGTCTCACACACACACACACTGACTGAGCCAGCCATCTCTAAACTCTGATAACAATATGACTCTTTTTCCTTGGCAAAAGTTACCATATTAGACCATATTAGAACATTAAATTAAGAAAATGTTTGTTCAGATGCTTACCGCTCATCTTTATTAACCAGAAAAATGCTGTCTAGATGCATGTCAATAGATTTTCAGACACAGGAATCATCTCATCTGATGCCGTCTTTACAAACAATTTTATTGCGAAGGTTGGAAGGATGGTGCATGCAGTCGCCGCTTTGGCCCGTTGATGAGAGATCATGGCAGCCATACACTTAAAGGTGTAATTAAGAATGCAAATGATCCAGTTCAATCAAACTCGTGATCAACCTCATGCCCCCATCTGTGCTTGTATTTAATGGATTCACTTGCATCGCTCATTGGCAGTGTTTTTTATCTGCTGTAATACAGCACTGACAGATTTTGATCGCAAAGCATGATGTGCCCTTCTATGGCCATGCTGACGTGCAGAGGCTGCTGATTGGCTGCATCGTGAGGTGAAGGGGCTGACAGGTGTTGGGGGAGAGGGACACCTGTTTGGACATGTGCTGATTTAGTGATCCATTTACTAGAGCTGCGGGCAGTGTCTGTGGGACACCCAAAACATGCCAAGCCATTTAAGAAGGACTTACCAGCGTGCCATCCCGGTCCTTCAGACTTTAAAGCACTTGGGGGCATGATGCAGTCTGGGAATGTGCAAATGTTAACTCTTTTGCAAGGCAAAGGCCAAAAACTAGAGCGATTGTGTTGCTTCTTTTTGTCAAACTGTGCATGATTGTTACTCGCGTACACACGGCAGCTAAATTTGGTTGTCAGGTTTCCTTTTAGTGCTTAATCCTGTACACACAGAGTTCAGCTATGGGAGTGACTCCACATTCTACAACTCAATTAACTCCCAAAAGAATTAAGGTAGTGACAACCACATTTGCAAAAATTCTATGCAGTATGCACCGAACTGAAACGAACAACTGATTGTTAATGATGTATTTAAAAGCACATCAGAGCTGTTTCTCTCTTCTGTATGCGTGATGCAAGAAAAATTAAAGGGAAAGAGGTACGAGCCTTGACTCATTTTTGTTGCCTGGTCTTGCTTGAAAAAACAGTGAACGAGAACAGGCCCATAATAAACCGGAATAAATTCAAATGCTTTATATTAAAAACAAGACTAAAATATTGCAACCTGTGTCTGTGCACTGTAATAACTCCATAAACTTGATCGCTTTATGAACTAAGCTCAAACAACAAGCAAAAAAACACTTATAATAAGTGGACATAACACTGCAATACCAAACTCAATGTCTCTTTCAATGGTGATTTAGTTAAAATTACAGAACATCATGAGTCTTTGGACGTTGTAGTATTAATTTGGTCAAAATAGCTGACGTCAGACACGCAAGATGCCAGAACGTTGCTAAACATCGCTATATCGGCATTTCCGTATTTAAATCCGGTTGTCACTCCTAAAATTTTACTGTGTTGTGTGGCCAATATGATTTATTTGATCAGATGTACAATAGAACTTAGTCAGGGTAGCGCCATAGTTCAGTTTTGACAAGAAATGAAGATGCGGCTGCAGTGGTGTAAAGAGTACTTGAAAACAATAATGGAGTAAAAGTACAGATGCTTTACAGCAAAAATGACTCCATTTAAAGTTACAAGTCACCAATTCCAATATGACTTGAGTAAAAGTCTTAGAGTATCTGATTTTAACAGTACTTAAGAATTTTACTCATACTGAATGTAGGCTGAAAGATGCACTAGTCCTCAACACCTGAGAGACATGCCAATGAAAATAAGAAACAATTGATTTTTGAAGAGAGAAATCACATTTATTTCTAAAATTGAAATAAAACTGACAGTAAAATGAAGTAAAATGTGTTGGTTTCGGCCTCACTACCGGCTGCAGTCATCTCATGAATCCAAAACCGGCTATTCTAACCCTACCTGCTAATTGTTGTAGACAATTTTGGGTCAGTAAAGGCAAAACGCACAAGATATAGTACCTTCAATTCCCTTAGATGGCGATATCGCTTCTTTATAGCAGAAACTGCTGCAGAAAAACTTAACTTGTGTAAAAAGTACATTTACTTATTCAAAAATTTGGTCAAATAGAGAGTAAAGGTTGCTAATATTTTTGATAGAGTAAAACTACAAAATATCCAAAAGGATGCTTAAGAACAGTAACTAATTACAAATTAACTAATTACTTACCAATTACACTTACTCAAATACTTACTTACTCACCACTGTGAGGCTCTGAGGGACACAAGTATTGTGTGTTCAATGGATTGTACTTTTGTTTAACAAGTTGCCAGTTGTTCAGCTGACAATTTTTTTCCAAAAGACTTTTAGTTGACGACAACTTTTTTTTAAAGAATATGTGATCTAGAACCTTCATACAATACATGCCTTTATAAAAACTGTAAGTCTTTCTCTTTACAGCCTTGTTTTTATCTGCCCAAAATGTAATATGGCATCTACCCTGGTTAAGGTCTACTCTATAATGTAGTTCCATCATATTCCTTGTTTGGAAATATTGCTGTACTCATCAGCACTGTGTGCCTATGAGGAGGCTGGCCTGGCGGCCAAGATTTCCACAGGGGCCCCTCCCTGCAAACTCAGGCCCCAGCGGACGGGTGTGTCCCAAGGGTTACTGTGGAAGTCAGCGGCCCTGCCCTGCTCACACAGACCTCGCTGCCCAGCTCCAGCCACAGCGCTTGCCACATAATGAGCAGGTTGGGACTATAATTTGCAGGTCCTGATGGAATCTGTGGCACTCTGGGGGAGAAAGTGCATAGTTTCACTGGTAAACACAGTGTTTCAGAGAGCCACATAGGGCCCTGTAAACAGGAAATGACCCGGGAAGAAAGAACGAGAGCCACCTTCGGCACCACACTAAATGGCTTTATGGTTACAGATGGTCTCAGAAAAGCCATATATCTGTAGCTGTAAGCAGTATGCCACTTGCATTTTGTGTTTTGCTTAGACATCGCACAGCAGGTCACATTGTGTACATGTATCGATTGTTACTGTGCAAGTGTACGAATGCGTTGTGATGTTTGACTTCACACAGTGCTGAGCTCGGTTGCACATGTTGTTAGATACAGTAGATAAGGATCAACAAAGATCTCGCTCTACAGTCACAGAAATACCAGAGGACAGCAGCTGCGCTCTAAAGGCACTCTCACACACACCCACACACGTACCTACACTCTCACACACATCATGATAGATACAGAGACTACGGGGCTTGTTAGTGTAGGGGCTTCACTTCCTTCAAAACATGACTTTTTCATCTGAAAGAACATGTGACCTCTGCTGCCAAACCACCTTGAGGTTGTCTTATTGCAGGAGATCTATCTAGTAAGAAACACATCAGGGCATCAAATGAAGATTTCCCTTTTTGACAACCTTCGCTGTCAGCTTGTTAATGCAACCGGTCTGATAGGTAATGGAGAGTTTGAAAAATAAAAGGTTATAGTTTACTTAAACACGATATACAGTTACCATGTACTGTAATTGCAATGCATTATCTTCTTCTTGAATTATTAATTTACATTTAATTATATAGTTTTTATTTACACAAATATGTTATGTAATATTACAATAATATTTTCCAAACTAACTATAATTCAGAATGGTGGAAACTGTGTGATGTATTTTATAAATGATAATTATCTTTTTTTTTTATACCTACTTATAAAAGGCTACAATACAATTTTTTACTTATTAATCCATTTACATTTAAAGGCCATAATGCATGATGGTATGTTAAATTGAGTATTGTGATGATGCACTTTAATGCATTACACTATTTTAAGAACCAGCTATGAATAGATAAATATTAAAATGCATTATACTAGCCTTAAGTAGCATGCTACCAATAGACTCCCTTCTGACAAAAGAAATGCAGACTAGTATTTATTAAAAACTACTTAAAAAGCTCCCGCTCCTTCAGGGTAAAAATGGTTAATATTACAGTACATCAGGTGCTGTGCTTTGTTGTGCCCCTTGTGCATTTTTTTTTTTGTCTTAAAATAATCAGTCCTCTCCACACTTAAATAAATGCTAGTGACCGGATATGATAATCCGTTCAATTTGTACATTGCATTCACTCTGATAGGCTCCTGTGAGTGACAGGTGTGCTGAATTACAGTGAGAGAGCTTTTAAAGCGCTGCACTGTGGGATCCTCTTATGTGTGTGTGTGTCTTCCAGCTGGGTGGCTTATGATAACTGAAAGATAATGAAATATGCATCACGACACACACATGCTGAGGGAAATGTATGTTCCTAAGAAAGAGAGCAAAGAGGAGAGAGGGAGAGAAACGCAGAGAGAGAAAAGACGATTTGGTTTTTCCCCAGCCTAATGTTTTTAAGGGAAAGGATAAGGAGTGACAATTCAATTTCCTCCCCAGGGGCTAATGCAATAGGCATGGTGCAACCATCAGCGTATTAGCTCTTAATGTATTTGCCAAATTATCCATAGAACTGTTACCAGTGCAATTTCAACATCCTGATCTCTTCCGTGTTCACTAAGCAGTATCCAATTGTAGCAAAGTTCAATAACTGTATTTCTTTTTTAAATTCTGTGAATTATGCCTTTTGTCAAAATGTTCTGCCTTAGATTATTTAAGTAGTTAATTACTAACCAGTCAACTGTTTAAATGTACCCATCGATAAGAGCTGTTTGGGTATACATATGTCTATGTTTGTGTGAATTTTCCAATTTCATTTTCAGAAATTAAGAAACAAAGGCCATAATGACTGTGCCAGTCCTGATCCAGATGACTGTTTCGGTCACAGTCCCCTCATGGACGATCGTTTCGGCAAACTAAACGAAGAGAGTGATTTAATGTACAAGCGCTGTGGTGTAAGTACTGCTTCCTCCCTGCCTTTTTGTGTTGATCCCTCTTTTTATGTTGATGTTTACTACAGGCGCTTAACAAGAAAGAACACAGAGGCTGTGATAGCCCGGATCCTGACGCCTCATATGTCCTCACCCCTCACACAGAAGAAAAATATAAAAAAATTAATGAAGAGTTTGATAATATGATGCGAAATCATAAAATCGTAAGTAAATGCAACGTTTTTGCTTGGCTTTGTGGCAGAAAGGATAATCCCCCTTCCCCTTTTTTTCATTGCCTCACCCTGCAACCACTGTCAGCACTTAAGGACCTTTTTTTAAAGCATAATTTTTTATTTTGTCCATTGGAAGTGCACTTTTTTCTCATTAATTTTTCAGCCTTTTTCTCTCACCCTAATAAGATCACATTGTTTGGAGTTATTAAACCTTTTCCCCTCTTTTTTGATACATTTTAAAAATAATAAGAGGTACTTTTTAAGTACTATACATACATTTAAGTGAAAACTTAATAAAATAAAATAAACACCACAAATGTGCTTATTTGAGTAGTATGGAAGCTTGTTTCCGCCACTAAAAAAAATAAAAAAGGTAATTGCGACTTTTTAATCTCACAATTCTGACTTTATTTCTCAGAATGGAGTTTATATCTCGCAATTCTTTCTTTATAACATGCAGTTGCGAGTTATAAAGTCGCAATTCTGACCTTTTTTCTCGCAATTGCTAGTTTTTATCATGCATTTCTGACTTTATATCACAGTTTGTACTTTTTTCTCACAATTGTGAGTTATAAAGTCAGAATTGCATGATATGAACTCGCAAATGCGTCTTATAAACATATAAACTCACAATTCTGACCTTTTTTTCTCAGAATTTAATTTAAATCTCATAATTCTTACTTTATAACATGCAATTGTATATAAATTTCTTTTTTCCCTCACAATTGCACATTATAATACCCAATTGAGAGTTTATATCTCACAATTCTGAATTTATAACTTGTAATTCTGAGTTTATTTCATGCAATTTTGACTTTATATCATGCAATTGTTTATATCTCCTAATTGTGAGGAAAAAAGTCAGAATTGTGAGATATAAACTCTCAATTGTGAGGAAAAAAGTAAGAATTGTCAGATAAAAAGTCGCAGTTACCTTTTTTGTTTTTTATTTCATGGCGGAAACAAACTTCCATTGCTTAGTGACCTGAAATACTGCAAAAACAAACAAATAAACAGGGTTCAGTATAAGTGTGATGTATTTGTGGTATTTTTCTCGGAGAGAATGCCTTGATGTCCACCTTCTGGCTAGAATACTGACAGATTCATTGGTTGAGGTAATTGATGTGTTCTTCCCAGCACTCTCCCCAATAGATCTGGAAATTGAATCTTTTCTCTCAGCGCTGTGCTCTGTCCAGGTCATGTGATGGAGAAGATTTGCCATTGTATAAAGATGGAGCTGTCTCACCATTTCTCCTCCACTCATTAGAACTGATTTTTTTTTGTCTCACTTTTCCGGTGGGTGGTAACACCTGGGTTTGTTTGTTCATCTCCCTGAACAATTTCTTTAATCCTTCCAGAACCCAGAATCCCAGCACAATCAAATAGCTGAACCTTTTTCAAGTTCAATCTAGTGATAAATAAATGTGGAGGTTTTTTTTAGTCATAAGGTCTTTTTTGCTGGTAATTTTTTTTTTCAATTGAGACAATAGTGATCTTATTGGGTGATGACCATAACATTCTACCCCTGATAGAGGGTGTCAGATGATACTTTTCACTGCACCGAATGGACATGAACAAAGCTCGAGTTTTTTTTTGTGTGTGCCATTAACATACTAATATTCTCACTAACTGGCTCGCTGCACTATTAAGTGAATTGAGTGGCCTCACATTGCCCCTGCTCACACTCACTCTGGATAACTCTATGGATAGTCAGCAATGCACTGCCTGTTGATTTGATCAAGATGCCACTGTTGCTGTCATATGATTGCTTGTGTTTATTTCACTTAATTTTTCCCTTTCAAAAAATGTATGGTACATTATAAGTACATTATGTTATTGTGTGTTGTTTTATTTGTTTTGTTTTGTGAAAACAGCCAAGTGCAGTGCTGGCTATAGCCATACTTGACTGGAGCGCTATTTCAAGATGTTTCCCAAATTTGCATGCCTTCGTAATTTATCTTATCTCAAGATGTTATTTTATGTATTGAGCCTGGGTCAAAATTGGTGTTCCGAGCACAGTGAAAATGACTCCCAATAGGAGAATTGTTTTCCAGGAGTATTTCTCACTTTATGCCGGGCTTTTTGGACAGCCCAAGGTGATCCGGAGATCTCCCTCCTGAGATTACATTTTTCCACCCAGCAATCCATCTCCTGTTTTCCTCTATTGTATGATAAAAGCACCAAAGCTCAGGGGTCATCTTTCACTCCTGGAAGAGGCCTGAAGATATGTGCAGCGTACCATTATAGGCCATTCTACCTGAATATCCAGGCTAAATGATTATATCGTTTCTTGTAGAGATATGACTCATTTATCTGTGTGAATGTCAATTTTGATACTGGGATATTTAGATATTTAAGTCTTTAATGCCTCTCACATAAAGCCATATGTGTGTGTGTCTCTCTTCCAGCCGACGGCCTTGCCCCCGCAGAACTTCTCCATGCATGTGGCTGTGCCAGTGACGAACCCCAACGCCATGTCCTACAACCCCGGGGCCTCTCTGAGCAGCCAGAGCCTGTCAGCAGCCACTGCCTCTCTGAGTGACGGTGCCATGCTGTCTCCTCCTCAGGGTTCCCTGCACAGAAACGTTGTGTCTGGCGGGCCCCCACAAAGGCCCCCCAGCACAGGCAGCGCAGGTTAGTGCTATTCCCTGAAAAGTGGGGCAGGTACAGCTCCGTCATGGGATTCTGGGATTGTAATGGCATATAAACCAAGAGATGTCCTTTCTGTCTTATTGCTTTGCTTTGAAAATTGAATACAGATGTTGTTTTTCTATGTCTCACATTGAGAGAACTGTAATAATGGAGCAGTAATGTTGTTTCCCAGCTGCTTTGCACAGACATCTATATGTTTCTGGTGATGCTTTGTGTTTCACACCTTCTCAGCACTAGCATGAGTGGAACGGAAGTGAGATCAATTAGTTGTCTCCTGGAAGTGGTCTCCATGACGACAGTAGGCTTTAATACCATCTGATCTTTAAGATGGTCCGACAGCAGTGGGCTCTGTGACTGGGCCGCACCAACCCTAGTGTGAATAATGAGAGACATACAGACATACATCCAAATAGTGAATACATTTAAATGTGTTTCATCAACATTTTCCCGTGACAATAGATGAAAATGAGGCAGAAAGCTATTTAGATTTATACTGAACCTTTACGAGGAACCTTGCAACCTGGAAATCCATAAATAGCTGTTTTGCATTTGGCCCTCGTGCACCTTATATGTCTTCAAGCTGTAACGCAAGTGTTAAATGCATGTTTTTCTGCATTGGACACATTAGTCATCCTTTTATCTCTGTTGCTATGTAGGAGGGAGGCATGATCATAGTAGAGTGCAAAAACACTGCTGCACTGCATCGCTGCAAAATAATGTTTGATGTTCCAACAACACCCATTACTGACCTCAACAATACCCAAACAACACTCGCCCTCCACAGGCCAGCACTCGCTCTCTGGTGGAGGTTGTACTCGACGGTGTAAATGCTGCATGAAATCATGATTTAGTGTCTGATTTAGGGTAAATTCCGTGATTCAGATTTGTTTATATTCACATTTTATACTTTGAATATAGTTTGTTAGTTTCTGTCAAAATTTCTTTTCATTACTTTTAGGGTAAAACTGAAAATGTCTGGACAAATTAATTCAGTGTGAATGTTGATCAGTTGTACCCAAAATGAGATTTTATGTTAGTCTCACACTTTCTATATAATACTTGATACAGAGAAGTGCATGTGTATAATCTGTTCGAAAACAGTAAAAGAAAATTAGTTTTTAAATGTTTTTGAAGTCTTATATACTCGCTAAGACTGGATTTACTACAGAAAAAAACAACAACAACAAAGCAGCAGTATTGTGAAATAATATTACAATTTTAAATACCCGCTTTCTATTTTATTATATTATGAAAGAGTAATGAATATTCAACAGCCATTATTTCAAGTTATTCTAATATGCAGAATTGGTGCGCAAGAAACATTTCTTATTATCATCCAATGTTAAAAACAGTTGTGCTGCTTAATATTTCTGTGGAAATTGTGATGCATTTTTTTCAGGATTATTTGATGAATAGAAAGTTCAAAAGAATAACATTTATTTGATGATTTTTTTTGTAGCAATATAAAAAGTCTTTACTGTCACTTTTGAACAATTTAATGCATCCTTGCTAAATAAAGCTATTCATTTCTTTCAAAAAACAAATCTTACTGACCCCCAAATTGTTAACAGTATTGTTTGTAATGTAACATGTTCGTGTATGTATACAGTTCATAAAATGTTAGGTGCTAAAGAATAACTAGTAAATTTGGTAACACTTTAAAATAATGTTCATTAGTTAACATTAGTTAACTGCAATAAACTGCACTTACACAGCATTAATTCATTTTTGTTAATGTTAATTTCAACATATACTAATACATTATTAAAATCTTGTTAACATTAGTTAAAGTGCACTAACATGAACAAACAATGAACAACTGTAGTTTCATTAACTAACATTAACTAATATTATTAAATACAGTAACAAATGTATTGCTCATGGTTAGTTCATGTTAGTTAATACATTAACTAATTTTTAACTAATGAACCTAATTGTAAAGTGTTACGTAAATTTAATTTTCTGCTCAGCTAAAGTTGTCAGCTCATTTAGATAAGTAATATCACAATCCTGCTCAACAAGCCACAATTTTAGACAACATTCATGTCTTTAGCACAAACAGGGTATGATACACACCAAAGATTTATACTTCGAAGTAAGGGTTTGTTCGAATTCCAAATCATGAGCAATAGTGATTCTTGCCTTAGCTGGCAGTTTCACTCCTTAAGATTCTGCAACATTTGAAATGTGTTTGACACACTAAAGGGAGCAGAACGCTGTGTGTGAAGGCTGGCCTGTCACACACATGTACCCACACACTTGGAGATAAAAGATGCAGATGGTTAATCATCTCATTTTGTGCATCTCATTAGGTGACATGCTGGGTACCCTCACAGAGCTCACAGTGCCAAGCGGTGTCTGCTCCAGCCCTGCGGGTTAGTCCTCTGGGGTGACTGCACCAGCTCCTGTGTCAATAGATGTTTCGCTTTGCAGGGGTTTCTGAATCCGGTTTCTGTTTTTATGATTGATATGGTTGATTTATAAGAGAGGGTGTCTTTTTTCAGGAAGTATGTCGCCCTCTTTCTTCGTCCTAATGGAGTAGTACCATCTTTACCCCTGTGATCAGATAAGCGGTTCTCCCTCAGTCGCTTTTCCTCTGCTTAGAGTATAACTGGCATGTTACAGTAGCACACCACCCCCTTCTCTCTCTTGATATTTGGAAATCTAGGCCAAACCGTTATGAGCCAGTGATGGATGTTGAAGTGACTCTGCCCTTTATGAGGACATCAGAAGGATATTATCAAGGGTTTTTTCTATGGCTTCTCGTGAAGAAAAAAAAATCAGCATATAACAATTATCATTCACAGAAAACCTTAGAGGTTGTGTCAGGCCCCTGAGCTGCATTTTAACACCCAGATGGAAGAGCATTAAGTTGTGCCAGAGCTGACTTGTGGGTTCGGGCATTTGATAAAGCGGGTGTAAACAGTCATGTGATAATGGAAAATGGCGGCAGCTGCGAGAGTCTCTGCCCTGCTGCTTGTGTGTACACACACTGTCAAGTCACCAAGGACGCACACAAGGTCATGTGTCCAACTGTTTCTCCCTGACAGTTACAAATACAAGGGTTGCCTCCGTTCTCTAGTGGGCCGCTCTGTCTATGTCAGCTGTAGACCAGGGCTACTTTTTCAACATTACAAAGCATCCGAGCACAAGAGCATGACTGCTGGAACAACAAGCCGTGAGATTCATGCTCTCTCACATGATCTTGAAGATTCCTCCTGCCCTAATTTGCTGGGTTTTTTATGGAAAATTTAAGGCAATGATATACTTCAAGCAAAATTGAAGAATGAACTGGTGTGACATTATTTTAAACAAAAAAAATATTGTGTTGGAAGTTTGAAACAGCTTGCCAAAGCAAACTTTCCAGAAAAGTTCGCTCTGGCTGGTAAACGCCTTCGAACTAACATTTGTCCTTGACGATTGAATTGATAAGTGTGCTATGAGGTGCCGCCTTCTCAGGCGATTTCTTACCACACCTGAACGCATGCAAGCTACAGCGACAATGGAGGCCTACATAGACAAGGGATTGTGCGAAGAGTTTAGAAAGCGTCCCCATTTGTTCACCTCTAGCATGAAAAAATTAAAGATATTTACATGGGTTGTAACTCGTGGTGAGACATTGCGCAAAACTGCGCATGTGCCTGAGTATGCGTAAAATGAAGCATACTTTACAAGGCTGTGCGTTCGACTCACATATGCTTAAAAAAAAAAAAAAAAAAACTAAGTATACTTTGGGCTTTGACAGTCAACCAGAAACATTAGATGTAGAGTGCAGGTGCAGATTAGATCCGTCTCAGCAAGAAGTTCCTTTTGTGTCTTTGTGTCTGTGTGTATGAAACGGTTAACTGTTCTAGCAGCTGATTCAGACAGGCAGGTAAATAAACTCAGCATTTCCTTTAAGTCCTCGACCCCCTGCCTCCATCCCTCTTGGCCCCCTTGAGTTTCCTTCCCCCTATTGACAGGTGCATCTGTTTTCCTGGTACTGTAGCAGTCCTTATACGGCAGGAGTAAGCCTGCTAAATGCCTGACCCAGCAGAACCCTGCAAACATTCGGACCATGACATCCCTCTAAGACTGTTGTGCACAATGACCAGGCAACCTGTCATAAGCATTCTGTGGCATTCTGAGAGGCAGAGACAGGTGGTATTTAACCATCTTTTTGCCAACTACACACACACATAGACATGCGCTCACTGAGTGCTAAGTGTCAGAGACTCTCTTGATTAAATGTACACAGTGGGAGATAATATTGGCTTTTAAGTCTCCTATGAGATCATGTACAGTATAACACTCAGAGCCTTTTGGTAATGAATACCTCAGAGTACTTTTTCAGTAACATGGAGCAGAATTCATTGCTATTATGCACCCAATGCCTCTCATCAGTCTTTGAATAATTGTCACACATTACTGAGCCAGTCCCCACTAGCATAGTCCCTTTGCGAGAGTAGTGCCGAATATCTCTTTAGAATCAATATTTAGAGATTTGAAATAAGGATGTCGGGACATATAAATGACACCCGGGGCATACCCTATTAGTGCTATATCATAATGCAAAAATACCTACACCATGTAATTGGGAATTAAATGTTTTTTAAGGGATTTTAACATGGCTATTCATGTTTTCATCAAGGTATGGTTGAAAAATGTTTATACTATTATTTATTATATTCGTAAACATTTTGATGAAAATATTATTAAATAATTAAACATATCATATCAGAAATTCTGAAGGAATTGTAAAAATTATATACTTTGAAAGTATAAATAAAAAAATTAATTTTATAAATAAAAATGAAATTAATAAATACATTTATTATAAAATGTTATAAAATATAGATGTATTATATGTTTGTATGTATGCATAGTAATTATGTATTGTAAATTTATAAAAATAAATTCAATTTATAAATAAAAATGTAGCTAATAAATACATTTATTACCAAATCTTACAAAATATACATTTATTATATGCGCTTAAAAGTTTGCGTATATATAATAAATATTAAATATGTGTAATTGTCACATGGCTTATTGGGACTGTTGTATTATTTTATAATGAGGTGATAAAGGTCATCAGTTTTATATATTTTAATATTTTAATTGACAATTGTTTTATGACCTAAACTTTAAGTTGTTAATATAACCTCAATTTTTGACTTTTGAGCAGGTGCAAAGACTGTTCCCATAGGTACACAGATAGCAGCAGAAGTGCGAGGGGGAAGTGAAGTATAGCTCAGAGAGAGCGGGTGCAGTCCCGTGAAACTGTCACAGATGAGTGATAGAGAAATGAAGTGTGTGAATTTGTGCAGGGACGTCGCCTTTTGCCGCCCATGGGAATGCTATCGTCTTTGTCGTCATCGCAAATGCCAGACTCTGCCACAAGTTTTGACTTTGGGAGAGAAATGCTATGAGAAATATTATGTTTAGGCCCGTTATTAATTAATATACTTTTGTATAGTGTAGTTTGTTCATTAATTAACCATAAATAATGCAATTGAAGTTAAATTACTCTCTTCATCTGTACTCTTCCAAGCATGCAGCGCTAAAAGATTTGGGGGCTACAGGTTGGTTTACTGACCGCTCAGCCCAGAGTATGGGGTGTATTTATGGTACTGGACGTACTGTGCTTAGTTGACAGTGGCATTATGGGGTGTGACAAGGAACTTGTGCCCAGAGGTCTCAGGCCTTTGGCTCTGTGGTCACATAGCGCAGCCTTTGGCTCTCTGATCACATAGCGCAGCTGTTGTTTATTCCAAACAGCCTCGACCAGCGTGGCTGCCTTGGAGAGGAACCACTTTAGTGCTCCTGTCAGATGGCCATTCCTTGCATACTTCTGATTTTTCACAAGCAGAAGGCACAGGGAGAGCAGGGACATCTCAGAGGCAGAGCCTGCAGGAATGCAGCACACAGCACACTTCCTCTGCTCTTTCCCCTGAGTAGAGCGACCTCATATTGCCTGAATGAGTTCAGCTGAATTCTCTGATCACCAGTTAAGCCAAAGGAATGGTGAAGAGGATCTAAGCGTTAATCCAAGCACATACACCGGCTCTCCTCTTAAGGGAAAAAATCTTTTTCATCATGTTGACATGCCCAGCTGGGGTGCAAATGAATCTTTTTGTTCGTGAAATATCAGGCTCGTGTTGTAGCACGATTCTTTCGCTTTTGAAGCAATTCGGTGTTACCTAACTATATACAGTTGCTGGAGGTCAGGATGAATCATCAGCACTGTGAAACAAAATGGCTTAGTTTCCTCTCAGAGTTCTCTGATATGGAAGCTCAGCACGCTTCCAGCAGAATATTTGGTTTCGGATCATCTTCGTTTCAGATTTTATTTTGTTGTTGACTTGTGCAGGGAACAGAAGGCCTAGTTTCTGTCAAATTACCCAGATCTCTTTGTTGACTAACAAATCATTGGCACTGTTTTTCTATTGACGCAAGAGAAAAATATCTCTTCCCACATGGTGAGTTTTTCAAATCGAATCAGACCCGGGCTTTAGCAGTCATCGTACAAAGTATAACAACATATTTTATTTGATTTGATTTGATGTTTTAAAATGATCATTCTAAAATCATTTTAAGAAAGATCTTTCACATTCATTTTATCATTTTAAAATGAAAGTACATTTTAAGCCTGAATGAAGCAACTAACGGCTCTAGTTTGGCATTATCAGTCCTGACAAGATTTAGTTTAATTTTTGTCCCAGCATGCTTCAGTGTCTGTCGTGTCCTTAAGCACAGGTTCCGAGTGTTTATTTGTCTGTATGTAAAGGAAGAATGGAGACAGCCCAGCACCAACCACTTATGGCTGAAGAGCCCACAACTCCAGAAGTTGAACAAGTCCTTGATGCTTTGTGCTCAGCCTCCTTTGACCCGAGATCGCTTTCCTTCATCTCCATCTTAACAGCACCACTTCTTAGGTCTGTCAAAGGCTTTGTGCTTCAGAATTGGATAACGGGGAGTACCAAACATGTTAGGACCTTGTGTTTTCTAATAATAGTGGAGTGTTAAGTATTAAAGTGCTAATTTGCCATATATTCAGGGTGTTCAACTGGCGAAGTTGCTGGTTTGGCAACTATCTTAATTTAATTAAAAGTCAAACGATATGAAGTCTTGTAAAGTTAGATGTGCTTTCATCATGGGATTGCAGAAGTGTGGCTGATACATTAGAAGAGCAGATCCCACACATTCAATTAGTGCATTGCAAAAAATTTGGCACTACTAGTTGATGTGTTAAAGACACCTTGTTCAAGCTGACAAGAGCAAACTCTCAGTATACGCCAAAGTTCACAATGCGTGATTGAGGAAGCGATGCAAACGTAATGGTTCTAGAAATACATAATTCGCAATCTGATGAGCCGATCTTTGAGGCGACCTCGAAATCAGTTTTGAGTACAATGCAGCGTACACAGATGTGCTTTTGGGCTGTTCGGGACCTTCTCTGTGAAAAACGAGGTTTTGTTTGAAGTTGTGTCTCTGTTAAGCAGAAGCTTCTTTCGTTAATACTGTAGAATTATAGGCTGGTTTCTCGAAAGAGTGTTTTTGTGCCAGTTACTTCGCTATATCTTGAGGTCCATGCTCTCCTGGTCCAGAGCTTCCAGTCTTTTTTTTTTTAGATTCCTCATGGAGGCATTACAAATGATATTTATTTTTTGTACAAAAGGGTTCTCCAAGTAAAATATGAATTGGATTTTTTTTGGCACCAGCAGTTGGAACTCTTTTCCCAGCTCACATTGTTCCTGTGCATGATTTCTGGAGCCAAAACAATATGGCTTCACCCATTAAAGAGGTACTGTTCAGCCTCATTAATTAAGACTATAATTAGAATTTGGACTCTGTTCCTCTTAATCTATTAGGGAGGCGAAGCTTTGATTCTGAAATCCATTAGTCTTTTCTCATTCATGCATACTTTGCCCCTTTGACGACACCATGTTGCTCAAGGTAATGATGACTTATAAATGGTTAGGACTTATGTGGTGCTTTTTATCAAAACAGCCTTGCTCTGAAAAGAAACAAATTATTTGTTTTGTAAAAGCGGGTCATTATGTAACCATGCTCCCATAGGATCATGCATTACTCAGAGCTGAGCGAGAGACTTATTTTATGAGGGTAAGCAGCATTGTTCAAGACAGCGATTTAATAAGGCATTACTCTTCTGTATTCTGTGTTCATTTAGGAATTGTGACACTGGGTTCACTCTGTTGGGTATGAGAGGATTCAATGTGGGACTTACATAGGCATGGTGTTTCAAGAGCAAGAGGGGTGGGGACGCTGCTTACAGCTCAGAATGAGAGCAGCTTATGTCTCAGTAGGGCCTCAGTTACACATTCCGCCTTTTTGAGAACAGGCGCCTTTTTCAGAAATTGGGAGCATTTCAATGCAATGATATCATCCTCCCTCCTTTTGATCATTATCAGAGTAATGCGCTGCCGCTGTGCTTTTTTACAGTAATTACAAGATATTTTCCTCCCTCTCACTTCAGGTTCACACATTCATCTTATATTTCCTGTCAACTGAATAAA
This sequence comes from Zacco platypus, assembly GCA_038088235.1. Classification (NCBI taxonomy): domain Eukaryota; kingdom Metazoa; phylum Chordata; class Actinopteri; order Cypriniformes; family Xenocyprididae; genus Zacco; species Zacco platypus. The sequence goes on from CM076075.1 coordinate 26,308,970, forward strand.
CATTTACAGTACCATCCAAAAGTTAAGACACATTATTAGTACTGTTTTCTGCATTTAGAATAATAGCACAATTATTTATATATATATATATATATATATATATATATATATATATATATATATATATATATATATATATATATATATATATATATATATATATATAATTATTTATTTATTTAAAATATTTCTTTATTGTGCCATGCATATTTCTTAATATTATGCTGTGTTTTAATATCACTGTTAATAAGGATTGTATGATCGTTGTATAATATCAGTCTTTAAATGCAAGAGTAAGATAAAGTGTAAAGTATATTTGCAATGGTTTCATGTTAGCACAATTAAATGTGATTTAGTATATCTTTAGTTGAACCTCAGCACTACTTCTGCACAATTAAAGTGCATTAAGTACAAAATTAGTTGCTCTAATTTAGCAGATTTTAAGTATACCAGTTTATTTTAAAGTACAATTGCAGGGGATTTTTATTCAGCACATAAATATGTAAATGTATTTATAGTATACTTAGCACAAAATAAATGTATTTTAAATACATTTTAGTATTTTTTTTTCACTAGGACATACACACACACATGCGTGCACGATAAGTTCATTGAATGTGTTGTTATAATTTCTGTTTTTCCTTATGTATTCATTATGTATTTCTGCTTCCACTTGCGTTGAATTATTCCTCATTTTCTGTCACTTTGGAAAATAGCATCTGCAAAAGTGAATAAATGTTAACGTTCTTCTTGCCAAGTTTCATGAAAGGTATTTATTGTTCTCAGACAATTGATGAAACAGCTGATGCACTGCTCAAGTTTTTAATTACAACCTGAAAAAGTTTGCTTTTGTTTGCTAATCCAAGTTAGATAGGTAAAATTCATTGAGTTTTGTTAGTTAGTGCACATTTAGCTTCAACTGAGATTCTCTTACTGAGAATAAAATCTTGTAAGTTGTCTGAGACGTGACCTGGTGAGTAGTGCACTTGCACTGGCATGTTACGTGCGGGTGAGCCTAGTTCAAATCTCGCTTAGATCATTTTCCAAACACACTTCTCTCAATTGTTTCCTGTTTGTTTTTGAGTATTTCTGTCCATAGAAATAGCCAAAAAATAAAAAGCGTATATTAAAGGTTGAGCTGTGAGCATTACATGTATGTGTCTCTCTCGGCAGAGGCGTGTTTTAACAGAGACACAGTAAGTGCAGGTCTCTGCTCTCTGTCTTTCTGATGATGGCCTTCTCTCTCGCTGTCCCACAGCAAGCCCCCACAGGAAATGAGCATTGGGTGGGGGGCAGAAAAAAACCCATGACTAACATTTAATCAAGCTGCTGTTATGGAGAAAATACACGGAAATGACATAGCACTTTGCTGCACAGTTCTAAGCAAGTGGGGAAAAAATGGACATTTCTCAAAACCAGAAGACATTGCACTTGTTTGCCTGATGGTTGTTGTTTAGTTGCTCAGCATTTTTCATACTGACGAGAGAAAACATTGAAACTGAGATCTTAGGGCTGATTGTGCTTTTGGGTTTGAATGTCAGCCAATTGTAATTCCTGTGTTTGTCTTTGGAGGTTACACATTGTGTGGGTAAATGACCCGTGATTGTTAGAGAATATTTCAGATGGTTGTGTGAAGGAACTTGCTAACAATGTGAGCCAGCAGATGGTAGAAAGACATCTTTGTAAAGCTCTGACGTTCACATGAAATCAGAAACCCGCAATATATATAGTATATGGGTGTGAGGTCAGTCAGGTGCAGACTTGATGGATTAGCCTGTTCGTTCTCATGTGATGACATCATTCGCACACAAACTTTTCAGCATTTGTTGTTGATGTTCTACAGACTTGCGGTTCAGTCACACTGGGTTCCTCTCATTGTGCTTTTTTGGGGTTATTGCAGCATGTGCTAACATTTAGCATGCGAATTTTGAATTTGCTCTAGCTCAGCTGGAGAAAGTTCCAAATAAAAGTATCTGTAGTTCAGTTTCGAACTAGGAACGGCAAAGTACAGCAGATGTAAACATACTATTGACACTCCACCAAAGTTTTTAGATTTGTTCTCCAAAATGGCACTTTAATTGCCTTTGATAGCAGTGAATGGCTGCACTCAGTTGTAATGACTTTAGCCATTCCTTCTTAAAGAGCTCAAGTCACACTACATTTGTTAAACTGAATTGCTTTCCTCATCCTGGGACACACAAAGACAGCTTTGACGCCATTGTACACCAACAGAACCAAAGGCTCATCAATTTCAAAATTTATGTTTTATTTTTGTTAATGTGTGGGATAATTACTAGAACTTTCCCAGAGGGTCGGGAACACTTAACGTTGCGTGCTATGAGATTCTACAACTGCAGCTGGGAAATGGCATGTCGTCTGATCGACTGTTAGCTGTTGGGGATTGGTTGATTAGAGCACCATCCCATGATGCTTTACGCCCATATGTGTGTCTCAGCAGGAAACGGCTTTGTTAACCCGAGGGGCTCGCCGGGGCTTCTGGGTACACCCAGCGGGAACGGACTGGGTAAAGTCATGCCTGCGAAGTCACCGCCGCCACCGGGGGGCAACATGGGCATCGGTAGCCGCAAGCCAGACTTGAGAGTCGTCATCCCCCCATCCAGCAAGAGCATGATGCCACCCCTGGTGAGTACAAAAGAATTGATTCTACATTCACACATCCACAAGATTGTTGCTCCAAATCAATGTTGATCAGCACACACAAGCGTTTGAGTGAAATTATAGTCTTTAGATCAGTTCGCCGACTGTGAAATTAAACTGAAACAGTGTCAGCTACACAACAAGCAGAGCAATGGAGTGAAATATCCGAGATCCAGGTACCCTCACTCCTTCTATTATTCATCTAGAAATTAGAGGGCCTCTCAAATGATTATAATTAAGGTGCAGAGAGCTCTGGCCAAATTCAGAACCTGAGGCTACACCCGGCTGTCAGCCTCATTAATCACTACAATATAAAATGGGAAGCAGAAAAAAGAATATTATTATTATATTTAAATATGGTCAATAATTTGTTCGTTTCAACTGCAGAAGCTGCTTGGGTTCCTTCCACTGCACTGCACGTGGACATAATCTTGTTTGGTAAATAGAGTTGAGGTTACGCAGGGCTCTCTTAGCTCAGTGTAAATATACATATGAATGCAAGCGTATGGAATACCACGCAAGCATCTGGAAGCGGTACAGTTTCTTACCCACCATGAATCAAAACAAATCCCGCATGCCAAACTCGTGGCATCTGAAGTCATCTGTAGTAAGAAACCCAGAGGATTATTCATTTGTGTATACTATTTGCGTTTATGGTGAGTGTCCTTTTGTGTGTGTGTGTGTGTATGTGTGTGAATGAACTGCCTCAAACAGACAGACTAAGGCAGAGCCTGTGAATGTGCCTGCAGACAGGCTGTCATTAGAACATAATGGTATTAAATTAATCACATCGCAGTGTGACAGAGTGGGGATGAAGGCTTAATCAGAAGCCCAGAGTGTGAGCCAGATAATATCTTGTCGCCCTTGTCGTGTCTCCCCACTGTTATTGATTGAGTGCTGGTATTAAGACAGCACTGGCCTGGTAGTACTGAGAAGAAAGCTCATCGTCCTCAATACTGTACAACTCCAAGCTGTCAACTGGCTTTGAACAAAAGGATATATTCATATACATATGCAAAAAGAGACACCCTGATGCCATAAAGTTTTTTTTTTGTTTTTTTGTTTTTTGTGTGTTTTGAAGTGCTAAATGATACACATAGAGAGAAACCGTAAATTACAGAGATGGCTAGCACTTTGAAAATATATAAAGAGCGTGAGAGAGAGAACCGGAAAAATTTAAATTTGCAATTTAGATTTATAGCACTATTAGCTGGAAATGAGTCATATTTGTTATATATTAGGGTGTAACAATACCCTCGCGTCAAGATTCGATACATATCACGATATGATATTATTGGGATAGGAATATGGTAAAAGGATAACAAAAAATGTACTGTTGATTAAAATGCTAAATTTGGTATTACATTGGGAGAGGAAATGAATAGGCTTGGACTTGTTGCTAGTAACCCAATGCATAAAAATATTTTTAAAAAATATCCATGATTCTAATGCTGAAACGCAGATTTACTTTAGATGAATATGTTTGCACTCTTTCTCTAACTAGATATATTTAAAATAATGTAGGCCACTTTTTACTAGTAACATAAGACATTTGGCATTATCATGACCCACTAATATTCCCCCATTCCATTATAATTCATTATATTCAACATTATATAAAGTAGTTTAATGTACTACTGACACTAAAACTCTGTAACTTGAATTTTTTCTCACAGTCATTTTCATTTTGGGTGAACTTTGCGCAACACATATTGTTACAACATTTTTGTACTGCGATATATTGTGACACAATATATTGTTATATATATATATATATATATATATATTGTATATTTATATAGTTTTAATGTATATTATTACTTCTTATTTCCATCTAATAGTGTGTGTGTGTATATATATATATATATATATATATATGTATATGTATATGTATCCAATACAATTTTTATAAATTATAAATAAATATAATTTAAATTGTATTATTATATTAAAATCATAGGCACAGATTTCGATTTGGTCAGTCACACTTTTAAATGCGTTTTAACTTTTCTATAGTAAACTTACAAATTCACACTCCATGTACCATTAAAGTGGTTTTACTGCGAATGCGAATGTTGTCATGGCAACCAGATACATCGCACGAAAATTACTTAGGGCTAGCAATAAACACGTTGAATGTTTGTCAACAAAATCTCAAAGTAGGCTTTCATTAAGCAAATCAAAGAATGAATTACTCACCCACTGCTTTAAAACACATCTGTTGGGCATGATTCAAGTTAAACTCACAATAGCAGGTACACAAACACTTCATATTTAGTAAATCTTGCTGAAAATAGCAGATTAAGCAGTTTATATTCTAAAATGTATGTTTAAGTTATGTTATGTGTAAATTAAATAACATTTGGACGTAAATGGTCCTCTTCCTGACATAAATGCAAGAGACGCTACAACAGATCACCCTGAGGATCACCTTTATGAGATTGTCCGGGTCCAGAGTTATCACGGCATCTGCATCTTCATCTGATTTATTCTGGTTAGGTCCAGATTTCAACAACAACACAAAAAACCAAAACAAAAAAAACAAAAAAAAAACCCCACTGAATATCCATTCACGCCACTCTACAAGTAAGCAGTATATCATACGCAATTTTCTGCCTAAATGCAGATTCGTCACGCGACAACTTTTTACACAAATGCGACTGGAAGGAGGCGTTACGAAGTTTGATTTGATTTATTAATTTATTTACAAAATAACAATTTAAAATTTATTAAAATAACTATATTCTATGCATATTTACTTTTGAGTTGAAAATATTAAAATAAATATTATGTTTCATGCCTCACCCCACAAGCTGTAACTTGTATAACTAATGTAACTTATATAACTAATGTAACTTATATATGTAATTTAAAATATATATTCCTTAGTTCTTATATTCTCACAAGTTTGTAGCTACATTTTCTACATCTCATTTAACCTAGTGTTTATTATTCCACTCTTGTAAATAATCAATTAAATCAAGTGGAGGACTGTGCCAATGGAAGCAAAATGATTGATGGAGCTATTGGACACAGAAGCTCATGTATGGATGAGCGTCTGAGGTGAAGGGTTAAGCACATCCAGCTCTGAGGTCAAGCTTCTCAATGATTTGTTTTCCCCCTGAGGACTTAAAAACCCCACTACTTTTCTCCCTTACTCTACTATTACTCTCTCTTTGTTTAGCATTTTGCACCTAATTGCTGTGTCGTACAAACCACATGGCCATGAGGAATGAAAATGTTGTGTATTTAGTGCCAACAAATTTGACTTTTCATTTGAATTTGACTCCCAATTTGAATTTCCAGTTGTATTGCAAGTAACCTGAGGCAGCGTTCGGTTCACGCTTTAGTCTCTGAATTTGAATAAGTTAGTTTAAAGGCACGTCCTGGTGAGAACGGGGGGTTGACCCTGCTCAGCTTAGGTGTGCCACCTGACACTTTACTGACAGCATTGTCTGCTCTTTTCTGTTGGAAGCAGTCGGAGGAGGAAGAGATGGAGTTGGTGAGTTTCACAGAATGCCTTGGGAAGACTGATACAGCTTCAGTTTGGTTTTAAAATCACACTGCTTTAACTTGCAGAGCCACACTCAGCTTAGTGAGATGATTCCACTGCTTGCGATGAAGATCGACTAAACCCAACATGAACTGGATGAACTCACGAGTGTTGTGTGGATGTTTGGTCTGCGTTGTATGTGACTCACACTGCATGTACTGAGCCTTTTTAAGGAAGTTTTAAAGAGCCACAGTATGTTCCGAAATGTATGTCTATGTGTTTGAGTTAAAAGAGGATTGTTGTGGGTGTTTTTGAAGAAGGAAAGGAAAATGATGAATCCACAAAATCCCCAAACATGAAATCATTAGTAATTATTTAATATTTCCCGAAGACCTCACCGATAAGTCTGGTATTAGTTTTATTATTAAAGCAACATAAAAGCTCGGATCAATCAAAGCAGAATGTTAAGAAACACAATCCGCATATTTGAGTATTACCCAAATTCTTACTCTCTAGCGTTTCTTGTTTTTTGGCCTGGGCAGTGATTGCTTTTCTTATGATGATGTTGTTGAGTCCAAAATGATGACATCAGTCAAGGAGTACGCCAAATGCTGTCAGAGAACATATTTTCACTTGCAAAAGAAACTAATGTGAATGCATTTTACAATATTGAAATATTAAAAGACCATTTTAGCATCTGTATTCCACATTAAGTTGAGAGACTGTACATAATGTCTCTCTAAAACTCTGTATGTAGTTTGAATATTCATCTGCCTCAGCTAATGTAAAACTGAGTAAAATGGCTTTGAATTGAATTTCCTTTTTCATGTTCATATTTTTCTCTGAGTGTGTACATTGTGTGTGTTTTGTGTGTGTGGTTTAAGGTATACCCTATGTCATGGGGACAAAATGTCCCCACAAAGATGGCAATATCCAAAATCTTTGACATTTTTTGGTCCCCATGAGGAAAACAACTTTTCAAGTTTTTTTTTTTTTTTTTTAATCTAAAAATGTAAAACATTTTCTGTGATGGGTAGAGTTAGAGGATAGAATATAGTTTGTACAGTATAAAAATTATTATGTCTATGGAATGTCCCCATTAAAAAAAAAAAAAAAAAGGACAATATGCATGAGTGTATGTTTATGTGTGTTTGTGTGTTCGCACACTGCATGTCCACACGTTTGGCTTGGGGTGACTTTAATTTCACTGCATGCTGGATGCTACTCAGATAAGGGATTTACCGTATTCATTGAATTACATTTTTGGGTCCAGTAAATAAACTCTTTAATACCAGTAATATTAATATTAGTTGTGTCTCCTTGACAGCAGTGACATAATAAGTAGAGAGCAATTTAAGACGTTTCCTTAAGTCTACTTCCTCTCATTTTTCTCTTGAGAAAAAGATCACATTTATCTCATGCGTCTCTCCAGAGTTTCAAAAAAGACCACAACAATGTCTCAAACCGCTTTATCAAGATAACATCATGATGATAACATCATCATTATAATGACCTCAAATATTTCTTAGCAAATTTTACCATTTCCTCATAATTTTAGGATAATGCCAATTAGTAACAAACAAAGTAAAGAGAATTGTATAGCTCTATTCTCTTACTATGTCAACAATTGTTTTTAGTTTTAAGGTATTTTAGTAGAAAACTTGATTTGGGCAGTTCAATCAGATCTGTCCATCAGATGTCCCATTAGAGAGTTTCATAGGTGTTTATTTTGTTTTTTTGTCAGTGACTGTTTGCGTGTGGATTTTGCTAGTTGTTATTTTGCTTACCCAAAAATGAAAATTTTGTCATCACTTACTCACCCTCAAGTTGTTTCAAACCTGTATGAGTTTCTTTCTTCTGTTGAACACAAAAGAAAATGTTTTGAAGAATGTTGGTAATCAATCAAGCAGTTGACTGTAACCATTGACTTCCATAAAAATAAAAAAAAAATATACCATGAATGTCATTGGCAACCATCAACTGTCTGATTACCAACATTCTTTAAAACATCTTCTTTTGTGTTCAACACAAGAAGGAAACTCATACAGGTTTGGAATAACATGAGGGTGAGTAAAAGATTTTCATTTTTGGGTGAACTCTCCCTTTAAGTCAACACAGGTCACTGTTCCTTAGCAAAACTTAGCAGTGAACTTTTATACAGATATGCCACATGTTTAGAAGGCATTCTGTAGTGTCTTACTTTTTATGTGATATTTTCTAACATTGTTCAGGGGCTTCTTAATTAAAGTAGTTTAACTGACAGCATCCTGCAAAACAATTTGATTTATGTCTAGAATGAATCTGCAGCGCCTCTTATTGGCGCAAAATGGTATTGCCATATAATTTCCACTAAATCACACTATTCTAACGACAGTGCTTCACATCATTGGATTGAGTATGTTTGCATGTCTGTGATGGGATTTCTATCTCATTAACTTTGTGTATTTGGTCCTGTGTGCAGAACACTCAGAGGATAAGCAGTTCCCAGTCGACCCAGCCTCTGGCCACACCGGTGGTCTCCGTCACCACCCCGAGTCTGCCACCTCAAGGCCTGGTCTACTCAGGCATGCCCACTGCCTACAACTCTGGTGAGTACACACACAATAATTCTTTGCTTTGAAATGAGTGTATTCATTCATGGTTTGATTTCATTTTAATTCATCTATGAGTGGCTTAATAAAAAAGAGGAAGACCCTACATTTCACATTTCATGACACCATCTAGCTCTGAGCTAAATAATAAACATAACAAAAATACTTGAAACGCTCTACTGAGTGAGTGCAGAGGTGTTTGAGTGACTCATAAACTCTGTTGTTGATTGTTGTTGTGTTGTTTTGCTCTAGAATACTCCCTGAGCAGTGCTGAGCTCTCCTCTCTGCAAGGCTTTGGCTCTCCAGGGCTCTCTATAGGCTCAATGTCGGCATGGCAACAGCATCAACTGGGCCAGGCAGCTCTCAGCTCGCTGGTGTGAGTAACATAGACGTGTGCAGTCACACACACACACACACACACACACACACACACACACACACACACACACACACACACACACACAGGTTTGCAGAACAATAACTAATATGCCAGGGCATGAGGTCAAATGCATTCTTAGTTGCCATACTTTTTCATTTTCTATTTTGTAATATGTGGAATGCAAGGATGGATAAATGTCTATGTTATATTTGTCTAAAAATTAAAAGAAAAAAATTTAAGACCATATTTTGCTTAAAACTGAAGTATTTTTTGTGTTATAATACTCGCAACAAACCAGTGGCACGAGTTTAGAGTGATTTTTGTTATATTTTAGCCCAAAAAGTTCATTTCTTAATATCTTGTGTCTTTGTGCTTCTCAAGTAAATGTATCTTATTTTAAAGATGTTCAGATTTTTTAATGGAAAATACTGAGCCTACATTTTTTTATTTTATTTATTTTTCAGAATAAAGGCCCACAAAATTACATACTTCACTTGTAGAGAAAATCAAATTAATATTTTTGGACATTAATGGTTTTTTTCAATGGTTTAAAACAAATTCAATAAATATTTAATAATATTTAAACATAATGGTAGGGACAACATGCTTAATTGTTTTTAATTAATGTCACCATCTGATAAATCTTAATGGTTTTAAAATGTGTTTTTCTGGTAACACTTTATTTTACAGTGTCATTGTTACACGTTACATGTAGTTACTGCTGTAATAACTAGAAATTATGCATAATTACATGCAACTAACCCTAAACTAAACCTAACCCTAACACTATAGTAAGTACATCTAGTTAATTATCATTACTCAGTACTTAAATGTGTAATTACACTGTAATACTGACACCTTAAAATAAAGTGGGACCGTTTTTCTGTATTCAAAATGCTTTTTTTTTAGATGAAGCAACTGAGTTATATACATTTATATAATTATTTGTCTGTTTACTTTCACTGTAAAAGCAGAGTGCATGACTCACAGACAGAAAAAAGAATCTAAAAAAGAATCTAAAACGTTTCCAGAGCCTGTGAATGAAATCTTTCATGTAAATCAAAACATTAGTGAACTGTTTTTGACACATTCTGCCTGGCATGCTCTAATTAGATACCACCCTCTAAAATGATTCAGGTGTTATTGCTGCAAGCTCCATTGAGTAAACAGATGGAGGGTGGGATATCATTATTGGGCTATCTGGGTCTCTTTTTTAGTGTCACATAGTTGCTGTTGAGTTTAGGAATTTTTGCAGTTCATATGCAAAAATGGTTTTATACACTTGTACTAATTTGTCATTTTGTAATTTCCACTCTTTGTTTAGAGGTGGCCACTTACCTCAGGGCTCAAATCTCTCTATCAACACCAGCCAGAATGTCAACATTAAATCCGAGCCCATCTCTCCTCCACGTGAGCGCGTCACCCCGTCCGGCTTCCCGCCCCAGCAGCAGCAGCAGCCTCCCTCCGGCCGTCCAGACATGGGCCGCTCGCCTGTCGACAGCCTCAGCTCCTCCTGCTCCTCCTACGATGGAAGCGACCGAGAGGATCACCGGCCCGATTTCCACTCTCCGCTTGGCCTGGGTCGACCCCCGGCCTCTGGGGCCGAAGAGAGGGAGAGCCCCACGGTCAAGCGCATGCGCATGGACACCTGGGTGACATAAAGCTGTCCGGAGTTGACAGCCAGTCAGTCACACGCAGGGCTGGGCAGGGGGAAAGGGAGAGAGAGGAGTGACAGCAGGGAGGGTCATTATTGTTATTATTCTATTGTTATAATTTAATGTCATTTCACTTTTTTTTGTAAGTAGGTGGACGGGGAAAGAAATCGAAAATGTCCTGACATATCGAAATTAAACAGATGAGTGGAGAGAGAGAGAGAAATTCTCAAGTCGAGCAGTCAGAATGAATGGTGTACTCAAAAAACAGGTGTTATCAGGTACTTGATGCAAATTGCATTGTGCAGGAGTCCAATGTATGAAGAAAACGTTTTCGATAATTGTCGTCACTGGTGCAGTTTGACACTTGTAGCTGTTTTCGCTTCTTGAATTTGCATACAATCAAAGAAAGTTTAGGGGCGGCTTTCTGCCCGAAGGCTCCTGCCTGCGGGGCTCTTGTATTAAACAATCTGTATCTGCACTCGCCCTTATATGAAGTATGTCACTTATTAATTTATTTAAAGGTATTTGATGATAGATTCGGATCAGTTTTACGAGGGAAGGCTTGTATCTAAAAAGAGATCACATTTCACCTCAGTTAAGACATTACGTTAAAGAAATGAAGATGTCTCTAAATTTATAACGGCCGTCAATTCAATTTTAAATTCTTTTATTGCCGTTTTTAACAAATAAGAAGAGAAAAGGTAGCCATCATTGGTCATTGTACATTCATGCAGCTCCAATAACTCAATGGTAACGCAAGCCAAAGCCTCTATGTAATTTTGTCGTACTGTAGGTTGGGAATTTTCAGCATTTCTCTCTCGATGTTTGTTTCATATTAGTTCTGTCATAGTGTGCGTTGTTACAAAACTTGGAAAACGATTAACATGCAAAGCAGATCTTGAAACGATATCTAAAGCCATGAACACTTGCTGTTCTGTTTGTAAATTAAAGATTTGAGCCAAACCTTTTTTTTTTTCTTTTGTTATGTACATAGCAACTTTAATATATATCACTTTTGGTGTAAGTACGTATGTATTGTACCTTCACCAGATTCAAGAAAAAGTATATTTTTGTGGATTACTGCCAAGTTTACAAGGCGAGATCCTTATTAAGTAGAGTATTCACTGGTTAATATTTACTATTTTGTTAACTATACTGTACTTTCTTCAAATCTGACTATTACTGGTAATAATCAAAGTGTTTTTTTTTTCCAAGAAGGTCATTTTTGGGTCGTTTACCCTTTAATGGTGGTGAATGTCTGTCCATAAGAAATTGTAACAACAGAGCTGTATGATTCAGGCTCAACTGTCTATTTTGTTTTGTAAAGCGATACTCGTCATGCTAAGAAAAAAAAAATATGATTGCATTTCTTACAACTGTTTTGTGAGGGATTAGCCTGCAGCTGCTGAATACACTGCCTACTTTAACCCATCACGGCTTAGATGCACTATTCATTGCTATCCAGTACAAGACACATTTCTCTTTACAGACGTTCCCACAGAAACCCTGTTCAATTCATTTCAACTGAATTCCTTAGAAATTGTAAATACCATATCTTTAAGTAACCCTAATTCATTCATACATACATGCATACTATGTACAGAACACCTTTCAAGTTATTTTGTGAATTGGCTCATCTACCGATTTCCTAATGTAAAGGAGACACCTTAAGGAGGCATCAGTCGCAACGTTCTGTATTGCTGGACAAGAGGGGGTGCTGTAGCTTTCTCCGGCGTCGCATTTCTCGCTGTATGTGTGCATATCTCCCCGTCGCGGGGCTCTTCATGTGTGGCTGTTTGTTTGTGCGGCACAAGCGTTTGGTAACAGTGGCCTCCGGCTTGCATCACACCTTACTGCCCCTCAGGTGGCAAAGCGTCAGGGGATTCAGCAGCTAAAGATGGAAATACTAGACAATGCAAACAAACTTGGACATGATATCTCTACTGGATTGCACAAAAAGTTTGTATGTTCAAGTTTGCCATAGGATGCTTTCCTCTTCAGATTTGTTGTGTATTCGGTCAGTGTGCACATCCTCCCTGCCCTCTTGAACACCACAGCAACTGGCAATAAGCTGATATTAATCTATGCAGTCCCCAACCCACACATAGTCAGGAGCACAAAGCATTCACATCGAAAGTGGAATTCTTAATAAAAAATAAAAATAAAATAAAATAAATTGAGAGAAGAAAAAATTAAATCATGCATATTATACTATCACCTGCCCATTAATCATACAATGTTGCCTAGTTCATGAATGGGAAAATGACTGTTAACCCTTTGTCCTTAAGTGCTTGCATATTAAAGAGATAGTTCAGCTAAAAATTCTGTCATCATTTACTCATCCTCAAGTCCTTCCAAATTTGTATGACTTTAAACACAAAATGAACTCTTTTTTTCCTCTCTCTCAAAACAGCATTGGACCCTGTGACATGCGGGTGAGAGCCGTGAGGGAACGAAACGAAACCGGTGCAGCGTGCAGCTGACGCTCATCATTACTCGCGTCACCGGCCTCGCGCCATTCCCACGCGGCTCTCGCCCCGCTCTGCTTGTCACACACCCCATTGATATTCATTAAATGAGACATCAAAGCGAAGATGTTGATGACCGAATTCTCATTTTTGGGTGAACTATCCCTTTAACGTTGCGTATAAAGCCACACTGACTAAATATGACAACCACAAGAGCCATGCAAACACTGCTTTAGGTATAGCTTTAGATTTAATCTCAGATGTACAAGCTTTGTTGTCTCAGCTGAATTGAAACACTTAGAAACCCATTAGAAAGCAGTGTTGGGGAAAATTACTTTTAAAAGTAATGCATTACAGTATTGCGTTACTCCCTAAAAAAAGTAACTAATTGTGTTGCTTAGTTACTTTTTATGAAAAGTAATGTGTTACACACCTTATGTGTAACAACAACAACAAAAAGTTCTATTTTTGGCAAATGTTAAAGCCCCTTCATACCAAAAGTGGAATGAATAAGCCTCAGGCTGAAGGAAATGCATATTTACGCCTGTACAGTAGAGGGCGCAGCTCAAACAAACCTTTCAGATGTGCTGCCATTCTGGATCAAAGAATTGGATACAGGAGAAGGCAGATCAACACTTTTTAATCTAAAAAAGTGATTAAGATTAAATCTAAAAATTTAATCTAAAGTCATTTTTGCTTTTTAGTATGGTTGAATTAGATCATTGAAGGTCAACAGACATAATGTGAGATTAAATGCCTAAAGTATATTTGGTATACAGGTTAGCGTAAAATTTTGAGATCACATTTCACGTTTTTTTATTCATTGAGGAATACTGTCATCAACACCTGCACTCAACATCAGGACAGGAGAGCTGTCGGTCAATAAATGAAAAAAAATACTTGTGTTACTTATTTGAAACTTTGATATTTTGTTGTAAATTGAAAAAGCAATGCATTACTTTACTAGTTACTTGAAAAAAGTAATCTGATTATGTAACTGGAGTTACTTGTAATGCGTTACCCCCAACACTGCTTAGAAAGTTTTACAATGTCTGTCAAAATCATTTAAAGTTGATCGCAATCAAAGCTTTTCAGGGTAGACAAGCAATAATGCCAGCCCAGTGTTCTGAAAGCACTGAGGAGTAAAAACATGCAGGATTTTCACACTGCAGTGAATGCACACACAAACACTCAACATTAGTGCTTGATTAGGAATCAGGGAGTTTCTCTGCTACATGCACAATTAGAGCCTTATTCCAAAGAGTTGCTGGTGTTCGGAATCAAATCTGATATCACTCATCACATTTTGACTTCATCGAAAACAAAATCACCCTCACTTCAGGGGTCCCTATAAATGCACATGAGAAATACATGAGAGATCTGAAGGGAGGAGGCCGATCCTTTGATGCGGAGTGCAGCGTCACAAACTGTTGAATGTGAAAGGAAGGGATAAAGAAGAAATAACAATTGTTTGTTGCTTACTTTCTTCACTTTGCTGTGCAAGAGAACACTGCTTTGCTTTATGGCTTTTCTAAATCAGAATTATGTATTTGGTAATTGTTTGTAGTTACTAGTTCACTTCAAGAAGCTGTTTGCGGTTTGGACGCTCAAACCGTTTGGCGGCACAAGCTGGACTTTGTTGCCATAACTGAAACGAGATGTTTCAAAAAGGAAAAAAAGAAAAAAAAAGGACAACAACAACAAAAAAAAGAGTAAAACATGAGAGAGAACTTTAAGTTAATCTGCATTATATTTCCCTTGAATGTGTTGTTTTATCTTCATTATACAATAAATATTCTAGTGAACTTTTTATTGAATGACTAAGATATTATGCTAGAGATTGTTGTACAAATTTGTATTCTGCATTCACTAAAGTAAAGATATTGGCTTTTATTGTGTAACATAGGTTCTCTCGCTTATTCTGTGCAAACTGAAGTGAACAATTATTTGAATTTGAGTAGACTTTGTCCACATGTGAAGTCCCAAACATTAGAATCTGTCCGCTTTATTAAAAACCTCATTGTACCCTCAAATACTCACTCTATGTGCCTTCATACTGCATCTCTGAAAACACACAGTCAGCGCAGCAGAATTTCAGAGCGTAGAGGTCGCTAATATTTTGCTCATGATCTAGTTTAGGGTTTTATTAATCATATCAGAACATAGACATTCAACAGCAGCTATACAAAAAAAAATATTGAAAAAAAAAAAAATATATATATATATACCTATTTTTGAGTCACAAATGTCAACACGTTTTCTTAAGGTTTCTGCATTTTACATGATTATAAAAGGTCACGTATAATAAACTTTATTGTTTGCTTGTCACATGAAAATAGCATCATGCATGTTACTTTATACATGCTGACTACATTTCACAACAATTTAGAAAACCTTAATTTTAACAAAATTGCTTCACTGCTTATTTTTTAAGGAATAAACTATTAATAAAAATATAAATAAACAACTGAGCCCAGACAATCCAAATGATGTTTAACTCTTAAACTGAAAAAGATATGAACTTTACTGATTTTGTTTGCATTTAATATGTTTCAGTGACTTATAGATCCGGACAAATGTGCGCATCACGTCTCTGAACCAAATACATGCAATACGAAAAGGATCCAGCAGGTGGCACTGAATTTACATACAGACCCAAAAAATAATAATAATAAAAAGAAGTTGACATAATCTAAAGATTCAAGCGTTTAATACCAAGAAGCATTGAAAATGAAATAGTTATTTCAGATATTATATTTTAAGTGAAAAACAAAACAAAAAGCAGCCAATCAAATTACATACATACAAAACGTAAAATGTCACCACTAAATTGAGATATATATCAGAGATATGAGATATGTATCTATGAAGCATGTAAACACGAAGCATTTAAGGTACAGTGCACGCTAACAACCCGAAACTCCGGTTACTGTTGCAAAACTGGTCATAACCCCGCCCGGGACAGACAAACCGGTCCAAGCAGAAAGATCTCTCCGCAGAGGACAGACATCACTCCTGCCTCTTACAGCTGTTGTCAGTCATGTCCTCCTAAAGAAAACACGTCCAGTAAAAAGAGGTAAGAGCTTATACGTTTTCATGGTAGTTTCTGTTAAAACACATCTGTTACAGATGCTGTTACTGGTCCATTATAAATAACTATCTCAGTGTATCTAATAAATCTATCTCAGTGTGCCAACCTGAATATCTGTGTTCAATAGTTACAATCTCAAACTTTGTAAGTTGTCAATTTGTCCTAATCATTTAAGCTGCCAATTACATCAACAAATCCAAAACTATCTACACACATTCATTTGTTGAAGGATTATATAGTGCAATCAAATTCATAATTGTGAACTATTGTACAGAGAAAGAATATTCATATATATGTATGTTCTTTATTCTTATTAATTGTTGCTGACATGAGAACTTTGTAGAAGTGCATGCTAAGTATGCTTTGCTGTGGAGTGTATTTTTAGAAATTTGTTCTTTACTGAAGAGCTGTTGAAACTAAAATCATTACATTTCTGAGGCAAAAATGGTCCACTGTAAAAATGAAATGATGGCAACATTGTGTTCCTCATTTTTCCTCATCTAAAGAATTTAACTAATTTCAATTTCATTTAAGTAAATACGAGTTCAACTCGTTTTTTAAAGACTAATATAGTTAAAAAAAAATACTTAATGCTACTGGGTAAAATGACTTTTTTACTTTTCAGTACCCATACTATGACTAAAATAAACATTCTCAATATTTCTGACACGTCTGTGTTTGATGATCTAAAGCGTGCTATTGTGGTCAGCATTGTCATGTCAAAGTCTTCAGATGTGCGACTATTTTTTGAGAAACATCACAGTTCCACCACAAAGATGACCTCGTGGTTTGCAATCTGATAAAGTAACCAGCACTTTTTCTGCATACTTTGCAGCTGACACACGTGCCATTGTTCTCTACATACACACTGGTTCGTGTGTCAAGTATGAACACTTGATATTATCTGTTTTTGGCAGTTTCATCTGAAAAGCATCACAGTGTCCAATCCTGCTCCTGGAGGGCCATTATCCTGCCGAGTTTAGCTTCAATCCCATTCAAAACAAACCCGAACCAGCTATTCAAGGTCTTCAGGATTTCTCAAAACTTCCAGACAGGTGTGGGGCAGGTTGGAGCTAAACTGCAGCAAAAATGCAAGATTGAATGCCCATCACTGCACAACATCTGCTTGACTGCTTTTCAGACTGGATCTTCTGTTCTATAGAAATGTTTTATGCTCAGAAACAGAGCTGCTCAATACATAAAAGGATGCAAAAAGAAAGCTAAAAATGAAATAATTTTTCTTCAGTCCAACATCATATGATCATTTACAAACAGAAGTAGTTCTCTTCCTATTCTTTGCCTGAAAAGTGAGCATCATGTACCCTAACAAGTTATCAAAAATGAAAGCTGATATGACTGTGGGTAACAACCAGTTACACAACAGTCACATATAAGTAGAATTAAAATAAAAACTTAGAGTGATATATATCTTGATGGAATAAGTAGAAGGTTTATGTATGGTGTGCACATTATGTAGGACTGCAACAAACGATTATTTAATCGACTAATCGATCATTTCTCCAATTAATCAGCAGGCTTTGATTAATTAATTAAAATATCGAGTTAGTGCACCTATTCTAACTTATGAATAAAACAAGGAAATCACTTCAGCTTTTAATGAACTTTGAGCCAACTGAATAGACCAGTTTCCTTCAGGTTTTCTGTCCTCAGAAGTCATCAATTGACCAACTCTGTTTCAGGAAAGGAACACATAAAAATTAATATTCTGTCATAATTTACTCACCCTTATGTCATTATAAACTCGTTAAGGTCGGGTATTGATATAAATGTAACGATTCAATTTCTAAGCTTACGATTCGATTCTGATATTGATTCAATTGAATTCAGTATCAATTCTTTTGGATATATATATATATACATATATATATATATATATATATATATATATATATTACTTTTGATTGTTTATGCTCTTCGTTTGTTACTTGATAAACTGTCTAACACACATTTTTTCCAATCTTTTCCCTGACAGTTGTTCGATTTCAGCTGAATCACAGTCTCATCTGCATTCACAATGGAGCAAAGGAAGAAAGTCTGGCAAAATTTCTGTGACAGAGCCAAGCCAAAGTTAAATCTGAAGATTGGAAAGAAGGCTCAGGGGAAGAAGAAAAAGACACCTCTGAAATACAGAAGGAGTATGTCAGTACCAGACATCAGGTGTCATCCCCATGCCATGGGAATGGCTTTGCAGGATGATCCCAGAACACCAGGTCAAGACTCTGTCTTCTTTGGGAACCTAGAGGGTTCAAGTGACTTGGATGAAACAACAAGTGAAACCTCCAGTCTTGCATTATCTGAGCATTTCAGTGTCGCTGACATTCCATACTCCTGCAGCCCAGCGCCATCGGAGAAATCAGCTCCTGCAGACTTTACAGTTCCAGTGGAAACTGACAAGCGGCCAAGAGCCACGACATGGTACATAGATGAAGTAGATGCAGTGACTGGAGCTTTACCTACAGAAAGACAGATGACACCTGTGCCTGCAGAGAGGAAATCGCCTCGTCAGAGACCAAAGGACCCTTCAGATAAACTGGCTGCAGCCCTTAACCGAGCCGGAGGAAGACAGTTGCCTCCTGCGGGACCTTCAGATGAAATGTCCACATGGACCAACACAGAGTCCATCAGCGCTGCTCCATCTGAGGAAAAAGCCTGCATTTCTACGAAAACTGAGCACGCGCCGTCTTCTCCAATGGAAATGTTCATTGCAGGGTCGGCTGAGGACATGGTGAGTCCAGGTTATATTATGTGTCCTGTAAATATCTGTATAGATATGGAAAAATAACACATCTGTATGTTTTATATTGGACACTAATTATGGAGTTAAGCCAATTATATTTATTTTGATTCTAATATATATTAACAAGAGGTGAATTTTGGATTTTGAGCTCCAAAACTACGCTGATATGAAATTATTTTATATTTTCTTATAATTTATATCAATGGCGCAGAGTGGGCGAGGGCTGATATCATATTTGTTCAGTTATATCCAAAAGTCTGTGAATACATAGAAAATCGGATTTTTTAAACATTATTATTATTACTTAATTCTGAGACATGAACAGAATAATTGTAAACTAAATTTCAGGTCTGTGTAGAAATGTTAAACCAATACCAATAATATTATAAATATTATTTTAAATATTAAAATAGACAATTAATCTGCCAATCTGATCACTAGAAATGTTTTATTTTTGTCATTTGTTGTAAGTAAATAAATAAATGAAATCAAGCAATGCGGGATGATAGGTATAATGCTCAGATTAATTCATAATTAAAGAATAAACTCAGTATCCAAAATAAATCATTAATACTTCTTCACTACACACTTGGACTATTCAGTATATTATTTAGCACTTTAAATGTACTGCTATTGGATATTGAAAAGCATGTTGCCAAATCATCAATCTATCATCTACTGTATGACATTAATACATGATTGATAGATGACAATTATTCATTACGGTTCTGGCCTGAATTTGAGTTTAGCAGAGGCAAAGTAAAGTAGAACTTTTTCGTTTTGCATCTTAATCTCTCCCACAGGACATTCCCAATGAAACCAGTGACTTTGATCCGCTTGACTTTACAGAACAAGAACAAAACGTGAGTATTTTAAGTGGAAAAAGTGTCGTATAAAGTCCTAATAATAAAAATAATCTAGCCTTGACCAAGTCTTTTACATTACTCTTCAGATCTCAGAAGGGTTAAATGAAAGTCAAAGTCCTCTATCACAGCAGAAGGTCCAGTATCTCCTCACCATCAACCTGAAGGAAGGCAGAAACCTGGTTGTCAGGGACCGCTCAGGTACTGACTTCTGAAACAATGACTAATACAGATAATTAACACTGGGTGGTGTGGTTTACTCACAGGAAATGAATGAATGAGGAATGTTATTAGTAGGTCATGACTTTAACACACTTTATTCGGAACTATGCATTATTTACAAATCCTGATCTGCTTATAGAGAATGTTGACTATGTAGTTTGGCCTTGACACTTTATAAGCCACACCTCCATGTGACTGGTTTCTGGGACATCAGCTGGAATGACTCACTGTGAGGAGTTTTCTCATCTTGATGTTGACAACGTCTACTTCCAATTCTTTACATTCAACTGGCTTCTAAAAATGAAATGCTACAGCAAGTTTCTAATGGTTTGTCTAGTGTTGTATCAGTGTATCAGTATCCGCTCTTGGCTCTGAGAGCGGGGGGTATCACCCTCAAAGATGCCTTGCGATTAGCTTTTGCCTTTTGCGACGTTCTCTTGTACCATTGAGTTCTTGATGTAAGTCCTCAAAGTCTTGTTGACCTTGTGTTAGTGTAGGCCACTTATGGATTAGTGGGTGATGTTGAGTCATATTCTTTCTTGTGGGTCTGCCTGGATCTGGAAAATTGGATAACATTCAATGCTTCCCAGAGGATTTTGTGAGACTATAGTGGGTGGACCAGACCTCGGTTCCTCTAGGAGGGTGTGCTTTGAGAGTTCATCTTCAACCCATGTTCAGTGTGCAAATTGAAAATAGAAAAATAAAAATAGAAAAAATAGAAAAAAGTGCTTGTGGGATAGTAAAATGTCCATCAATGCACATTTCAGAATCTCAACGATTCTGAACGCAACGCAAGTAGACTTTTTGCCTACTGTTTTTCGAATACTGCGTGCCAATTCGCATGCTTATGCACTATTCTATATATATATATATATATATATATATATATATACATACATACTGGACTAGAATGTATAGTGTGTCATTTGTCATCATCTATTCTCTTCCATGTAGTGTGTGAATTTTTTAAGGTAATTTTGTCGTTTAACGTCAGAGTCTGATCACCCACTACGTAAATAAAGCTGTGACAGTTGAGTGCATGAAGTGTCCAACATTCCACCTTTTTTATTTAAAAGAAAATACTTTTTCTTTTTGGAATTTTCAGTGTGAACACACTACTTGCACTATTTATTCTTAAAAACGTCATAGAATAGTGCATAAGTACATGAATTGGAATGCACCTATAGACTGTAAAAAAAAAAAAGATGGACGACACACCTTCACTCTCTTCCATTGTAGTAAGTGAAGCCGCCACTGTGTGACGTCTTGAGTCTCGAGTCTGTGCAGTAGTGAACGTGGTGCACGAGTCTGCGCAGTAGTGAACGTGGTGCACGAGTCTGCGCAGTAGTGAGCATGAAGTGGAGCCGCGATATCAAGGTCCCGCCCACTGAGAACAACTCATTATGAAAGTCGTGACAAATTGTCAAGTATGGTGACCCATACTCGAAATTTGGACTCTGCATTTATCCCATCCAAGTGCACACACACAGTAGTGAGTAGTGAACAAGTGCACACACACAGTGAACACACACCTGGAGCAGTGGGCAGCTATTGCTACAGCGAATTAGGGGTTTCGTGCCTTGCTCAAGGGCACTTTAGTCATGGTATCGAAGGTGGCGAGAGTGCTGTTTATTCACAGTCCCCACCTTCAATTCCTGCCGGCGTGGGAATCGAACCAGCAACCTTCACGTTACAAGCCTGACTCCACCATTAGGCCACGACTACCCTTATGATGTCGGTGTGAAATAAACAGTTATGGAAATTAAAGTTAAAGCTCTAATCCGATCTGTTGGCGCCTCAGTGACTACTTAGAGAAGCTTTACTAAGAGAGGCTGTCAATCATGACGTCACACTCCCATTTTTATAGCATCAAATAAATAATTAAAACCAAACTTATTTAACGAACGAGCACTTGAACTAACACCAGCCTGATAAAAGCTGCCTAAAATGACAGGAACTGTCTTTGGAAAAAAATATTTGAAGTGTAATTTGATTGTTTTGTTTGTCTCACGTCCCATTACATTTCATATAGAGGGCGGGGTTTATGACGTATACTGCATGCAACCACCTGGGGGCGATCAAGATGCTTTGGCTTCACTTTTCAGAACTTGTGGTACGCTTGATTTGGACATACTACTTTTTTGGCGTGCTATTTTTTTCTCGTGCTATATAGTTGTGAAGTATTCGATTTCTTTTTTACTGTAGCAAGATATTCTCGTACTTTTATTCGTACACTCTTTAGAATAGCATTCAAAAGTTTTTTGTTTTTAAAATAAATACATATTTTTATTCAGCAAGAATGCATTAAATTGATCGAAAGTGACAGTAAAAACATTTATAATGCTACTAAAGCTTTCTATTTCAAAAAAGGTTTGTTTGAACTGTCTATTCATCTTCTTGAAAAATTCAGAAAAAAAAGCATTACAGTTAGGTTTCCACAAAAATATTAGTGTTAAACATTAGTAATAAGGAATGTTTCCACATTAATTGATCAGAAGGAAACATCTTTGAACGCTACTTGTTGGAAGGACCTCGTATAATAATCCCAGAAAGTGCTCTTCGGTTGGGTCTCAGTCGTAAACATTACAAGAATTGGTCTGAAGTTCTAATAGAAAATGTTTAAAAGCCTTTTTAACCTTTTCTGTGACATTGCACTGGACTAGAATAGCTATTTTAAATAGTAATAATATTTCACAATATTGCTATTTTTACTGTATTTTTAATTAGTCTAAATGCAGCTTTGCTGAAAATAAAATGTAAAGAATTTTTAAAAGAAACTACTTTTGAACGGTAGTGTATCTGATGCAGGCGATTCGATAATTACATTGTTATAATGAATCAGTAGATGTCAACACTATCAGCCGCTGCCACAGAACAAATGAGTTGTCATGATTTCCACTTTTTGATTCTTGATCCAGCTTGATTCTTCTGTCCGTATGATACATGAAGATCTTGAATGTCTACATTCTTGTAAAGCTAATCAGATTAAAACATTTTTAAAGGAAATGTTCCTTGTTCCTAATGATTTTCAGAGAGAAACAAGTTTTTTTACTTTATGGAGGGCGAGTAATATTCTTTTATTGATTTAATTGTATTAACAGTATAATTAAATAAAATAAAACATAATATAAGGAGAACTTTATTCATGTGGACGTCTGCTGACCTTTATGTGGAATTATGCTGGTTAGATGGTTTTAAACACAATAATGAAAGCTGTACATCCTGGTTTGTCATGTTGTCTTGCTTTAATAACATTATGTAAGGTTCCAGGTTCAGCAGTCAGTGAACTGAAACCATGCGAATAAAAACATGTTTAGGAAGGTTCTGGAATCTCACGAATGATAATTTCTTCAGATTGTGAATGGAAAAAATGTTTAAATTGTAGGTTCTTCAGTTTAAAGTTGAAGAATTTACTGTACAGTGACTTTCGATTTGTCATGCTGCTTTTAGCATCAAATTTAACAATTTTTTAGCGTCTGAAATTTAAATGTTGGATCTTTAGAATAAAATAAAATGGAATCTAATAAAGTGCCGAATACTTTTTTCATTTTTTGGCTTTGAATTACATCATGTAATGCATTATGATGTAATTAAATAAAAGGATATTTGAATATCCCACACCGGCTTTGTTTTGTGGCCGTTATGAGTGTACTGAGCTCATTAAAGTGTTTCCAAGTTGCTCCACCTCATCTAAGTCATCCCAAAACTGCAGAATGCAGTCGGACCAGAATCTGTCACTTCTCTCTGGCTACTATAACCATGTTACATTTAAGAAAACAAAAACCTATTTTTGGAAGTCGCCATTCACTATCTTGTATTCAAATGTTGTATCTTGATAACACAGAAGTCACGCCAGCTTTATCAAGCTACTGCTGGGAAACAAATGATCTGGCCTTGCTTTTTTCCCTACTACGGTTCCGATGCAAATAGAGTCGTGTCGAAGTGTTGTTTCCTAGAGGCTGTACACAGTCCCTGGTGTCACAATGTAAAATGTGTTTCTGTTTTATCTCTTAACTATTTGTTTAAGCGAGAGAATTAGATAGAAGAGAGAGTGTGTGAGAGAGAGAGAGGTTTACTGAAATCCTACAGGCATATGATTGTACTAAATTTCCATTTGATACCCAGAGTGGTTCTTCAGACATAATGCCAGTGTATCTGGCAGGCCTGACCAAGCTGATTGGGCGGCTCATTCTCATGTTCAAAGTCACAGGTGTATGCCCAGAGGCTGTTAATTACCATCTCTACCTCATTATTTTTCATAATTAGAATATATTCTAGCGATATTCCTCTCTGCCAACGGAATCTAATGAAATGGTCATGCACACTATAGACTGAGTGAAGTTATCGGTGGCAAAAGCGTGCCAGAATTCAGAATTCAGCAATGCACTTTCTCAAATCCTTTGTATTGAGGCCCAAACAACCTCCAAAAATGATTGTCCCTGGAGTCATTTTTTTTTTTTCAAGGTTTTTTGTAACTTCCTTTGTGTACTTTAAAATCTGTGATAAATATATGAGTTATGAAATGGGATACATTGCCAGCTGCTGGAGAAAATAAATAAATAAATTGTAATTTTTAGATCATGTCCATATATGAATGGAGTAAATGCTGTTGTAATTTTGAAAATATAATATGTGCTTTATGGAAAATGGAATGTCAAACGGAATGTTGTTCAAATCACGCATTTCTGTTGTGAGCAAACTTGATTTGTAACCTTGGAAGGGGAACTTCCTTAAGGCACATTATTTGCTTGATGGAGTAAATAATGGCAGTAACCTGAACCGAATGATGAGAACATGAAATTTTGTTTTATTAATACTTTTTTAATTTCCAATCATCTCTATGTACACATAGAAATGGCAGCGACTTCAGTTGATACAATGATTCAGTATATATTCTGCAGGCTGATATCTAACCAATGGTCTTCCTTTCCAAATCACTGACAAACATCTGAATCTTAGTCCTTGCAGAGATATAAAGACGTTTTCTCAACCGTTTGGTCATATATTCAATATTTGTGACCAATGAAAGGAAAAGCTTTTCCCTGATATTTTTTATTATATTTTTAATACGTATTAATGAGTATATATGTATATATATATATATATATATATATATATATATATATATATATATATATATATATATATTATTTTTTATTATTATTATTTCTTACATAACTCCCTGCTCTAACCTGCACTAAAGAGTTTAAAACTGTCGTATTCGTAGCTCTTCTTGTGTTATTGCCTACTTAAGATGAAACACTTTATTGTACTTGTAAGTTGCTTTGGATAAAAATGTCTGGTAAATGAATAAACGTAAATGTAAATGTTTGATTTTTTTTTGCGAAATTGCGACCTCGTGTGGTGGTGTTTGAGAACGACACAGCACCTCATGTCTATAATACAGTGATGCAGAGCATTACTCCAGACTTTTTACCTGCACTTTAGACATTCTACTAACTATAAGTACCTTTGCAAATACACGTCAACTAGCAGCCACTAGAGTATTAGTAGACTGTCTGCATAACATCTGCTAACACTTTATTTTGATGCTCGCTCAACAGACTATAAGTAACTTTGCAACTACATGTCATCTTATTCAAACCCTAACAGTCTACTAATACTTTAATGAGAGTTAGTTGATGTGTAATTGATAAGTCACTTATAGTTTGTAGAATTTCTAAAGAAGACCATCGAAATTAAACCAAGTCTTCTTCTTTATATTGAAATATTTTCACTTTCAGATTCATAGTCTATGTCTATTCTGATTTTTTTTGATTATCAGATGGAGACATTTTTAGATGGATGCTTTCACTCTAATATTTTACATAAAACACACACACACCCACACACACACACACACACACACACACACATGCACATACAGGTTTGTTTTACTATCAAAGTGAGGATATTCCATAGGCGTAATGGTTTTTATACTGTACAAACTGTATATTCGTTCCCCCTACACTACCCCTACTCCTAAACCTACCCATCACAGAAAACATTCGGCATTTTTACATTTTTAATAAAACATTGTTTAGTATGTTTTTAAAGCTATTTTAAATATGAGGACGCATGAAATGTCCTCATAAAACATGTTTATGTCGTAATTCCAGTGTAATACCCATGTCATTATACATGGGTACATGTATACATACATTTGTGTCCTCATAAATCACAAAAACGCACACACACACACACAATAAACTAAGTTATGCTTTAATGAAAAGGTTCAGATGTTCTCTGAAAAAAGTCACTATGGGTCTGCAGCCATTTGCATGACTAGTTGAGTCCTCACTTCATCTGACACGGCAGCATCCCCCCTCTCGTGCCTTCTCCAGCACCTATATTTCCCTAACAATTAACGCCCAGCTCGCTCCCCGACTGACACTACATCGGAAAAGCGGCCCGCGAGTCCCCTCCCTCCCTTTTCCGCCATCTTCCATTTTCCTTCTGTTAATTTCCGCCGTCACTGTTTTCAGTCACGCCGGAGCTCTTCCCCTGGCTGCTTGAGCCCCCTTCCTCCTGTCAAGCTGCCTGGAGGTTTCCTTGTCAGCGGCTGGCAGGGAGGAGCTGCCTCCTGGAGATGTTCATTTGGAGAGGCGAGCTGACAGGCCTGACAGCCCGTCCCCACAGGGCTTTTGTCATGTGATTCCAGGCTCCCCGCAGGTTCTCTCAAGCACTCCTTTATCCATCCATACAAATGAAGAGATGGACTCTTTTTCTCTCATATTTTTTTTTTCTTCTTACTAGCCAATCTGCATACCACAGCATAGACAAAGACGGACCGCTCGCCCTCCCCTCTCGCAGACAGACTTTCTTAACAGGCTTTGGAGATTAACACTGCTTGCTCCCGGTTTCTGGGGTTTTAATACACCGGCATTAAATTAACAGATTCACGCTGGCTATAATTTTTACTCTTTCACAATCAGCCAGCTCCCATCACTCTGAAAGAGACAAAATGTCCGCCTCTCCACGCTAAGAACGGTCGCCTAAATAACGAGTTTTATTCGATGTCTGGAAGACTGTATCTGTGTGATTGTACAGTGTGATGAAATGAAACGCACGTTTTAAATGAATGTACCAATAAAGCTCAATCAATTACTATTGATTTAGAGGATCATGTTCTGAACCATTTCTATGTTAGTAAAATACTGAGAACTGTTTGTTTTCTACAGGTACAAGTGACCCGTTCGTCAAATTCAAATTAGATGGCAAAAACATCTACAAAAGCAAAGTTGTGAACAAGAATCTGAATCCCACCTGGAATGAATCCTTTTCCTTTCCCATCAGAGACTTCGATCAGACTGTTTATCTAAAGGTTTGGGACACGTTTGCATCGATACATAATGCAAATAACTGCTTAATTATGAACTGTAATATTTATTCTCACTGAAATAATTCAAAAATGTTTAAAAAAGTAAAGACTTCACAAAGTGTGCAAGCAACTGCTTCTTAGTTACTGCTTACTGCACCAGAAAAACACCAAAAAACAACTAATAATAATAAATGAAATAAAGTAAAATGTGTTTTGCTTTAATAAATGATTTATATAATCGTTATTACATATTTTAGAGTTTCATTCAAATCCAGATGAGATGTCTCAGTTCATGGTATTGATTAATTATTCATTCAGTTGTTATTTATTTATTTTAATTTTATGTTGTTTGTATAAAAAACACTATTTAATCATCTGTAACACTAATAGTCATAATCATCTCACAATTCCGATTGATGCAGGTTTATGATCGTGACCTGAGATCCAATGACTTCATGGGATCAAGCAGCTTTTCCCTCCATAAGCTGGAATTGGACAAGTGAGGAAAACTTTGTCATTTTATAACTTCCATGATATTGTGCTGTTAAAGTTTCTCTCATACAGTATTTATGTCAAAGATTTTCTTCTCAGAAACAGATAAAGGTTTGTGAACTTTCTATCTGCAGAACAATTCCGATGGCTTTATCTCTGGAGGACCAAAACAGTGAGGAGAATGATATGGGAATGATCATTATCGATGTCTGCCTGTCCATCCGAGAGGAACCTGCCAAACGAAATGTACGGCTGCTGAAAATAGTCTCATTTTAGTGGAAACAGTCAAGATGGTTTCTAACATAATGTTCATTTGTCACTTATTTTTCAGAGGTGGCTAATAAGAAGAAAGGGAAGCTTCAATAAGGTATGTCACGATACATTCTGTCCAGCTGCACCCACACAGTATTTGTATGAAATACACAGACTAGAATACATACATTTATTTGTTTAAGCTACACAGTCTAATACATAAAATATACCACAACAATAACTTTATTCTTGTATCACATCTGTCCACTGGAGGGCAGTAGATCCTCACCATCTTCCCCACTGCTGTTTTCTACATTCAAGTTCCTTGACTTTACCTTACATTCACTTTCACTTAGTTAGTTAGAAAATTCCAGAACTTCAACAGAGCGAGAAACTTTTGTTTGCGGCTGCGACTGTCTGATGTGTTGAACCAGTCCATGATTTCCAAAGCAAATGTATCACCATGATTTAAACAAAGCACACTGTCTGTCTCGCATTTTGTGCAGGTCAATTCATAGATGAGAGCTTATTTACCTCACAGCGGTAGGAAATAGCTTTTATTGTTCAAGGCCGTGAAAGCTTGCAATTTAAGATTTCTCCAAACAAAAGCTCTGCCGCATGCTGAGGAGTGGGGTGTCAGTGCGGTGCATGTGCTTTTAGTATACTGTACTTATGTACAGAAATTAATTTCACATCAGTATATTGTACAATTGTTTGGATAGAACTACTTTTTGAAGTTTAGATACAGTATCTTGAAAAGTCTTGTCTTAAAAAGGTATCTCTTCAAATATATATATATATATATATATATATATATATATATATATGAGAAATTATATTTTATGTAAAAACAATCAAGGCTACTTTTAGGGTTATTAAGATTTTTGCAATTTTTGCAATTTTTGTGATGAATATTTTCATTACAATTAGTACATTTTGTACTATTATTTTGCTTTATTAAATCAGAAAAACAGTCAAATTTTAGTGACATAAAGTAGACAAAGTATAAACATTCAATTTCATACATAATTTTCATTTGTCACAAAATCTGTGTTTATTGTTCACTTGACTATTCTGACTAAAATTAAACTATTTTGCTGATGATTTTTGTCAGGACAAATTCTTTTTTTCTTTATTAAAATCAGCAAAAATGTAATCGTAGACAAGAACTATCATGATGTATATTTACAAATGAACTTTAAAATACATTTACAACTTCCATTAA